>CM018690.1:30878901-31478901 GCA_009363875.1 Mikania micrantha
TCAACAAGGGGATGACGTGATGCTTTCACACATCACACTGCAAATTTCAAACTGTAAGCACAAACGTTTTATTTATTCAATTGATTTTGTTACAAATTTTGTTACAAACATTTGTGCTACACTACATTATATTCTATATGTTTTATGTGCTACATTACATAGGTTACATGTTATGGTAGTACATACATGATTGGTACACACATTATATTCTATATGTTTTATGTGCTACATTACATAGGTTACATGTTATGGTAGTACATACATGATTGGTACACACATTTTACTATGTGCGGGGTTGCATAGTACAAACAGTTTCAGACACTCACTATGTGTGAGGTTACACAACACAGTATGATCAAACACAAACAGTCACAGTTAGGTGAACTAACTAGTGACACGCACAAAACAGTTACATGGGAAGATCACAATTGAGTTGTGATGTTGCTAGTAATAGACTTTGTGTGTGAGTACACACAAGCACATAGAATGATCAAATCACACTAACACGTACGATTTAAACTCGTAAGTAGTTTCCTAACTACTCTTAGCACTTACTAATTTTCGGGACGAAAATTTCTTCAACAAGGGATGATGTGTGACAATCCGACTTTTCACACTAACCTTGTTAACGGAAGTTGGTGCTATCACAGGCCCAACAAGGTCAATCAAGGCCAATAAGACCAATGAAGGTCAACAGGCCCAACAAGGCCAATCAAAGCCCAATAATACCAATGAAGGCCTAACAAAATCAAGGAAGGCCCGGTAAGGCCCAATGGAGTCTATGAGGGTCCAATAAGATTAATTTAGGCCCAGTAAAGCCAAAGAAGATCCAGTGAAGTCAAGGAAGACCCAACAAGACAAATCAGTTCCAATTAAGCCTATGAAGGCCCAACAGAACTAAGTTAGGCCCAACAGGGGCAAATGAGGCCCAATGTAATCAAATTAAGGCCCAATAAGGCCCAGGGAGGCCCAAGGAAATCTAGGAAGGCCCAGTAAAGTTTAGATAGGCCCAATGGTAATTAAGAAGCCCAATTGAACAAATTTAATCTAGCAATGAGTTAAATGACTCAATTAATGAAAATTCGGAATTTTCGGTTTAACTTTGTTAACCGAAATGTTAAGTTATTGATCTAGAATGATTTCTAAGGGTTGAATTAAGTGAAATAAGTCTAAAATACTTAGATAATAGGATTTAATTTGTATATGATTAGAAGGATCAATTTTGACTTTCTTAAAGTCAAAATTCGGAATAAAAGTGGTGAATAATTGCAATTAAACCCGAAATCAATCACAAATTGAGTTGTAACTGATCATTTACCCTCTTAATCATCATATTGATGATTATCATTAACGATTAGCGGTTACAAGAGCAAATAATGTCGAATTGGTTTCCAAGGGGCACAAAAAGTTGAAACCGTAGCCCTATATACCTAAAACCCCAACATTCGACCAAATTTCGCAACATTGAACTCTCAGAACTCTTATTCGGCATCTTTAGGGTCTACATCATTCATCAATTCGATCTTATAAGCAGCGGGAGGAAGGATTCGATCGGGTATAGGCCGAACCTAGGGCTTGAAAGTGAACTACAAGAATTCGGTATCAAAACAGGTAAGCTATCATTCCTGTACACTCTAAAACTTCCGAATAAGCATAAACCTATATCAATTTTAGGTTCCAACAACGAATTGATAGAACTCGATTGCTAGGGTTCTTAGCAAAGTCGGTTTTGGGGGTTTTCTATCAAATGAGTTTAGAAACGAAATTAAATAGTTCTATTAGTTTCAGAAGGATCCGATTGAGGTTAATCCTATGTTAATTATATCAAAGTTCAACGAATTAGGAGGTTTCGATTCTAGGGTTCATAAGATGAAAATGAATTTGGGATTTTTACTTATAGTGGTTATAATAATCGAATTAATCATGTAGGCAGGGTCGAAATGTTTATGTTAATGAAAACCCAATGGTTTTAGGCTGGATCGAATTCGAATCAAGGTTTAATTTGAGTGTGTATGCTTCGGCTACAATGGAAAAGGGGGGAACCGACTCATCATGGTTAAAGATTTAATTCTCAGATAGTTAACGCGAAACCCTAGCGGGCGAGATGGTTAGATGCTGTGTGTTTGGAGTTGTGGGTCGCGGGTTCGAGTCCCGGGCCAACCATATTTTTGAGTTTTTAACATTTTTAGTGTTTTAATCATAAGTCATTCATTTTAACTCCGAATTAACCGTTCAAGTTGCGTTGGAACCGTAACGAGAATACGAATGCATTAGAATGATAAAATTTATATCTTAGTCCGAACACGAAATCGCGTATAATTACGGTTAATTGAATAAAATCAAATATGATTTTATTTAATCGATTTCAGTGACACGCGTACTTCCGTATGCCTAATTCTCACACTTTAACATACGTGTGTTGACACGTATGTGATTTCAAGCACAAAACGATTATTCGAATAACCATGGGTTATTGTTTAAATCACAGATTCTTCGTAGAGGATTTCTACGCGAATTTACACATACTTGATCATTCTGCTAAAAACAAAGGTGCGTACACGGCCCCTTTCTTATTTTAAACTGTTTTGGGGGAGAAAACATGTGCAACAAACTGATTTTTAGATACATAACACTTGCATGAGTTATCTGTTTACATTATGTGAAAACACATCAACTTGAAAGTCCTTACACACCTCGAACCGTTTAGTTTGCTGTAATGCAAAGCGTGGTAGTTGGAAATAGATCTATTAGGTTTGACAAACCTCACCTGGTAGATGGGATCTACGCAGGTGTTTGACTGACCAAACACACATTTACTATTGTTGTGATAGACAATAGTGGCAAGGCGAAAACATGCTATAGCATGGCAACTAGTCAGCTTCGGTGTCGAACACGTATGTAAATAGTTATATGACTAGCTATCATGACTGTGCAATTGTGATTATGTTATCTACAACTTGTTATTCAAACTGATGTTTTGAACACTATGATTACTTAAAACCTGTGTTATGCACCAACCTTTGTGTTGACTTGATTTGCATGTTTTCTCAGGACGCTAAGGCGCGAGTAACAGCTGGCATGGACTAGGAAGATAGAGTCTCATGCATTTTAAATCTGAATATTTAAGTACTTTGAATTGTAATGTTTGATTTACAACTGTTTATGGTTTTTAAACGCTTCCGCACTTTTTGTAAACTCTGGTTATTATGTTTGTTTTAAAGACCAACGTATGTTTTTTTTTTGAAATTCATATAGAGGTCTTCGCTATGTCTAATGATCTGAGATCCTGGTTTGTCATGCTCCCAAACGGTATGATTCCGTTAGTTGAAATTGGGGGTGTGACAGGTGTTGTCTTTGGTTTAAAGCAATTCTTGCTTACATGACCGAATCCACCACAATTGTAACATTTTGGTATATTTGGGCAATCATAAGAGAGATGTCCAGTCTTTCCACAACGGTAGCACAAAGTAGTCCCCGTAAGACATTCTCCCCTATGTCTCTTTCCACACTTAAGGCATTTTTCTGATTCTTCGATTCTAAACCTTTTCATAGGGGGTCCGGATTTGTCATTTCTGTTTCTTTTAAATTTAGGTGACCACTTTTGCTTCGGTTCCTCCTTTGTTGGTTCAGCTTCAACAACATCATCCCAGACAATGCCGCTAATTTCTACGGCTGATTCAAAAGTTCTGGGAGCATGCGCCTTCACATGTGTTCGGACTTTAGGCGGTAGTCCTTCCACATATAACTTCAATCTGCGTTCCTCCGTGTTTACCATATGAGGAACCAGTCTTGACATTTCATTAAATTTTGACGTATATTGCCGATGGTTCATACGTCCAGCTTTCAACGTCAGAAATTCCCGTTCGATTTTATCAATTTCATTCTTCGGACAAAAGTGTTTCATAACTAATTCTTTCAATTCCTCCCATTTTAAGCCCTCCACATCAGTAGTGGTCTTTGACTGCTTGATGGTGTTCCACCAATGTAGAGCTTCTTCAGTAAATGAATGAGCTGCAAATTTTACAGCTTGGTCTTCCGGCATTCACTGATAGCGATCACTGCCTCCATGGCCGAAACCCAGTGACAGGTGGCCACGGCATCCTTCTTACCATCAAAGGATGGTGGACTGCATCCTTTGAAGGCCTTGTAATCACAACCCTTCCGTTTCTCTGACGTAGAATCACCGTTCTTAGTTCCGGTGATCACAACTTCCTCTTCTTTGGTGCTCTCCTTAGTTTCTTCAGACTTGTCTTTCAAAGTATCCTTCAGTATTTTTGTAACCAAAGCTGGTAACTTATCATCCAAAACTTTACAGACCTCATCAGAAATAGCCTTCACTACGATAGGCTCTAGAGTAAACTCGTTTTCATCTTCCGGTTGCTCGTTGTGCTCGTAGTCGTCTTCATTGACGGGTTCTTCATTCTCGATATGTGGTTCTTCAGGTTCCTGTGGTTGCTTACGTGGTCTACCCTTTGTCCAGCCATTTAATTACCTACAGGATGCAACAATTGGAGAGTCAGTACAGGTTTAGTTTAGCACGAAATAAGCTTTGTAAATCGTTAATGACGTTGATCAGGTGTTATTAACCATTTACCCAACTCATAGGCTCTAAACGTTTCCCATCCCGTCACCCCAACGTGCATGACTCTAATTATCTTTCTAACCTTACACCTACGTCTTAACTCGTACATAACATTCAGCTCATGGCATCAAACTACCCTTGACTGGCATTCTTATCGTTCTGTCCCATTTTCAGTTTAAGTCCAGTCATTAGGAATGACCGGATCTCTCAAACTATGGCTCTGATACCAACTCGAGAGGCCCCAAACCCCTAAGTTGGCAAACATTAAACCTATACTCTTTAGATCATATTTACATTATCATAGCAGCGGAATGTAGGGTAACAACATAAATATCATACAGATAAAACAAACTTTTACACATTAAAAAACAACCCACTCTTCTAACAGTCACATAATACAGCCAATCTATGCCAGGGGTAGTCTTCAATATATGCCATGAGCCTTCCTGGTCTCCTTTCTCTAACCATTCAACCTGATATGCATGCTAAACAAGTCAGCTTTCGCTGGTGAGTTCTAAGTTTACTTTTCATAAAAGTTAAATCTTTAATATACATAAAGCATTAGCCTTTACTGCCGACCGAAGTCAACAGTCTCAATCATACTAAACACAAAACATTTCATATACATAACATACATGACATCATAACATCAATCATACAGTGCATAAATGTAGCCTGTTCTGTTGACCGAAGTCAACACGTTATGCATGCATAAGATTTCCTCAACTGGCGACACACAGTCGACAGGCCTGTTCTTTCACAGGACTTATGCCTGTTCTTTCACAGGACTTGTGCCTGTTCACAGGACTTTCACAGGACCTGCCTTCTTCTTTCACAGGACTTTTTAAACCATCAACCGAAATTGACGGCTCATACCGGTACAAGACTTCTTGACATACATCATTCATACATGGTTTAAATCATTTAAACCATCATAATCATAAATCATTATCCGCACCGCAGTGCTCAACATTTGCCCAACCGCAGCCGGGACTTCAAAATCGCATTTTCTAATTAACCTCGGTCGAGACCTTTAAAATCATTCATTTCTCAACCGTAGTTGAGTCTTTAAAACATCCTTGACATCTCAGCTGAGGTTCTTAAAATCATTTACTTCTCAACTGTAGTTGAGACTTAAAGCATTATTTACTTTAAAACGTTCTTTACTTGAAAACATTCTTTACCTGACCTTAATCAGGTTAGTGTCACTTTCATACATTAACTTTACAACTTGAAACATTCTTTACTTTAGCATATTCTCTTATCTGACCGTAGCCAGATAAAACAATCATTTACCTAAAAATAACTTTATAAGATGCATATCAGCCCTAAAATGTTAAAATAGTAAAAGAGGACTCATAGAACTCACCTGATGTCTTACTGTAGCAAGATCACTCACAAACTGGTACTAATGGTGAATTTCTGCATTCGTTTACACTTAATAAGTCATTTATGTTTTAACCTACTGATTAGATCTTTCTGAACGTTCAATGTCAAAGACATTGCCTTAAAAGTCATCAAGTAGTTAATGTTGTTGATTATAATGCTAAAACAGTTCTTAAACAGATTAATGGCTTAGAAATGATAAATCCTTATAATTGATTACCCAGATATCATGAAATATCACAATGTAATCTTAGAATAGGTTTAATAACCATGTTTAACATACTAATCTGACTGTTATCATAAACATCAGATAATCGTTCAATAAGTATGTTAATGATTGTGATTAGTTTGAAACACTTAGATTTAACCTTTGCATTTCAAAGATTAATCAAACTAACCATCTACATTGTCATAATCAAGTGGATAAAACCATTATAACCATAGTTGTGATTTCATGCAAACCGGGCATTACAACGGATCAAAACAAGTATTTAACCGTTAGAACATCGTGTTCTTCATTTCTAATCAATCTTAGCCATCATCTAGGCAATAATCAACAATCCTAACTATATCATTAAGTTCAAAATCAAGATCTAATCAATCAAAATCAAACTAGAAGGTTAGAACAAATCATTACCTAATCTGACAGGTTTCTGCGGGTAAAACAACGATCAGGACTTGTAAACACGTTCCCTGGCTTCAAATATACGATCTGATGGCTTCAACAGGTTGTTTGGAGGGTGTTTTGCTTGTGTTCTTCGTCTGTAGATCGTCTGAGTTCGAAAATGTAAAAATAATTAACTTTGCATAAAATCTGATGAAGTAGATCAGATTGTTGCACCGCCACACCCGTCGCGTACCGCGACCAGAAGCCAAAAAGGGCTTCGCGTACCGCGAAGAAATCCGGAGGATTTTAGATATTTTAGGTCCGTCGCGTACCGCGAAGGATCCTCAAATCTCCGTCGCGTACCGCGACGAGTCCAGAAGTTCAATACTTTGAAAATTTTCTTCGTTTCGTGATTCCGGACAATCCGTAACTCCGTTTTGCGCACGGTTTTCGCCTACGTTCATCATTTCTCGTGTACTATCAATCTGTATTAATTACCATTGTCAATTCAACATAGATTTTATACAGGATCAAATGTGCTAATTATTCGGTTGTTACAAAAACTTATAAAAGTAAAATGACTATGATGTCCTTTTTAATATTTTAATGAAAAACTTATGTGTAATTTTAGTATTGGTTGAAATGTGTTACGTATTTGTAGCAAAAAAAGGTTATTTTTATGCCTTTGCCTATATATATAGAGGATGGAATTTTTAATAACCATCATCTTTTGCTACAACCCATTAACCATCATCCAATGGTTACTTGAAAAAGGTAAGTGTGTAGGATCGTGTCACGTGTGAATTCCTTTGTCTTTAGTATGAAGGACATTTATCATTTATGCAAAGTTTACCCCCTTTTTTTTAAACGTTCATAACTTTTTATACTATATTATTTTTAAAAAAAATTGCACCATTATACTCGTCTCATTTTTCTCTTTAATTTCGTTATAGTCTCGACTAGTTTTTTTTTATTTTTTTGATGTCATGTATTTACATCATTGTAACGAGCTTAACGATAGCAAATTAATTATAATTTTTTTCTAACAATGGTAAATTACAGTAATGTAACTCAAAATGAAGTAATGTAACACAAAATGAAGTAATTTACAATGACATAATTAACGGTGACGTAACACATTATTTACAGTGATGTAATTTTCTCTTTAATTCTCGTTATAATGTTGACTAGTTTTTTTATTTTTTTTCTCATTGTCCATTATTACACATCGATATAACGAGCATAAATATAACACGTTATTTTGAATTTTTTTCTAACAATGATAAATTACAGTGATGTAATATAACACATTATTTTATTTTTTCTCTAACAATGATAATTACAATGATGTAATATAACACATTATTTTGATTTTTTTCTCTAACAATGTTCGAAAAAAATTCAAACTAATTTGTTGTATTTAGGCTCGTTACAAATTAGGGATGAGCAAACAGCCAAGAAAAACCGAACCGAAACCGAATTAACGAAAAAACCGAACCGGAACCAAATTAACCGAAACCGAATTTTACGTCAATGTAAATTACATCACGATAAATTACGTTAATGTACATTACATCACTGTAATTTATCATTTTTAAAAAAATTTCAAATAAATTTGTTATATTTAAGCTCGTTACAATGATGTAAATATAGAGCATCTAAAAAAAGTAAAAAAAAAATTAGTCGAGATTATAACGGAATTAAAGAGAAAAATGAGACGAATATAATGGTGCAATTTTTTTTAAAAAATAATATATTATAAAAAAGTTATTAATGTTTAAAAAAGAGGGGGAGAAAACTTAATATTTTAATGAAATGCTTATGTGTAAGGTTATGATTGGTTGAAATGAGTTATGTAGTTGTAGCAAAAGATGAGGGTTATTTTTTATACCTTTTTTAATAACCTTCATCTTTCGCTACAACCCATTAACCATCATCCAATGGTTACTTGAAAAAGGTAAGTGTGTAGGATCGTGCCACGTGTCAATTCCTTTGTCTTTAGTATTAAGGGCATTTAGGACATTTGTCATTTATGTAAAGTTTACCCCCTTTTTTTAAACATTCATAACTTTTTTATACTATATTATTTTTAAAAAAAATTGCACCATTATACTCGTCTCATTTTTCTCTTTAATTTCGTTATAGTCTCGACTAGTTTTTATTTTTTTATTTTTTTGATGTCATGTATTTACATCATTGTAACAAGCTTAACGATAGCAAATTAATTAGAAATTTTTTCTAACAATGTTAATTACAGTAATGTAACTCAAAATGAAGTAATGTAACATAAAATGAAGTAATTTACAATGACATAATTAACGGTGACGTAACACATTATTTACAGTATTGTAATTTTCTCTTTAATTCCCGTTATAATGTTGACTAGTTTTTTATTTTTTTTTCTCATTGTCCATTATTAAACATCGATATAACGAGCATAAAAAATATAACACATTATTTTGAATTTTTTTCTAACAATGATAAATTACAGTGATGTAATATAACACATTATTTTATTTTTTCTCTAACAATGATAATTACAATGATGTAATATAACACATTATTTTGATTTTTTTCTCTAACAATGATGATTATAGTGATGTAATTTATCATTGTTCGAAAAAAATTCAAACTAATTTGTTATATTTAGGCTCGTTACAGATTAAGGATGAGCAAAAAGCCAAAAAAAACCGAACCAAAATCGAATTAACCGAAAAAACCGAACCGGAACCAAATTAACCGAAAAAACCGAAACCGAATTTTACGTCAATGTAAATTACATCACGATAAATTACGTCAATGTAGATTACATCACTGTAGTTTATCATTTTTTTAAAAATTTCAAATAAATTTGTTATATTTAAGCTCATTACAATGATGTAAATATAGGGCATCTAAAAAAAATAAAAAAAAATTAGTCGAGAATATAACGGAATTAAAGAGAAAAATGAGACGAATATAATGGTGCAATATTTTTTTAAAATAATATATTATAAAAAAGTTATTAATATTTAAAAAAGAGGGGGGAGAAAACTTTTAAAGGTAAAATGATTATGATGCCCTTTTTAATATTTTAATGAAATGCTTATGTGTAAGGTTATGATTGGTTGAAATGAGTTATGTAGTTGTAGCAAAAGATGAGAGTTATTTTTTATACCTTATATATATATATATATAGGGGTTGGTTCGTTTGTTAACCCTTTATTAATGCGATAATCGTATAACTCAATCCTAGTGGCTTAAATTAAAAAAAAAAGTGATCCGACGGTGGTATGGATGCATCTGATTTTAAAGTAATTTTTTAATATGGTAAGTATATCATAAGGGTATATTTGGTATTTTTGTATGACACTTAAAGCTGCAGAGGTTAAACAGTAAAAGTCTCTTTACACAGTAAAGAGTTTTCTCTCTCTTCTGTGTTCCATACCTTTGATCCATGCTTTTACCTTGTTCCTTCGCCGTTCACAGCATCATTACGAAGATTTGGCTTTCGTCGTTCTAACTTTTCACATTTGGAGAGTCGTCGTCGTCTTCACTTGGCGGTAAGTAAAAATTTATCATACGCAAGTTTCTCGTTGTTCGTCGTTGTTATTTGGAGTTGTTATTTTTGGTTTTTTTCCACGGTGGGAATGAAATCACATTCCGGTCACCGTCCTTAAGAAACACAATCGTTTACACCGATTATTACACAGCAAATCTGGAAAATGCACGAATTTCGGGTTGAACAGTAGATATCCCATGTGTTGGTATGAAATTTGAATGTTAATTGATTTAGTAAATTTTATCGGAAGTTTTAAGAGTTATTCCGGTGACCGGAACCTTTCGATTTCTGGTCGTTTTTTTTTTCCAACTTAAGGTGATTTTTCCGGTTTAGATGTTAATTTTAAAATTTAGGTGAGGTAAACCCATGAACAGTAATGGGTTTTAATCAGAACCTATTATCTATGCAGAATTTTTGATTAAACCAGTAAGTGAAATCTGTCTTACACAGGTCTTGATTGTTTATCTGCGTTATTATTTTGAGTGGTTAATTAGGTTTTTTCTTTACTGTGTTTATTGCGCATTTGGACATCTAAGATGCTATCAGTTTCAAAATTGTATCAGTTTCACAAGCTATCATTTTACCTAGTATTGATATGTATAGTTCTCTGTAATTTTCCACAATGAGGTTTAAATATGTTGTTGCTGTTTATTTGCAGTATAGAGTAAAAAGAAGGAAATTTGTTAACTCCAAAAATGAAGACAATTGATGTGACATTTCGTTCTTTACTACAAGGTAATTTCCTAAATTCATGAATTAATATTGTAATTAATTAAATCATGATTGAATATGTATACACGTGTGAATCTGTGTATATATGTAAGGAAATTATAAGATGAAACAAATCACAAATCACATTATGCAAAATTGCCGAATTACGCGAAATTTTTATAATAATGACCAAAAACAAAATTCAATGGCCCAAAACTAAATTAATATCAATTATATGATGAATTGAAGTGAAATAAGTGATAGCATAACGAAATCAAAGAATCCTTAAGGTCAATAAGTTAAATTGCGAAAATCTGCGGAAAGGCAATCCGGCATGCGTAATTGGCAAATTCATGACAACTTGAACTTCCTAAACACATTATAATCATAATGGGATGTAATTGGAAGCATGACAATGATAATTGATCATTATTAGCAATTTCTGAAATTATACGCGAAAAGCCGAACAAACGATCGCGAAAATGGCAAAAATCAAACAAACCCTTGATTTGTTCTAACCCTATCCTATTGTTCCATGTTTATCCTATTCTATCTGATTAAAATCAGATAAATATGAAGAAAATAAAATATTTAAACTTGGAAAACAAGTGGTGGCAAATAAAACCAAAAATCTTGACTTTGGTCAAGTTTTCTACACCATTCTTTCCTTCCCCAAGCTTCCAAACTCGACCAGGAGCTTCCTCATCACTTCTGGAACTTTAAACATCCTTCAAACATCAGTTCTAATCAATTCCAAGAGATATCCAAGCCCAAGATCAAGTGGAACCAAGAATCAAGATCCAAAAGTTGGATTTTTGGTGATTTTCAAGCCAATCCTTGGCCAAGTAAGTTTCTAACTCAATCCTTGATTTTAATAGCTTCATATGACTTAAATAAACATGTTTGAATGATTGGTAAAGTTTGAAAATCATCAGATCTTGAAAACCCATGAAAGGGCATTTTGGTCCAAAAAGTGGATTTTTCAAAGTTGTCCAAATTGAGATTTTTCTTCACAAAACATTAGATATATGTTAAAAACTAGGATCTGGAGATTTTTGCTCGGAAAAAGTGCGACGAAATTTGATTTGGCTCACAAAAACCTTGAATGGCTCACTGTTGCCCGGACGCGGCCCATGCGCGGCCCTAATCCCGGCCATTCTCGGAAGGCCAAGGCCATCCGGCCAAGGCCACCACCACAGACCACCGAGCCACCACCGAGCCACCGCCGCCAACCACCGGTCGCCGCCGCCGCACCGCTGCCACCGGCCACCACCGGATTCCGGCCAACTTCCGGCCAAAAATTCCGGCAAGGTTACCGCCGGCGAAATATTCCGGCGAATATTCCGGCCAAAAGGAATATTCCGGCCAAAAGGAATATTCCGGCCAAAAGGAATATTCCGGCGAAGATTCCGGCCAAAACCCTGATTTTATCCGTTTTACGTTCTGAACTGCGTTTCGCGCTCCGGTTCGCAATCCGGCGATCCGTTTTCGATAAAAAGGACATATTTTGAATCGATTTCGCGTTCCAGACTCGATTTCGCAAACTGTTTTTCAATCCGATGACCTGATTTTTGTCTGATTTCTGACTAACACTCCGGTTTCAATATAGAACTCAAATTAAGTATTGGTTTGCAATACGAAAACATATTTTCAATCGATTTTGCATTCCGGACTCGATTTCGCCAACCGTTTTTCAATCCGATGACCTGATTTTTGTCTGATTTCTGATTAACACTCCGGTTTCAACACAGGACTAAATTTAATCATTGAAATTCAATATGAAAACATATTCTCAATCGATTTCGCATTCCGAACTCGATTTTGCAATCAATTTCGTAATCCGGAAACCTCATTTTCGATTTAAAAGTCGATTAAGATTCTGGTTTTAACGACGGGATGCAATTATCATTAATTTACAAACAAATGAATATAAGAACTCAATTACTAAACGAAATCAGTGATTTTAACATTACAAATTAACTGATAACCTTATTACATTGATTCTGAATAAATAAGTGATTCCGAATCAGTTTGATGACTCGAATTACATTATCCTTGATATTTAATATCAAGGAATGTTCTGGTAATCCAAATTGGATACAAAGAACTTATAAAACCTTAATGATATGCAGAATTCAGTTGAAGCTGTGTGTAACATTCCAACAACACCGGTGAGTTTCATAGACCCCCTTTTAAATGTTTTGCTTTCCAAAACTCGGGGATTTAACTACAATAACAATATGATTACATATTTCAATTACAGTGGTATACTTATATGATTTCATTACCCTTTTTTTTTAAATCTTCGGATTTCTAAAACTCGGGGTTTGCATTACAATTACATTATGGTTACATGATTCAATTACAATGACATGATTATATGTTGCTTGTGCATTTCAACTCTTGTTGATGATTACATGAAAATTGTGCCATGCTATCGTAAAAGTCCTCACATAACAACTGTAACCATTAAGAGTGAGGCTAAGGTCTTACCTTTGGGTATTACCGCCAATTACATTACAGTCACATAGGCTTTGGTTATGGGTTTTCATGGTGAATCATATTCATAAAGTTGTGTGTGCCTACATATTCAACATGTCATAGCATATCATATCACGTTATCATATCTATGAACTCACCAGCATCCTTGCTGATCTTTTATATTACAAAACCTTTTTCAGGGAGAAGGTAACAACTGCGAGAGTGAGGATGCACGATTACAAGACACGTTTAGTAACTTATAACTGGTTAATGTTGTTTAAGAATGTTTAAACTTAATGTATAATATTATAGTTATGATGTAATATATAGTGTGTATGGTTTGCCATGGATGCATGATACCAAAGTAACAATCAGTCACACCCATCTCTGCGACCTCACCATCAAGCTTTCGCGACACGATACAACAGTTACCGACTTCATACGTCATTCAGTGACTATATCAGGTAAAGTGAGAGATGGGGGTGTGACAATTGAAGTTGACTCGAGTGGGCGGTCAATAGAGAGTAAAAAAAATTTATCTACTTTAACTAAAATTTTTAAAATATTGTGCTAAATGTAATTTAATTTCAGGAAGGAAAAGTGATAGAATAGCATCCAAGTCACTTAGTAGATTCACAAACACAAGTAATTCTCTTGTTGAAATAGATTCAGATGATGATACCAATCAAAAACTTGACTGTGCAGTTGATGTCATCAAAAGGAGAAAGAAAAGATAGGTATTTTTTTTAATCAGGTTATTAAAATAATCTATTTAAAATGTTAAGTTGCTTAGACTTTTTAATACATGACTTAAAATCTAATTCAGATTAGTGTTGACGGTTTTTATGTTTTTTAATACAGTTGTTCATAGCTCAGATAACAATGTAAAAAGGCGAATGTTAAAAAAGGAAAACAATGTAGACGAGGAAGAGGGTTTGGATATCCCTGTTAAATGGTTTCGAATAGTGAACAGATGCACCCCTAAACAGTTTTGTAAAGGATTGCAAAGCTTGAAACCAAAACAAAAAGAAGCTGTTAAAAAGATGGGTTTTGGAAAGTTACTTAGTTTTAAGGTAAATGGAATACCACAAAAAATAGGTCATTATATTGTGGATAGATTGGATGTGACAAGTATGGAAATACTTGGTAGAGAAGGACCAATTAAGGTTAATGAAGAGGCGGTGTTTGGATTGTTAGGAGTTCCAAAAGGAGTTATTGATTTAAAAAATGTTAACCCAACCAAGAATCTTTGTAAAAAAATTCAAGAATGGAGAAATTTATATACCAATGATTATATCTCTCCTTCTGAATTGGTTAAGAGGTTTACTGAGGCTGGAGATGATGACTCTTTTAATTTCAAACTTGACTTCTTGATGTTATTTCTGAGTACAATTGTTGAATGTCATGCGCACGGAAAATGCAAGTTAGATGTTCTCAACTATTTAGCTGATGATACCGATATATCAAATGTAAATTGGTGTTCTTATATCATTGATTGCATAGAGAAGTGCAAATCTGGATGGTTACCAAATACAAAATCTCCTTTTAAAGGTCCTCTAGCATTGCTTACGGTACGTTTTAATGTTTTTTTTGCTTAATTATAATTTTGTAAATTTAAAAATTCACTAATTATGCAACTTTTGTGTTTATTTTCAAAGTTGTTGTATGTTGACAACGTACAATGCAAGGGGATGAATGTGGATCATACAAAAGCACCAATTGAATTTTGGAATATGGAGAAACTTAAGCAAAGGGAAGCGTTGGAGTTAGTAGAAATATCAAAAAGCGGTGATCTGGTACTAACAATATATAAGAACTCATATTGTAATATTATATATTATATAAAAATATAAACTAATTTTGAATGATTTGAGTTATAGGGGAACATGATTGATCTAGACCGTATGCTTGATCAAACAATATGCAACAAAAAAAGGTTTGAGAGAGCAATAGTGAAGCAAATTCAAAAAGAACCAAAGAATCATATGGTTAGGCTTATGGCGGAGAAATATGAGAGGATTTTCAATGAAAAGCCGTTCGTTGTTCAACTAAAAGAGAAAGAAGTTATAAATAAAAATGAGGAGGCATTTAATGTAAAGAAAAATAAGGAGACATCTTCAATTAAAAAGTGTACAGTGTTGAGTGATGACACTTTGGGGAGTGGGTTACGTGATGATATAGACGACCGAATTATGGATGTTTGTTTGGAAATAAACATGCGTAGACAAAAATGGATAGAAAGTGACGATGACGAAGAGGATGTTGATCTGGAAACGGGTAAAAAAAATAATGAAGATACTGATGACAACAATAATCATGAAGTGGACTTAGGTTGCCCAAGTTTCAGCCTCGGTTTTACTCAAGAACAACATGAAAGAAAAGGGCATGAACAATCAGGTACAAGTATGTATTCTAATTGATATTGTTTTTTATGGGACACAGATGTAAGTTAATGTAAATAAACAAAATGTGACAGCTTTTATATATTAATAACAATATCTAAATTTAAATTGTAGAGAAACCAGAAGGAGAATCGAAAGACAAGTTTCAAGGTTGCAAGTTGGGTGCAGAGACAGAAGGTAAAGATGTAACCAAAGTTTCAGGTATTAAATGATTTTTCAATTAAATTAAGTTAACGTTACATTTTGTTTTCTATGGGACACAGATGTAAGTTAATGTAAATTAACAAAATATGACAGCCTATATATATTAATAACAATCTCTAAATTTAAATTGTAGAGAAACCAGAAGGAGAAACGAAAGACAAGTTTCAAGGGTGCAAGTTGGGTGCAGAGACAGAAGGTAAAGATGTAACCAAAGTTTCAGGTATGAAATGATTTTTCATTTAAAGTAAGTTAACGTTACATTTGAAGAATCTATAAAACATTGACGTAACACACAGGTGACAAAGTTTGCATAGACAAACCAGATCAGGTTCTCAATCAACGAGTTGTGGTTGATGAATTTCCAACCTTTAGTCTTGGATTAACACAGGAGGGAAACCAAGAAGAATATAATAAAATTATAGGTATATGTATGTAACATATATGTAGTGTTTTCTTTAGATTTCAGTTTGCGCTTTATTTAATTAATGTACATATAACAAGCAAGGGATTAAATGAAAAGTAAAATGGGTAATTTTTTGAAGTTAAATATAGATGTAATTTGCTGTAAGACATTGATTTATGACCAATTGATTTAAAATGTAAAATATGATTAAAAGCAATTATTTGTAGTGTAAGTTTGTGTAAAACATTGATTGAAGAACAAAGTGCCCTACAAAATTAATATATGTAGTGCTTTCTTCAGATTTGATTTTGTACTTTTTTTAATTAATTTACATATAACAGGCAAGGGATTAAGTGAAAACATGAAAGCAGGTGTTGTATCTGAGAATGTTACTATAGCTGATCGTAAGTTTGTGGGGAAGACAAAGAAAGGTACAAAACTTAAATTGAAAAATATGATGTTTATTTAAATTAATGTTATTGTAATTTGATTTAATATATATATATAAAGTATGTAAGATTTTTCTTTTTGGCAATGTAAGTAGCTTTGAGTAGTTTAACATGTAGATTTCGAGACATGCAAACTGATGGTTTTGATTACATTAATGCAGATATATTGTTGGAAAAAAACAGTGCAAATGTTCCTAAACAAGGAGGTTTGAAGGACATTGAAAACGAAGTTGTGCAAGACAGTTGTATGAAAGCAGTCATGCTAAAAGATGAAATACCCACATTTAGCCTTGGGTTAACACAGGAGGTGAGACGAGAAGAAACCAACAAATTCACAGGTTTGCATATAACTACAATCTATAAAAAATAAGGGTCAATGTATATAAGTGATACTTTTGATCTGTTGATACCATATTTTCTGATAATGCAAACATAGGACAAAGGGAAATAGGTGATGACAAAACTATGACTTTTGTGGCTGATAAGATGAATGCAGCAGATGGAAAAATGATGGGCAGGTCAAAATCAGGTAAAAGGCTAAAAATAAAGTGTCTATTGTGTTATTGTAGTTGATGTTCGGTTGCGTTGCTTTAATGCAGAAATAGTAGCAGAGAAGTTTGGTGCAAGTGGAGCTATGAATGAAGGAATCAATGCACCACGTCCTAAGGTGGGGAGGTGGACAAAAGCAGGTAAAAGTTTTGTATGGTTTTTGGTATTATGTTAAAATGTTAGTTTATTATAAAGTAATGTAATAAGCCATTTTAATGTTCACAGATATATTGGCGGAAAAAAGAAAAGCAATGGCTAAAATTGAGGCAAAAAAAGGTGACTCAGAAAACAAAATCAAAGTTGAGCCAAAACAAGGATTGATGAATCAAAATGTATCCGAAAAAGGTAATAGTGTTATTATAAGAAAATGATGTAATTAAGATTCAGATTAATGTAAGACAATGTAGTAAATGTATTAATGTCAGTAGGTTGATACATTAGTTTTTGCTGGACATGTTTTAATGTTTATGGGTATTACGTTGATATAAATGTATTCACAACATACAGTAATTGCATTATAAGCAGGAAATGCAAGTAAGGTTGATATTAATGTAAAATGGCGTAATGTAAGTCGGTAGTTTATTTTTTGGTGGTCCTGTATTGATTGTTACGGTTGTTATGTAGATATAAAAAACCTGACTAATATAATAATTGCAGAAGCTAAGACAACGAATGTCGAGTCAAAAAAAACGGCCAACATGGACTCTTTAAACAATGACATTACAAAATCAATGGAGGCAATTGAAGTAACAGGTCAATCAAAAATTGGTCAGTATTTTACAAACTCTTTTGCAAATTATATATTAAAATATAAATTATGTAATTGGAAAACAATGTAGCTTGATATTCAAATTCTATCAGTTTAGTTTATAGTGTTATAACTTGATGTAGGCAATTTTTCTAATAATGAAAAAGACTGTTATAACTACATACATTTAATAAAAATAAGTCATGTGGTTAACACACATGATAAATTCTGCAGAAATTGAGACCACAACCAATGCCTCGATGACCCAAACTAAATTATAAACATATTACATCGTACTTGTTTTTATTTTTATTAGAAGCATCTAAAACCATTGATTAGACAGTCGTCGTTAAAAGTAAGCGTTTAAAAGGTGTTTCAAGGGAATGCAAGTCACCATACTTGCTACGAGAAGTTGAAATTACTAATAGGTGCAACAAGGAGGAAAATTCAGTATGGGATTACATTGTTAAACTATCGGATGAGTAAGTTTAAATTATAAATTTAATTATTAAGTTGAAAGTTTAAACATAGTGGGTGATTTCACATACTTGTTGAAACCAGAAAACAACCCGCAAAGGGATCAAAAAAAGTTGTGTTAGGATCAGAAGAAGCAAATTCAGACTGTAATGAAATGTAAGTTGTTTAGTTATTTTTTTATATGATACGTAACTTGCTTAGTACTTGATTTCACTAAACATATTATAGGGAAGTTATTTTTGAAACAAGTAATGGACCGATGACTGAGGCAAAGTTTTTCAAGACATTAATACCTGGGAACAGAATATATGGGGAGCTCATAGATTGTTGGGCAACAGTGTTAAACACAGAAGAGAAGCTCCGTAGTCCAGACTCCCCATATCGATTATTTTGTGGACACCAGGTTTTTGTAAGTTTCTGATTAACAAGACAATATTAAGTATAAAATATCTGGTACATTTCTTTAGCAAAGTAAATTATACTAAACATTTGTATAATGTACATTCAACAGCTTAAATGGATGTTTACTGCGCCGAAAACAGATGAATCAGTTCGGTTGGTGGCGTTAACGAAGATGATGTTTGACGCAGTGGGAAGGGTGGAAAGCATGAGGGCTTTAAAAAGCTACGATATAGTGATAATTCCTCTGCTTGAAAACGATCACTTCTATGTGATGGCATTTGATCTTAAAAATCCAGGTATCTATTTACTAGATAATATGGATAGAGACGAAACAATTGTTTCGATTAAAGATCATAAAGACTACTACAAAAAGGATACCCCATATAAAGTGGTAAGAAGATGCCAAAAAAATTTATATTTATTTAAAGTAATCACAGTAACTAATTTAAGTCTAATAAATTTTGCAGAAACATATGTTTGTCAGGTATTTAGAGAAATTCCAACATCCTAGAGCAGATAAAATATCTATGCAGAAAGTGACAAGGGTTGATTTACAGTGGGCTACAATAGGAAATATCACTGATTGTGGTATATTTGCGATGAGACATATGGAGATGTTCATGGGTAGCCACTGTAGGAATTTTGATTGCGGGTTTAAGACGTCAGAAAAGCAGGTAAGAAGTCAAATTCAAACTCTTCGTAAGAAATATGCATGCAGGATTTTACTCTCGGATATAAATGTCCAGAAGCAAAAATTGTTAGCTAAGGTTGGTTTGTAAAACAATTCAAAAACACGTGTTAATGTTTGGTTAATTTGTACTGATCTTGAATAGACTTTGGATGGTGTAAACTTTTGGAACATATGTGTGTTGGAAAATTGTTTAGCAGACAGTTACATCTACTTAATTTGTACTGATCTTGAAGAGACTTTGGATGGTGTAAAATTGTTACGTATGTATATAGAGTATTCTATGTAGGTTTCTGATTAGAAAAAAATCGTGTCATTGTAGTTTCATGTATAATTATTTAGCAGACAGTTACATCTACTTACATTTTTTCTTGCAGACCGTCAATAATTTTTTTTGTATAACTGAGGTGGTAGGATGGCGTAACCTTTTGGAAAATAAGTGTTTTTGGAACTTAGAGGTCAATTCTGAAAGTAATATTATAATAGAATTCTTTTATTATCATTTCACATAAGACAAAAAAATTAGAAAAAGTTGTATGACATTGACATAAAGTAGTTGAGATTAGGTATATAAAAATAATAATGAAATGTACTTCTTGTACTTATGGTAGGGTAAGGCACTTTTATGGACATGCCATTTCAATAAAGTACACAATAGGTATAGCTAAAAAATAATATTAAAAGTACAGTATCTAGTAGTCCTTGTAAGAAAGTGTATGTTTTCATTTGATAAAACATCACAAAAAAGGTCAAACTAAATAAGATAACTGCAACTTTTTTTTTGTACATAGAACTTTGTAGCTGCACCTTTTTTTTTAATGTAGAACTTTTTGTTTAAAACATGGTTAACAAGTAAGTGTTTTAAACAAATAAGTAGATGTAATTTCATATTCAGTTTTTTTACATGTATTAACAAAACCTCGGTGTAATTTACTGTAAGTGAATATTAAATTTTCTAACGGGTAACTATAAGTAAGTTCATCCACATGGTAATTAATGGTTACGAAATAAGACTAGAATGCGTCTAATACTACTTTAAATTAATGATATCACCATAAATAAAAACATCATCTGTAGGTGTTCTTACAGTAAATACAATAGTATTTGAACCATGAAACGTAAAACGCTTATAGCGATACTTTCTAAAAAACACAATGTAGTATTTTATTAAAATTAACTTATTAACACCGAAAGAGAGCTGCAACTTTTTTTTCTATGTAGAACTTTGTGTTTAAAACATGCATACACACAAAGTGTAAGCAGATGTAATTAAATACTACATTTTATTCATTATTGTGTTTTACACATTAATGTAAGTTACTATAAGTTACCTTGCTTGTATTCAAAACATTAGTGTAAGTCCCTGTAACTGAAGATTACATTTCAAAACTGTAAGCGGGAGAAATTTAATGCAAATGGTTTGTAAGTTGTAAGTACAACAAATTACATTAATGATGTCACAAAAAATACATACATCGTTTGTAAGTTGTTCGTACAGTCAATTACATTAGTATTTGCCCAATGAAACGTAAAACGCTTATAGCGATACATTCTAATGTACGCAGGACTAAAATCCTACAATCACATCAAAAAATTACACACATGTGACACTATCTTACAGAAACATTAACAAAAAGTGGTTAATTCCAATAACCAACAAACCATAAAATATTATGTAATATTTTAGTTAAAAATATTATGTAATATTTTAGTTTAAAATATTATGTAATATTTTTTTTAAAATATTATTTAATATTTTAGGTTCACAAAAATCGTTTCATGGCAAACCAAAAAAACATAGGTCGTCGGTAGAAAACCTACTTTTCAGATGTTGATTCCCCCACACTTGCTTTCTTTTTGCAATTCCGAGAATCATGGAAGGTTAACTGATTGCATGAACGACACATTCTGGGATTCTTTTTCGAATTCTCAATAGCCTTCTCTCCAGGTCCAACTAAACGCCTATTCGTACCACATCCCTTGTTACGAATGCCATGAGGAGGTAACAGGTCTATAGTTTCTTCATCATGTTGGCCAACCAAATGTTCAATAACACATTGTTTTTTTTTTTGAAGTTGATGAAGCTGGAAAATTGTCAACTAATTCCCTCTTCAAATCCTTCATCTTTTGGTGAAAAGAGGAAAGTCCATCCACATTAAATGCCAAATGATCCACACATTCATTAAGACAGTCAGCCACATCATTCCTCAGAACCGAAACTTCTGAATTATCAACACTAAGCCTTTGGGAAATGCTATAAACACGGCTTGGTAGACTCAATTTCCTCCAACGGTTTGAAATGTAACGATCAGGGATGTTTTTTATTTGGTGCAGTCTAAAGACACAGAATATATGACGACATAGATAACCAACACGAGTGAATCCCATACAGGAACATTCATATGAATGCTCTAGCATATGAACAGAAACCTGCAATTATAAAAATAAAGTCATTAAAATAACATGTTGACTACAGGTTTATTGATTATGTAGAGCAATTAATGAGGGTAAAAATATAATACCTTAAAATGGTTGACAAAGTCACTCCTGTTGTCCATGTGTGAAACTGTGAACACTTTGAAATTTTCAACCAAATCAACATTAGTGATAAAACAATTTATCATGCACTTATATATCTCTTTTTGAACATCTTTGAAAATTGTTTGTGTGTAAATCTTAGCAGCATGAACTTCCAATTCTAATCCTGTTTTGAAAACACATGTGGTACTCTTTGATTTGAAATCTGCCACCCTTTGATTGTACCTCTGATTGTCTATAGCGGTGTCAAAACACATCAGAAATTGAACAAGTGTGTTGGTGCTACCAGATGTAACCTTAAACATTGAGTTAGAACTCTCGCAACGAGATGTAGTCTTCATAAGACAACACATGGGAATGTCACGGAAATAACAAGGCACCCAAAGTTCACGAATAGAAAACATTTCATTTAACCAAATGTGGTTTTCAAGTGCATACTCAGCCATCAGATTATGCCATTTTTCTTCAAAAGTAGCAGTAGAAATGTAAACATTCCAAACTAACTTATGTAATCTTGACCGTATATTTGAATTATTAATCAAATCGCCAGATACCTAAAAATACAGATCAACAAAAATTAAAAATACTATTTGTATGAAGTATTTGTTTTGTAAATTAAAAATATACAATATTGTGATATAAATGTAAGTTGATGTAAATAACAAAAATATTACTTATAGAATTCATACAAATACTACGTTGATGTAAGTTGATGTAATTAACTAAAATATTACTTGTTGAATTCATACAATACTAAGTTGATGTAAGTTGATGTAATTAACTAAAATATTACTAATGATATCACTGTAACTTGATGTAAGTTGATGTAAATTAACATAAACTTAGGTCTACCATGTCTATATAATCATAAGTATCATAAAATATACTTAAAAAAAAATACCTTAGATGGCAATTTTTTCATGATATGCCACATGCAAAGACGATGCATAGATTTAGTAAAAACATTTGGGACGGCAATCCTCATTGCAGGGTCTTGATCTGACAAAACTAATCGAGGATGTTTAACATGAATCTTCAAAAAAGCCTCAAGAAGCCAACAATACGATTCAACTGTCTCATTGTGAATAAGACCTGCCCCAAAGGTGACGCATCTTTTGTGGTTATCAACACCCGTAAAGGGGACAAAAATCATGTTATACATGTTATAAGTTTATAATTTTACAGTTAATATACATTCAACTGACTATACAAAAAATATACAATAACATAGTATAGAAGCTTACTTGTTCGTCGAATAGGTGGCATCAAAGGCTATAACATCCCCAAACAACTGGTAACTAAGTTTTGAAACATCATCAGCCCAAAAAATAGCCTGCAAAACACCTTCAAAATGATATACTTCAAATGCAAAATTGTGAAGGTTTTTGGCACGGTCCTCTAGTTTCTTCAATACCAGCTGCACGTCACGCTCTCCAATGAACATTCTAATATCACGACTGACATTCTTGTAGGAATTCCGAGTGCCACGCATGTTGTGGTGACCACCTTTCAAGGAAGTTTGTAACCGATGTGCTACAGTTGCACCCACCCTGTTTAGACTCATTGCATGAACAAAGTGCAGGTCATCAAAATTAAGATGCTTCCCTTTACGGGTTAGATCCATGTTTTCAGAAGAAACTAACTCATGATTGTGATTTTCAGAAAATTCATATAACTCATAATTAGTAGTTCCTTTTATGCCTCTCAATCTAATAAGTGCCTTACAACCAGTAACTTTAAAGCAACTAGATCGAGCTCCAAACATTGAAGCAGGATGGACTGAATCAATCATTTTGCCCCTAGGTTTACCTGCTTTGTTACATACCAAAACCCTATGAGTTATTTCTCCTTTCCACTTTTTATACCCAGCAACACGAATCTGAAAACCAGACATCTCTCCATATGTTTCATACATCTTGTAAACTTCATCCCAAGATAAATAAATCTTTCCAACTACAGGCTTAAAATGAGAGCTAACGTCAGGGCACCAGTATCGACTACCATTAGGGGTTTGGTATACCAAGCTACTATGACAACCTAAAATAAAACAACAAAACAATATACTCATTGACCAGAAAATGTGGTTAAAAAATGTAATTTTATGTAAGTCAAAATATTACATAATTAGGGCAGACAATGTGGTTACAAAATAATTCGGAAGTTTTTATCTTAGAACTTTGTGTTTAAAACATGCTAAAACACATCAATGCAAAGTAGATGTAATTTAATACTACTTTTTTTAGATTATTGTAATTAACACATTAATGAAAGTTAATGTAACTTACATTTGCATGTATGAACAAAAAACATTAATGTAATTTCCTGTAACTCAATATTACATTCTCTCAATGTAACTATAAACAGTGACAGAATGTAGTAAGTTATCAAACACATGGTTTTTATGGTAATAATATTAATGACAACTTGTAGTCTTTAATTTTTTAAGAAACATTTTTTAAAGATCCGGATTATTTTATTGTGTTAGGACAAACCATGTTGTAATTACTAAGTAGTAGTAAGTAAGAAAAAAGATGATAACTAGAACAATAAAGGTGTCTGATAATTCTATAGAAAAAAAGTGAATTAAAGTAATATTATAATTCACTTCTTCCATAATCATGTGACAAAGTATGGTGTATTGAAGAAAGGACATGACAATTCAATAAAGGTAACAAATAGATATATCTGCAAAATCATATTAAAAAGTACATCCATCTAGTCCTTGTAAATATAAACCCATTATCAGTGAAATAGATGTAAGTTTATGCAAGTCAAATAATACAAAATCAGGGCAAAAAAATGTGGTTACAAACAAATTCAGAAATTTTAATTTATGTAGAACTTTGTGTTTAAAAGATGCTAAAACACACACATGTAAAGTAGAACTTTTATGGTAAATAATGTTAATGACAACTTGTTAACCGATGTGCTACAGTACTGCATAATGATTGTGTGTTAAAAATCTTATTGACTTGATTGTAGTCTTTAGTTTTTATGAAATTTTTTTTCCAGATTCGACCAGGGGAGAACAACTTAAAATCACCAAAT
This sequence comes from Mikania micrantha, assembly GCA_009363875.1. Lineage (NCBI taxonomy): Eukaryota > Viridiplantae > Streptophyta > Magnoliopsida > Asterales > Asteraceae > Mikania > Mikania micrantha. The sequence goes on from CM018690.1 coordinate 30,904,118, forward strand.
ACCAATATCAAACACCTAACATACCTTGCTGATCGAAACCAATATAACGCAGAGGAGAATCATCTGTTAGTATGCCGAAGTTATCAACATCTAGAGGCTCTGGTTGTTCTTCGCGTACAACAGGAGATAATAAATTGGCCGTCTCCTCCAAAGAACAGTTGGTTAATATCAATGGCTGATCACCTCCACCCATTTTTTTGATCAAACAATAGTAACATATAAGTGAAGAAACCTGCTCATTCAAAAAAAAATGCGGTTGAAGGTGAAGAAATTTATGCGTATAAAAGAAAGAGATGGTAAACAATAGTAATATATAAGTGAAGAAACCTGCTCTTTAAAAAAAATGGGGTTGAAGGTGAAGAAATATCTGCGTATGAAAGAAAGAGATGATGGGGAAGATGATAATGGCTTTATGTGTACCGGATGGAGGGGGATATATTAATCGATATCAGTAAAAAGCATGGCTCACTAAAGAAACCTGCTCATTCAAAATGAGTATGGTTTATCTGTTAAAATATTTAATCAAAATGTCATTTATACCCTTCATATATTGATATAGTATTGTACACGTGGCATGCTCTCATTAGTTGGAAAGGGTTATACGGTTAACGCGATAAGGAAGGGTTATGTTTTGATCCACATCCTATATATATATATATATATATATATATATATATATATATATATATATATATATATAAAATTATATGATATTACTAATCCCTATGCGCTATCAAAAAAAGAATAAGTTATATTTAATTTTAAAAACCAAATCCATATATAATTAATGTAGATGTGCCTATATGGCAGACATTCCAATCTATGCATAAATTCGTATTTTCATATAGAGACATAATGACTACGATACATTACGTCATTACTAATTTCCTATCCCAAATTCCCAATTGAAGTTAGTATTTGTGTTTTATCAATTAATTTATCTACTTGAATCAATTTACTTAGGCAACTATATTGTTTACTTTAGCCAAAATTGAGTCGTTTACTATATCGAAAACCAATACACATTTAAACCCGAAATCTGAACAACATAACCCATTAAACCCGATATCCGAACACCGAATAAACCGAATTCTGTTAGGTTTGGTATTTGGTGTCACACCCCGAGCCGGCGGGGTTGGATCGGAGTCCCCGTCGGACGGAAGGTTCCCGGGGCGTGATATCGTGGGTGATAATCAAGATGATCAGATTGTTTCCATAGCATAAATGTTTAAGAATAACTAAAGCACAATCAAATGATAACTAGGATTACAAAGTTAAATTACATTATCAATGTTCTGCAATTTAACTAAGTAAACCTATCAAAAGAATAACATGTTTATATCTTGTATATGTACAAGATATCAAAAGTAATATGTATCATCAACAAAAGATGTGCTTCTCAAAAGTCTACTAGGTCCTCTATCTGTGACAACTAGTACCTGACCGGCCGGCAAGTCCGTACGGTATGTGTACTTGTAAACAGTAACTATGTGTACATATGCGATTGTGAACAGTATTGTATTAACAGAATCATAAATACAAGAAATTGTTGTACGTATTTTCGTGTAAACTTAAATACAGTAAGTACAACGTACATTTGAAACATTAGTTGTGTGTATTTAAGTGAAAACTTAAGTACAGTTAACACAACTAAGCATGAGAAACAACAGTGTTCAAACAATTAACAGAAACAAATCGGTTGCGATCTAATATCCATAGATGACAGAAATCAGATGGCCGACATTTCAATGTGAAAACTATGTGAAAACATGAGGTTAGTTGAGTCCGACAGTGAGGAATGCAAAATAAAACAATAACACAGTGTCGTTTTAGAATAACGAACTGACAGTGTGTTTGCATGGGTGACGATTCACACAAACATATCTGTGAGTTTAACGTTCTGAAATGACGACTGGAAAGTAGAAAACAAAAGTCGGAAAGCAAAACCATCGTCGTGTTCGTTCGCGTGATGATTCGAACGAATACGCGCGATGGTGACGCGATTCGACGAAACGAAACGAAGCACGACACGAAACGATAATAAATTTAATAAAATAAAATATTTAACATTTTACAATTTTGAAACTCATCAAATAATTAAAAATAACTTTCTTTTATTTATTACAATTAATTACGCGTAATTTTCCGGTTACGCGACGAAAACGCGAACCAAGCTACCAAAACGAACCCGGACACCACACGTGATATAATATGTTAAATGAGAGTGTTTCTCTCATTTTTACATCCACACCCTCTTTCTCTCTCTCAATTTCCGGCCAAGACCAAGAACCACCACAAATCACCTTCAAACAAGCATAACTTCTTCATTTCTTCACCGAATTGAGTGATTCTTGAACCCACGCGTAGCTCTCGATGCCCTCTACATGAAAGTACAGCGGATCTGAAGCTTAGTCCACTGAAACTCGAGGTATAGATGTTTGAAAATTCTGAAAATGTGGGTTTTCACTTCTCGTTTTGTTGCAATAACCCTAGCCGGTTCTAAGATCACTACGTTCGAACCCATGCAACTTAGAGGGCTGAGCCGCGCATAATATCATCATAAAGTCGGTCCTGCAACAGATCAAAGTTCGAGGATGGAAGGGGGGAAAACAGTTGCTGGGTCGCGCAGGTGATGGTTGGCCGAACCCTTGGCATTGCTCGACAAATTAAGGGTGGCGAACCCTTGAAACTGCCGAACCCACAACTGTGAACCACGGCCACCGAACCTCCTCTGGCCAACACAGATGAGCCGAACCCTTTCTGCCTCATGAACCCTGCAACACCCTTCGCGAATCTGTGCATCACATCATTGCCGAACCTTTCATGAGAGCCGAACCGTCAACCGAGGACCACGAACCATTTTCAGCCGAACCCCAGAGCCTGGAAGGGAACGAACCCTCGTCTAGCATATTCAGCCATGTTGAAACTCCTTGACCGAACCTTACAAGCTGCGAACATAGGGCTATTCTAATGTCTACCTCCTTTCAACCGGTCCATTTTCTTAATCTAGGCCCACACGCAAATTTCGTTGGCCATCTAATGTCTCGGCCCAACAGTCCAATGAGGACAGCCCAATGATAACTAAACCGGTATACATAAATTAAATTGGGCTCAAGACTAAATTACAATCGGCCCATGAGGCCCAACAGGCCCAATATCAACCAAGCAGGCCCAATAGCCCACTCCTTTCAGCCCATGCACACTTGAGCCGGCCCATCTTTCATTCGACTAATAAGTTACCTTTGGCCCAATAGGTGTGGCCCAAGACAAGTCTCACAATTGGTCCATATTTTAACTCGATGGGCCCAAAACTCTAACATTCGGCCCATGTGAAACCGGCCCAAGGCCCTCTCATCCTTCGGCCCAAATTACATATACGCGGTTCACACGGAAATCCCTCGACCTAACAATTTAATCACATGACTCGTTTTGGTTATTCGGCCCATGTTACAAATAGGGATAGTTCAAGAAATAAAAGTTATGATAACTTATTTTAAATTTTTTTTTAAGAATAATAAAAGATTTACAATAATTTCAAATTAAAAACCTAACTATTGTAGTTATGAACTATAATTGTTATAGGGTTACACATTTTGATGACATTGTGCTCAAGTCAAACAATAACACAAAAGGAGCATACTAGACTCAAGTAAGGACAATGGAGTATTAGTATGATCTAAAATCATTAAACAAAGGCCGAATATTGACCAAGTCGAACATGTGTTGACCAATCGTAGGGTTAACACGCACATGCACATAAATTAACTACAATCAATACTTATAATGTACATACGTCGTGAACTCAATACAGGATCGTGAAAACTACCACAAGAACAATCAAAGAGCGCGTGTCTTCATTCTTTTAAGATAAGTCAACCCTACAACTACAAGGTGAGTTCATATGCCCCTTTTACTTTAATCTTTACTGATTTTAACTCTCGGGGCTGAGAAACATGTTTACTTTTATTTATTTAAAAGTTTCGTTTAACATGTTATTTATACTTTGATTTAGATAATATTAAATTGTTTATTATCGTTTATCATTGTATGCATGCTTGTATGATCATGAGATAACAGGGAAACTTAGATGATTATGATAAGATAATTTTATAATCATCAACACATTTGAATAACATAGTTGTAAGATTATATCTTATAACACTTAGTTATTCTACATGAGTAAACAGTGAGACAATTCATACACAAACAAACAATGAGAACTACTACAGTGGAACATGGTGACACTTCACAACACATAAATGATTAGAAGATAAAATATCTTCTTAATATCATTTCACATTATAATTGATGGAGTGTGATAAGTAAATCACTTATAACACTTTATCTACACCCTAAAAACATACTATTGGATAGTATGATCGCATTGGGTATCCACCACCTGCGTCACTTAAGGGTAATAAGACATGTTCTTACTACGGCTTAAGGATTACATGGTGAACACATGGATTTCAGTGAATGATGATCATGATAACGTAACTTCATGAGGATTCTTATCATTCACACATGATTAACATAATGTAATAAGACAAGTTTTTATTCAACTTTGTTAATCACATGAGAACAATCCCACATTGAGGCTTTGGGATCATATGGATTACAGTGAATGATGATCATGATAACGTAACTTCATGAGTATGCTTATCATTCACACATGATTAACTTGATGTAATAAGACAAGTTCTTATTCAACTTTGTTAATCACATGAGAACAATCCCACATTGAGACTTTGGGATCACACGGTGGAATAGAGGTGAATGGAATGCATTGTAATCTGATTACGTGAGGATTACCATGGATTTCATTTGGGCTCTATACACTGCATTGAGATTACATTACAAACAGTTAACTAACACTTTTAATATTTAAAAATGAAACAGCAGTTAACCCCATAATATAGAATAATACAAGGAACAGATTAAAAATCTAATAGCCTTAACACACATATTGGTTATTAATACTTCGGTTTGATAACTGCAACGCTATCATGATATTATTCTATTCATGAGAACACAGGTGGATCAGTGGGACAAACATGAAAAATGAGAATGGAAATCAATAGTTGTATTGCAAGTAGTGTGGAGTTCTAGTGGGGATGTGGTGGGATGTTGGCTAGGGCTTAGTTCCCTTACATATGCCCTATATATAAGCATCACTACTAGGATGATATAATACTAGTAAATATAACTATTGAGATGCCATTGTGTGAACAAGTGAAACAGACAATCATACAAGTAACATATTTATCATTGTGAATGTGTATGTGAATGAATCAAGGTTTTACATTAACTTATTTATGAACTCACCAACCTAGTGTTGACTTTGTTTAAATACATGTTTCTCAGGTGATGAACAGGTGTAACTATTTATATGCATGGATTTGCTAGTGGACTTTTAGAAGACCTAGCTGAATTTTGATTGCATACTTTTGGGATGACAAAACAGTGAATCACTTTTGTATATCTTGTACAGATACAAGATATAAACTCATTGATTCTTTTGATTAGATTTACTTGGTTAAATTATGATGGAACAATGTAATTTAACTTTGTAATTCTATTTCATGTCATGTTAGCATTTCTCATTTATATCTCATGTGCTATGTAAACAATCTGATCATTTGATTATCACTCATGATATCGCGCCCCGGGAACCTTCCGCCCGACGAGAAAACACGATCCGTTCCCGCCGGCCTGGGGTGTGACACTATCTGGGCCGCCTAGTATGCAAATCCAAAAGCCTTAGCTTAAACCTGTTCATCACCTGAGAATGCATGTAAGAAAACAAAGTCAACACAATGGTTGGTGAGTTCATAAAGTTTATAAGTTTAAAATAGTTTTCACAAACCTCCTTCAGTAAAACCTTAACCTCATTAACTCCACATGTAATATCCAAATCGGTATGCTTATATATAGGGCATATGTAAGGGACAAGCCCTAGCCAACATCCCACCACATACTACTCCGGATATGACACTGTTGTTAATAATAATTAAGCATTTTACCTACCAATCAACCCATTCTTCATCAAAGCTTTTGTTTACTATTTCAAAGTTTAAAAGTCTATATGGTTCACAAGTGTTAGTTTCAAAGTATGTTTATCAAGCATCAAGTTTCACACACACATAGTTTAGCTGTCCCTAATCTCATACGTGAGTACAAGCTCTGCACTAGCAGTCGTTTAGCAATTACGTAGCTCACAGATTAGTTAAGCTTAGTCTAGCAATTACGTGTCTCCTATACAAGATAAAAGCTCTGCACTAGCAGTCGTTTAGCAATTACATATCTCATACATAGACACAAGCCATGCATACACAAGAAATCCAGCAATTACATATCTCATATAAGCAGACAAAAGCTCTGGATTACCAGTAGTTTAGCAATTACATGTCTCTTATATAGATAATAGCTTAGCAACGTTATGTTTATGTTTAGCAATTACATACCTCATATAAGCAGACAAAAGCTCTGGACTACCAGTAGTTTAGCAATCACATGTCTCTTATATAGGTAATAGCTTAGTCTCGTTACGTTTATGTTTCACATATATCTCAATCCATAGGTACAAGCTCTGGACTACCAGTCGTTTAGCAATTACGTAGCCTATGACTAGATACATGTACCATGTTTCATGCGCAAGTAGTAGCTTCAAGCATAAAGTTTCAAGTGTTCACACGTTGTTTCATCATGAATCCCATAAGTTGCATCAAGTCTCATGTTTAAAGTATAAAGTTTCACAAGTATAAGCATCAAGTCTCGTGTTTAAAGTATAAAGTTTCACAAGTATAAGCATCAAGTCTCATGTTTAAAGTATAAAGTTTCACAAGTATAAGCATCAAGTCTCATGTCTAAAGTATAAAGTTTCGCAAGTATAAGCATCAAGTCTCATGTTTAAAGTATAAATTTTCGCAAGTATAAGCATCAAGTCTCATAAGCATCCAACATATGGTTTCAAGCTGCAAGTTTAATGTATAAGTTTCAAGTCTATTGCTTTTCAAAGTATACTAAGCTACAAGCATAGGTTTCAACATAAGTATCAAGTTTAAGTTTAAAGCATTAAACAACCTTTCAATAATTTTATGAAAATGTTTAACATGCTTCTCAGTCCCGAAGTAAAACAAATAAGTTTGAAAAGGGACAAATGAACTCACCTTGTGTCCGTAGTGTTTGACTATGTAAAACAAGAATACGCTCGCTCTTTGTTTGCTCTTTGTTGAAATGTTCACGATCCTGTATTGATTTTATGATGTTGCAGTTTATAAGTATGTGTTTATAAGAGTTTGTTGTGCGTGTAGGTGTTAGTCCTAAAGTTGACTATCACTTACGAGTCTTGTTTGTTATCCGGCCCGAGATTCTATATGCTAAATGATATTGTGCTAAATCTCTTTGATTGATAGTAATTCTTTGATTTAATGTTTAATTCGCACATCAAAACTTTCTAAATAGTATGTTCAATACTTTGTATCCTTTGTCTTTTAACCTCACTTTATTTGAAGTGATACTTCATGCATTTGTTATTACCGTTTCCAAAGACCATTTATGTGTTTGTCTTCACTTTTAGAATACCTTGGGCCGGATAACCTATTGGACATTTTATTGTGTTATTGAGCTTACAAGTTATGTGTATGGGCCGTAATCAAAAAAAAGTTTGGGCCTATCCAACCTAATGGGCCAATTCGAAAATCCCTTGGGCCGGGAAAGAACATGTATTGGGCCAATAGTTTGTTGGGTCTCATGGTTGGGCCGATTATCACACTTGGGCCGAAAACAAGGAAATTGGACCGAATGAAATTTACATGGCCAAACTAATTGGGCCGAATATGGTGCGGCTGGGCCATGAGATCGAGGTGGCCGCATGAATTCGCCCGGGTTAGCAACAATGGCAATGAACCTCCGGGTTCCGTGGGGTTAGCTTCGCCTAGAGAGTAAGGTTCGTGAACAGCATGCAGAATTCGGCCAAGGGTTCGGTCCCTGTAGGGTTCATAGGTCTCTATGGTTCGTGAACAGCATGCAGAATTCGGCCATCCCCAAGGGTTCGGCAATGTGTAATCTGGTCACAGATGGTTCGGCTAACCCCAGGTAGGTTCGTGCATGGTTCGTTGCTGCTTCAAGGTTCGGCTCCCTAAACAAGGTTCGCTGCCTGACAGTTGGCTCAACAGGGTTCGTTCATGGTTCGTCGAGTATGTAGCATGGTTCGGCTAGGGTGATTGCCGACTGAAGGTTCGCTTGGATGGAAAGGTTCGGCGCCCCCGTGGGTTCGTGACATCAAGAGGTGACCATCAGGTTCACCAACATGAAGGTTCGGCCACCCAGCTTCACAAACCCTGGTTCAGCCTCTCACCTTCTTCGTATCAAGCCATCCTAAGTCGTTATCTAGGTTAGTCCTATGCCGTGGTAGATAGTTAGGGTTGCGAAACTAGAAATGGTGCTACAAGGATCCGGCTAGAGTATATTTTTAACCACAATGAATGTAAAAACCTAATATTCCGAACCTTTGAGCTCCTTTATCTTGGATTCGGCTGGAATACTCTTCAGATCTGTTGTACTACTTGATAAAGGACTTCAAGATCAACGTCTAGGTTCAAAGAACACACGAATTGGTTAAGATTTGAGCAAGTTATAGAGCTTCAAACCATGAAAATGGTGGTTTTTGTTGGTAGAGAGAGAAATGGACGGGAGAGAGAGTGTAGAGAGAGAGGTTGTGTATTAAATGAGAAAAATCACCTCATTTGGTGCTTCAATACCCCGCGGGTATTCGGGTTCGTTTCGGTTGCTCGGTTCGTTGTTTCGTCGCGTTTCCGGGTCGTTACGCGCGTTTTTCGTAACCAAAATAAAAATCATTTTTAGGATATCTAGAATACGAATATTATTAGAAATTATTTTAAATATAGTTGCGTTTAATTATTTTTTGAATTAAATTATTTTTACGCGTTTTATTAATTCATTCGCGATTTAATTAAATAGTTTAGTTCAAATTTTTTATTGATGAGTTTCAAAATTGTAAAATAGGAAACATTTTATTTCCTTAAAATTATTATCGTTCGTATCGTTATTCGTTTCGTCAGATCACGTCGCCATCGCACGTATTCGTTTGAATCGTCATTCGATCGAACACGACGATGGTTTGGCTTTCTGATTCTTGTTTTCTACTGTTAAGTCATTATTTCAAAACGTTAAACTTTCAGAATTATTCGTACAGATCGTCACCTATACGGATAACTCATCGGTTTAGCATTTCGTAACAACAACTGTTATGGTTTCGTTTTGTTTAACCTCACATACGTTTACACAAAATAGTATCAAATCAAGTATCTATGTTTCAACACTGTGTTGTCTGACATGTTTCTGACTGTTAACCCTAAGGTTTCAGTCAGATTCAGACAATCGTATAATGGTTTCATGTTAATCAAATGCATCAATAGTGTAAACATAGTCTCATGCAATGTGTACCTGAGTTACTGTTTAAGTTTACTGTTGCGATCACTATTCCGGCACACATCCGGCACTGGTGTTACAGTCTCCCCTTGTTAGAGAAATTTCGTCCCAAAATTTAAGACTCATTATTCGGTACGACTTCCTCTGCAAAGAGTTGGGGATACTTGTTCTTCATGTGATCTTCACGTTCCCAAGTAAACTAGGGTTCGCGCCTTGAGTTCCAACGAAATTTAACGATAGGAATACGACTTCGTCTCAGTTTCTTAACTTTGCGATCCATGATTTCTAAAGGTTCTTCCACAAAACGTAAGTTTTCATCCACTCGAATTTCTTCAACTGGTATGATAAGAGTTTCATCCACAAGGCATTTCTTCAAGTTTGAGACGTGAAACACGTCATGTACACCACTAAGTTCATCCGGTAAACTCAATCTGTACGCCACAGGACCAATGCGTTCGATGATCTCGAACGGTTCGACGTATCGTGGTGTTAGTTTGCCTTTCTTTGCAAAACGAACTACACCCTTCCATGGAGAAACCTTCAACATGACACGGTCTCCCACTTGGAATTCCAACGGCTTGCGCCGCTTATCGGCATAGCTCTTTTGTCTACTTCGTGTTGCTTGTAGTCTTTGTTGTATCTGAGCAATCTTATCTGTAGTTTCTTGAATAAGTTCTGGTCCCGTGATACAATTGTCTCCCACCTCTGACCAGCAGATCGGTGACCGACATTTTCGACCATAAAGGGCCTCGAATGGGGCACAACCAATGCTGCTGTGATAACTGTTGTTGTAGGAGAACTCGATTAGTGGCAAGTGAGAGTCCCAATTACCACCAAAGTCTAGAACACAAGTTCTTAACATGTCCTCCAGGGTCTGAATAGTACGTTCGCTTTGACCATCCGTTTGTGGATGATAAGCTGTACTCAAGTTTAATTGCGTCCCCAGAGATTTCTGCAACGATTGCCAGAACCTTGATGTAAATCTGCTATCATGATCGGATATGATAGACGATGGCACTCCATGGCGTACCACTATCTCATTGATGTAAAGCTTCGCTAGTTTATCCATCGAGTAAGTTTCTCGCATAGGCAAGAAATGAGCAGACTTGGTTAATCGATCAACGATAACCCAAATAGTATCATGTCCACTGGAAGTGCGGGGTAGCTTAGTAACAAAGTCCATAGCTATCTGTTCCCACTTCCAGAGTGGAATTTCAGGCTGTTCCAGTAAACCAGATGGTTTCTGGTGTTCTGCCTTCACCTTAGCACACGTAAGACATCTACCAACATACTCAGCTATGTCTTTCTTCATACCCGGCAACCAATAAAACGCCCGTAAGTCTTGATACATCTTATCAATACCAGGACGCACCGAGTACTTGGTTTTGTGTGCCTCATCAAAAATAAGTCTCCTTAACTCGTCTACTGCAGGAATCCAGATACGATCCTTGAAGTAAACAAGTCCATCGGGTTTTGTTTCCAACTGTTTCTCCACACCGCAATCAAGTTCTTTCTTCAACTTTTCACGTTCAATAACCTCCTGTGGTGCTTGTATGATGGTTTCTGCAAGGGTTTGTGTCACACCCCTGCGCCGCGTGCGGAATCCACGGCGCGGTGACGTATGAGCAGTTGAATCATGCACAAGTATTGAATAAGAACAACCACAATGGATTACTACATTTCATAATGTTTAGACGATTGTTTAGTTACAGACAATCTATCTACCAAAAGAAAGACAACTACAGACCCAAAATATAGTTTACAAAATAAGACTTCAAACAAGACAATTAAACAATTAGGATTTAGTGTGTTTCTAATCCATCCTAGCATGTTTATTCATCTTGTTCTATCTTAGTATGGTCTCCTTAGTTGTCCCTGAGAAAGTCTTAACCCTGATTACCTGAAACACGTGAAAAGTAACTGTCAACTACAGACGTAGTTGATGAGAACAATAGGTTTAATCATTTGTAAACATGAATATATGATATAAGGCATAGGTATGTTAAAGTAATAAAAGATTCACATGGATGAGCTGCAACCCAAACTAACATCAAGTAAGAAAATGAGTGTAAACAGTCCAATCACTGTTTGCACGAAAGCCAACATATAATATCAAGTCCCAAACCACGTTTGGAGTTAGATAATGTGTCAGCAGTTTTGATGAAACCATACGTAACCGAAATCTGCAGTTAGTTTATAAAACAAATTTAAAAACTAACTGCAGCAATCGGTCTGCCCCAAATGTGTGTGTCCGCTTTCCCTTGTTGTGATCACCCAGTACTAACGCTAATGAATATGATACTTGATGCATTCATAAGTTTGTTTACAACAATAGACACCATGTTTCTGAACCTTACTTTAAACGAGCGTGTTAATGCCTTATGTGAAAACATGATTGAAAACCTTGATTTAATCCCATGAATTAAATCCTTAGTTTTTGAATACCGTGAAATGAATCCTCTGATTTGAATACCATAAGTGAATCCCTTGATTTGAACATCACCATGAAACCATAGTTTGAATACCATGTTTGAAACCCTTGATTCAAATACCATGAAATGAATCCTTTGGTTTGAATGTCATGAAATGTGACCTTGTATATTAACAAGGTTTTTAACAGAAGAGTTTATAAAATTCATTATTTAAAAGAACATATCATTTATGAAACCTTTTTAGAAGAATAGTTCAATAGTTTAATAATCCTTTAAAACGGTTGATGAATTTCCTGAAACAGTTGATAAATTCCTTGGATTTGTCATATGAACCTGAAATGTTGATAGGAATACACACATCTTGTGTAATGAAATACAATTGTAAATGAAGAGTTTGATCACGTGTTCCACCCCAAAACAGTTATAAAACAGTAAAAGAGGGGCTAAAGTTCTCACCTGTCTGCAGTAGACTTTGAACTAAAACAGATAGCAAGTAGCAAACAGGACTTCTAATTGTTTCCTATATCATTGTAATCATACATAAGATATAAGATTTATAGTTGTATAGACCTTGTTTCATTGATTGACTCGTGTTCTCTCGAACTTGATCACTCTTGATTACTTGATCATGATTATGATTGTTGTGAAAACTTGAAAGTCATGATTTGAGTCACTTGATTGATCATGGGTCCAAGAAAAGAATATGAAATGTTCTTTTGTGCATAAATCTTATGCATAAAATGATAATTGCTTGCAAATTTGATAACCATTGATTATCGCGAATTATGAAAAGATGCTTAATTGTTTAAGTTCTTGAGATTGTGACTTGATCCCATGATTAGGTTAAGTTGTAACTTAAACCAATCATGATCAATTCACAATTATCCAATCTGTTGATCCAACATTGGCCCTTGGGCCTATGTAACCATGATGGTCCTTAAACCAAGTCCATGGGCCACTTAGGTTAACGATGGGCCAATTGAATGTGGTGTTGGGCCAAGTGGGTGTGATGTTGGCCCAACCACATGTATATGGGCCATGTAAGGTTCTAAACGATATTGGGCTAATTAGAGATCAACATGGGTCATTATAACACAATTGGGCTTAGTTTGATCTATGGACCAAGTTTCTAATGGAGTTGGGCCTTGTAGCATTGTGTTGGGCTGAAAGATATTGAGTTGGGCCGAGATGTCTTTGGGCTGCCACCTTAGGCAGCGAACCCTCCTTGATTCTAACCTAAGGTTCGGCTATATTGAGACACCACTAAGGTTCGGCCGTAGATTAGAGTTTCGGGCATGGTTCGGTCCAGGAACTGATGAAGGTTCGGTGAAGGCTCGTAAGGGACTCCCTAGGATTCAGCTGTGCATGCAACGAACCATGCAAGGTTCGTTTAGGATTAGGGTTCGGCCGCATAAGCTCTAGGGTTCGTAGCTTTGATGATGGTTCGGTTGATATCAAATGGTTCGCTAAGGTTCGACTGAGAAACCCTAATAGGCTCGGCACTACATGGTTCGCTGCGTGCATGGGAGGTTTGTTGCAGGTTCGTGATTCGCCTAGGGTTCGTGTGATCCATGGTGACTTGATGCAGGTTCGTGAAGACCACTAAGGGTTCGGTTGAAGACCTGCGAACCGTTAGGGTTCGTGGTACCTCCCCTAAGGTTCGCCAATGGAAAATGAAGGTTCGGCCGTCGAACCTGTTACCAGCATCACCACCATCATCGAAATCTCTGGATCCAGCCCACGATCTAAACTAATATAACTTCAGGGAGGGTTGCTAGAGGTGCGAAAATGGAAATGGAGTGCTAGAACCGGCTATGAGTCGAGTTTCAACAACACACCCATGAAAACCCTATTTTTCCGTACTTTAACTCGATCATACCTCGATTTTGGCCGGTTAATTCCACTGATTTCTTGTACTTTCGTGTAGACAATGTTGAGAGCTTCGCGTGGACACCAAGAATGACGAAATCCGTTGAGAAATAAGCGAGTTACGAACGTTTAAACTGAGTTTTTCTAGAGAGAGAGGGTAGACGAAAATCTAGTGAGAGAAAGGGTTGTTGGTGACATAAATGAGGGATTTAGCCTTGTTCAAGGCTTTTATAGCCCGTGTGGTGTTCGGGTCCGTTTCGGTCGCTCGGTTCGCGTTTCCGGAATGTAACGCGTATTTTACGCGGATTAAAATAAAAGAGTTGTTAAACTCATTAAAATGATGAGTTTCAAAATTGTAAAATATAAAATAATCATTTTAATTATTTGTTCGAAAACAGATCGTTAAACAGTAACAATTACGTGTACACCCGCAATCGCGTACGTTTTCCGATCGTATAAAATAGTTAAAGCAGTTCACTCGTAATTTTAAGTTCAACATTCGTATCATCATGGATCGTCACCCATAACTATACTCAGTCTCGCTTACGCATTACGATTTTGTTTGATTAATTGTCATAATATTCGTCTTAACACTACGCACTAACACTATCCTGTTACACCGAACGCAGTATATATATAGGGCTCACTCTCGCTGCCCACCACTGTTTCGATATAACACAATATTGTTCTTGCCTAGTGTAATCGACTGTAAATATTAATACATACTTGTTCCTAAATAAATAAGATCCTGTAACACACAAGCACGCATTATGAACACATGAATCACATTGATTAACTGAACATTGACACCCACTGTTCTAACACCGTTTACGACTACCATGACTAAATGTACAAATGTTACAGTTTGACCCTTCCTTCCGGCTCAAGGCATCAGCCACAACGTTCGCCTTGCCCGGATGGTACTTGATTACACAGTCGTAATCATTCATAAGCTCAACCCAACGTCGTTGTCTCATGTTGAGTTCCTTCTGATCAAATATGTGTTGCAGACTTTTGTGGTCTGTAAATATGGTACACTTGGTGCCATACAAGTAATGCCTCCAGATCTTCAGTGCAAATATCACAACTCCCAGTTCCAGATCATGAGTAGTGCAGTTCTTCTCATGAATCTTGAGTTGTCTTGAAGCATACGCAATAACTTTGTCCCGCTGCATAAGTACACAGCCAAGTCCCTGATGGGATGCATCACAATACACAACAAAGTCATCACAACCATCTGGGAGAGATAAGATCGGAGCATTACACAGCTTTTGCTTCAATGTTTGAAAGGCTTCTTCTTGCTTCTGATCCTAAACAAACGGCTCGCTTCTGATCCCAAACAAACGGCTCGCTTTTCTGTGTTAGCTTCGTGAGTGGCAGAGCTATCTTAGAAAAGTTCGAGATGAACCTCCTGTAATAGCCTGCTAAACCTAGAAAAGAACGTATCTCCGTAGGTGTCTTCGGAGTGTCCCAATCTTTTATTGCTTCGATCTTGGCAGGATCAACGTGTATTCCTTCACTGTTAACAACATGGCCTAGGAATTGAACCTCTTTTAACCAAAACTCACACTTAGAGAATTTGGCATAGAGCTTCTCTTCCTTTAATAGTTCCAAGATCGTTCTAAGATGTTGCTCATGTTCTGCTTTGCTTTTAGAATAGATCAAGATGTCATCAATGAAAACAATAACAAATTGATCCAAGTACGGCTTACACACACGGTTCATGAGATCCATGAAGACCGCGGGTGCATTCATCAAACCAAAAGGCATCACCCTGAACTCATAATGCCCGTATCTGGTACGAAACTCCGTCTTCGGTATGTCTTCGTCTTGTACTCTGAGCTGATGGTATCCGTAACGCAGATCGATCTTCGAAAAGTATTGTGCTCCTTGCAATTGATCAAACAAGTCATCAATCCTCGGTAATGGATACCGATTCTTGATGGTTAATTTGTTTAACTCTCTGTAGTCTATGCACATCCGAAAGGATCCATCCTTCTTTTTCACGAACAAAACTGGAGCTCCCCAAGGTGAGTAGCTCGGTCGGATGAAACCTTTGTCAAGTAGTTCCTGTAGTTGGTTAGATAATTCCTGCATCTCTGAAGGTGCTAACCTGTAAGGAGATTTGGCAACAGGTGTTGCTCCAGGAATCAAATCAATACGAAACTCTACCGGTCGCACAGGAGGCAAACCAGGTAGATCCTCAGGAAACACTTCAGGATATTCCTTCACTATCGGTACGTCTTGTATCTTTTTCTTGTCTTTCTCTTTCTCCACCACGTGAGCCAAGAAAGCTATGCACTTCTTTTGCAGACACTTACGCGCTTTTATGCATGATATGATCTTTACGTTTCGTTTTGCTTGATCCCCACGAACTTCCAATACACGATCATCCGTTACTGGAATCCGAAGTAGCTTCTCGGAACAGATGACTTCAACTCGATTGAGTGAGAGCCAATCCATCCCCACGATGATGTCAAAACTGCCTAACTCCATCGGCAACAAGTCGATGGTAAATGTGTGATCTACGAGTGTAAGTGGGCAGTTCCTAAGTATAGTGCTAACTGTAACTTGTTTCCCATTCGCTACTTCGATAATGTAAGGGGAGTCTAAAGTTTCCTTAGTAAGACTAAGTTGTTGTGCAAAATCAGATGAAATAAAACTCTGGTCTGCACCAATATCAAATAGTATAGAGGCATAAGAGTCATGTAAAAGAAATGTACCAGTGACCACATTCGGGTCTTGGCGTGCAGCATTGGCTCCGATAACAAAAGCTCGTCCGCGAGGTGCTTGTGCTCCAGGTTGCACTCTCTTTGGACAGTTGCCGGAGAAATGACCCGTTTCCCCGCAGGTGTAGCATCCTCTGTTGTTGTTGCCTAGATTATGTGGTGGTGGTGGTGGAGGTAGTGCTCTTGCTGCAGTGTTGGTAGCCTGATTCACAGCAACACGGCACTTAGTAACCTAGTGGCCAAACCGACCACAATTAGTGCACTTCCTACATTGAGCAGCAGGAGGATGATGATACTTGCAGTGAGTGCACTGGGGATGTTCTCCCCCATAACCCCTAGTAGCAGGATTGACAGGTGCTGCAGGTGCCTGTCGCAGAGGGGTGACGGCCGCATAGTTTTTAACGACCTTTTGTTTTTTCTTCTGGTGGTACTCAGGTTTCTTTTTTGATGTTGTTTCCTTGGCTTTTCCAGCCTCATCTTTTAAGACTCCAGACTTTACCATTACCTAGGTAAGCTTAGCAGAGAGGGAAATGGCTGACTCCAAAGTAGCAGGATATGAAGCCAGTACAACGCTTTGTATACATGAAGGTAATCCTGCTACATAGCAATCAATTAGCTTTTCCAAGGTTGGCACCATCTCTGGCACCAGGGCTACCAGTTCATGATAGCGGTTGGTAAAAGTCATATGATCAGCTCCCTTCATCTCATGATTCGAGAGCTCAATCTCCAGTTGTTGCAGTTCATGTTTCGGGCAAAACTCATTCCTCAGAAGAAGCTTAAATTCTGCCCAAGGCATCGCCATTGCCTCATCTCTTCCCTTTGCTCGGATCTGAGCATTCCACCATGTCAGTGCTCGCTTGCTAAATGAACCAGCTGCATAGCGAACTTTATGGTGTTCTAGACAACTGCTTATGTCCAGAGTGTTCTCCATTTTCTCGAGCCATTGGATCAGCCCAACAGCTCCCTCGACTCCAGTAAAGCTTGGGGGTTTGCATCCTACAAAGGATTTGTAGGAGCAGTCAGAAGTATGACCAGTGTTTCCACTAGCCTCTCTGGTGGTATGGGCAGAGGTGTTGCCATGTCCCTGAATCCGATTTATCATCTCTGGGATGACATCTTTCAGTTGGCTTGTCAGTTGGGTACTCAGCAGTGTCGCCAAGGCGATGGTAGCAGGATCTAATGTCTGAGCAGTGCTTGAACCTGGTGGTGGAGAGTGTGGAGGAGGTGGAGGTGGCGGTGGTGAATCAGGTGGGGTAGGAATCGAAGAGTGAGGTGCAGAGACTTGCGGAGTCGGTTGTTTTCTCGGCGGCATTCAGATCATAACCAAAAGTATTTGGTTAGTGCAGTGATCGAATGCAGAAAACATAATGCAAGCTTATGTCTTAAGTTCTCTACATGAGGGTCCCTAAGTTATAGTCTAGGCCAAACCGTTTAAGTAGATGACCTATTATTCTCTATAACCTTGAGCTCTGATACCAATCTGTCACACCCCGAGCCGGCGGGGTTGGATCGGAGTCCCCGTCGGGCGGAAGGTTCCCGGGGCGTGATATCGTGGGTGATAATCAAGATGATCAGATTGTTTCCATAGCATCAATGTTTAAGAATAACTAAAGCACAATCAAATGATAACTAGGATTACAAAGTTAAATTACATCAAGTCTCATGTTTAAAGTATAAAGTTTCACAAGTATAAGCATCAAGTCTCATGTTTAAAGTATAAAGTTTCACAAGTATAAGCATCAAGTCTCATGTTTAAAGTATAAAGTTTCACAAGTATAAGCATCAAGTCTCATGTCTAACGTATAAAGTTTCGCAACTATAAGCATCAAGTCTCATGTTTAAAGTATAAAGTTTCGCAAGTATAAGCATCAAGTCTCATAAGCATCCAACATATGGTTTCAAGCTGCAAGTTTAATGTATAAGTTTCAAGTCTATTGCTTTTCAAAGTATACTAAGTTACAAGCATAGGTTTCAACATAAGTATCAAGTTTAAGTTTAAAGCATTAAACAACCTTTCAATAATTTTATGAAAATGTTTAACATGCTTCTCAGTCCCGAAGTAAAACAAATAAGTTTGAAAAGGGACAAATGAACTCACCTTGTGTCCGTAGTGTTTGACTATGTAAAACAAGAATACGCTCGCTCTTTGTTTGCTCTTTGTTGAAATGTTCACGATCCTGTATTGATTTTATGATGTTGCAGTTTATAAGTATGTGTTTATAAGAGTTTGTTGTGCGTGTAGGTGTTAGTCCTAAAGTTGACTATCACTTACGAGTCTTGTTTGTTATCCGGCCCGAGATTCTATATGCTAAATGATATTGTGCTAAATCTCTTTGATTGATAGTAATTCTTTGATTTAATGTTTAATTCGCACATCAAAACTTTCTAAATAGTATGTTCAATACTTTGTATCCTTTGTCTTTTAACCTCACTTTATTTGAAGTGATACTTCATGCATTTGTTATTACCGTTTCCAAAGACCATTTATGTGTTTGTCTTCACTTTTAGAATACCTTGGGCCGGATAACCTATTGGACATTTTATTGTGTTATTGAGCTTAGAAGTTATGTGTATGGGCCGTAATCAAAAAAAGTTAGGGCCTATCCAACCTAATGGGCCAATTCGAAAATCCCTTGGGCCGGGAAAGAACATGTATTGGGCCAATAGTTTGTTGGGTCTCATGGTTGGGCCGGTTATCACACTTGGGCCGAAAACAAGGAAATTGGACCGAATGTTGTATTGTCTTGGGCCGGAACTACGTGGATCAATCCTAATCAAAGGAGCCGTAACATGTGTGTGTGTATAGGTTGGTGATTGTTTGTTGACCCACTAAGAGATGGCTATCATAAGGTTTTGGGCCGAATGAAATTTACATGTCCAAACTAATTGGGCCGAATATGGTGCGGCTGGGCCGTGAGATCGAGGTGGCCGCATGAATTCGCCCGGGTTAGCAACAATGGCAACGAACCTCCGGGTTCCGTGGGGTTAGCTTCGCCTAGAGAGTAAGGTTCGTGAGGTCTCGGCTGATTCCAAGGGCTCGGCTGGTTATTAGGCCAAGGGTTCGGTCCCTGTAGGGTTCATAGGTCTCTATGGTTCGTGAACAGCATGCAGAATTCGGCCATCCCCAAGGGTTCGGCAATGTGTAATCTGGTCACAGATGGTTCGGCTAACCCCAGGTAGGTTCGTCCATGGTTCGTTGCTGCTTCAAGGTTCGGCTCCCTAAACAAGGTTCGCTGCCTGACAGTTGGCTCAACAGGGTTCGTTCATGGTTCGTCGAGTATGTAGCATGGTTCGGCTAGGGTGATTGCCGACTGAAGGTTCGCTTGGATGGAAAGGTTCGGCGCCCCCGTGGGTTCATGACATCAAGAGGTGACCATCAGGTTCGCCAACATGAAGGTTCGGCCACCCAGCTTCACGAACCCTGGTTCAGCCTCTCACCTTCTTCGTATCAAGCCATCCTAAGTCGTTATCTAGGTTAGTCCTATGCCGTGGTAGATAGTTAGGGTTGCGAAACTGGAAATGGTGCTACAAGGATCCGGCTAGAGTATATTTTTAACCACAATGAAAGTAAAAACCCTAATATTCCGAACCTTTGAGCTCCTTTATCTTGGATTCGGCTGGAATACTCTTCAGATCTGTTGTACTACTTGATAAAGGACTTCAAGATCAACGTCTAGGTTCAAAGAACACGCGAATTGGTTAAGATTTGAGCAAGTTATAGAGCTTCAAACCATGAAAATGGTGGTTTTTGTTGGTAGAGAGAGAAATGGACGGGAGAGAGAGTGTAGACAGAGAGGTTG
Organism: Mikania micrantha; assembly: GCA_009363875.1. NCBI lineage: Eukaryota > Viridiplantae > Streptophyta > Magnoliopsida > Asterales > Asteraceae > Mikania > Mikania micrantha. Next base: position 30,924,401 of record CM018690.1, read on the forward strand.
TGTATTAAATGAGAAAAATCACCTCATTTGGTGCTTAAATACCCCGCGGGTATTCGGGTTCGTTTCGGTTGCTCGGTTCGTTGTTTCGTCGCGTTTCCGGGTCGTTACGCGCGTTTTTCGTAACCAAAATAAAAATCATTTTTAGGATATCTAGAATACGACTATTATTAGAAATTATTTTAAATATAGTTGCGTTTAATTATTTTGTGAATTAAATTATTTTTACGCGTTGTGACACCCCGTAATTTCCAGGTCAGCTTATTATTTATTTCAATGTTTATTTAAATGCTTTATGTACACGTGGCACTAGAATTAGTTTAATTTAGTGTAACACGTGGCACGACAGTACGAACACCAACACACAACAAGATAATTCGTGGAATTATCGGCAAACAGCACACACGTGTCAAAACACACGAACGTTGGTGAACGTCAAGCACATTGTGTAGCACAACACTCGAAATTTCGCAAAACACTCACACATTGAACTTGGAAGTTCAATCGAGGCCAAACGATAGTTCGGAAGCGTGAAAACGACGACGAACGGATCAAACCCATCATATCAAAAAGAGCTTATTGGGCTCTTCAGGGGTCCATCGCGGTACGCAGAAGCCCAAAAAGAGGCCCATCCGCGATACGCGGCCAACATCGCGGGGTTTGACTCCCGAAATCCGCCGCGGTACGCGGCGAGGATTTGAAAGCCTCGCCGCTGTACGCGAAGCCGCCCAGTCGACAAAATCTTATAAATCCAAGAACATTATGGCTAGCCTACTCCCTTTCATCATTTTGCTCGACTGAACACGCCACCCTCCGCCTATTCTCGTCTTCTTCCTTGCAAAACTCACTGAAACCACCATTGTTGAGCATTCTTGAAGCTTGGAGTTGGAGATTGAAGCTTGCTAACTACCTTGAAGCTCAAAGATTCGTCATCACCTTGCCATTGCTGCGAGTTCCTGCTGTCCAGGAGACCCACAAGCTGTTCATCATCATCTCAGTACTTCTTGGAGCCTTAGAAGGTAGTCTCTACACCTCTTGTGGCTTAAAACCACCATTACACACACATGCAATACTCCATACTCACATGCAAGCACCTATAGTGCACATGCACGAATTTATTTTCTGGGTTTGTTGATTTCATGTTGTTCTTGATGATCTAAGATGATTAGATGATGTCCTAAGATGATCTAAGATGATGGGTATAGGTCTTGTTGCTTAAAATGATGATTCGTGACATTACATTGCCATGCATGTATGATCCATGATGGTAGGAATGATCTTGAGTATGTTGATATGCTTATTGATGATATTAAAAGAATTACTCATGGTTGGATTTGTTTAAAATGGTTAAGATGTTGATTTTTGGTGAAACTTTCTATTATTAGCAACTTTTTATTTGTAAAATGGTGTTATGGATGATATGGTGAACATGCATGCATGAGGAATTGCTATTAGGATGATAATATGATGATTTGATTAATTAGAATGTGGTTTTGATGATGTTTATAGTCATATTTGGCATTGTTACTATTTTTAGTAACTTTTTGGGTCAAAATGTTGATAGATGATGAATTTGGTTATGTTGACATGATTAAATGTTGTTAGAAGATATATTATGATGATTTGTGTCATAAAGATGGATTAGGAATGCTTAGGTGGTCATTTTATTGCAAAAACAACAAAGTTACTAATTATAGTAACTTTATCTTTACAAAAACCGATTTGTAAACATGTTGTGTGATTCGAGCATGCTAGATGACTTATTATGTTATAATATTATGATTAGATGCTAAGTTATATGGTTTCCGATGTCACGTTTGCTATAAATGGAAACTTTCCATTTTAGGAAACTTTTGTGTGCTAACATGATGAAAACGACTTATGTGAATTCGTATGATGATGTGTTATGTGTTAACATGATCACATAGGACAAATGAGCATGCTATAACTTTAAAACTGTTATGCTTTGTGAACTTCCCAAAAATGGAAACTTACTATAAATAGTAAGTTGTCCATAGACGCGACTTGCGCGTTTTGCACACGACGAGCACTTACACATTTGCTACACGATTCATAACCGTCACACGGTTCACCAATGGGTCGTTGACTTGACACGGTCAACCCTGGTCAAACACGGTCATTGTGGACCAACACAGTCAAACACGGTCAATGTAGACCAACACGAGCAAACACGGTCATTGTGGACCGACACGGACAGACATGAACAACTGAAGGTTGTTGGACACAAACACGAGCACTAACACGAACACTAGCACGGTCACTTACACAAACTCACGTACGGTATACGATATAGGTTGCCGGTGACCGACTACGCTACTTGACGCTTCAGGAGCTTACGCTTACATTCGATTACTTCATTAAGGTGAGTTTACGGCCCCTCTTTACTTTTTTCAAACGCTTTTAAATAGGGGGAGAATACTAGTTACATCGAGTCAAACACTATGCTATTACAAACATATTTATTGTGTATGCTGGTTTATTGGACAAACATTAAGTGTTGAACTCGTAACAAGTCCTCACAAAGTCTTACCGTTAATGTACGAACAACGTGGTAGTTTTGGATGGATCCATTAGGGTATGACCAACCCCACGGGGCACAATGTTGACTGAGTGTCATAACCCGTGCAAACTCTGACCAAATTTACTGTGTGCACGAGACACAGTGGAGGCAAGGACAAACAGGTCTAGTTCGGTAGTGACGCACTGACACTTGGAGCCTAGGGCTCGGTACTAACATTTGATAAAGAGCATGACACACTTTCTATTACTATATGTATATCAAAACCTGTGAATTCACCAACCTTTGTGTTGACACTTTTTCTAAACTTGTATTCTCAGGTAACTAGCAAGCTATGGATAGCAGGAATGCACACGTTAAGAGACGAGCATTAGGAACCGCATGCATTCCTGTCATATTATTTGAAAACAATTTTAATTATGTTATGTATTGACACAATGTTTTGGTCTGACAATTTCTGATTCCGCTGCAAATGTTAAACTTATTTTATTTTCTGCTGCTATGAATTACTTTTCCGCTGCAAACCATTTTGTTATGTGTATGTGTCAAACATGGGATTTGTAAACGCATATAGAGGTGTTCTATATGACCTTGAGCTGTGATTCTGGCCACGTCACACCCACATGGACTGACTCCACGAGTGGGAATTTGGGGGTGTGACACGCGTTTTATTAATTCATTCGCGATTTAATTAAATAGTTTAGTTTAAATTGTTTATTGATGAGTTTCAAAATTGTAAAATAGGAAACATTTTATTTCCTTAAAATTATTATCGTTCGTATCGTTATTCGTTTCGTCAGATCACATCGCCATCGCGCGTATTCGTTTGAATCGTCATTCGAACGAACACGACGATGGTTTGGCTTTCTGATTCTTGTTTTCTACTGTTAAGTCATTATTTCAAAACGTTAAACTTTCAGAATTATTCGTACAGATCGTTACCTATACGGATAACTCATCGGTTTAGCATTTCGTAACAACTGTTATGGTTTCGTTTTGTTTAACCTCACATACGTTTACACAAAATAATATCAAATCACGTATCTATGTTTCAACACTGTGTTGTCTGACAAGTTTCTGACTGTTAACCCTAAGGTTTCAGTCAGATTCAAACAATCGTATAATGGTTTCATGTTAATCAAATGCATCAATAGTGTAAACATAGTCTCATGCAGAGTGTACCTGAGTTACTGTTTAAGTTTACTGTTGCGATCACTATTCCGGCACGTATCCGGCACTGGTGTTACATTTGGTTAATATTTCATACACAAATATCGGACCCGACTCATTTAACCCGCAACCCGAACAAATACCTGAAAAAACCCTCTAAGTAAAACATCTATTTACTAACATCTAATGCTATTATTACCACATAAAACGAATTAATTTTATGAATTAAAACATTAAGTTTTGAAATATATATATAGGATTGTTCAAAAAGCTCGCGGCTCGAGGGTCGCTCGAGGTTCACTCGAAAAAAGCTCGACTCGAAAAGAGCTAGGCTAGAAGAAAGCTCGTTTAAAACGAGCCGAGTCCAATTAAGCCAGGGTTGGCTCAACTTGAGCTCGGCTCGTGGCTCGACTCATTGGCTCAGCTCGTGGGTCGGCTCGATTTATAATGCATACACACACACACGTGTGTGTGTGTGTGTATATAGACACACTATATTAAATATTAAATATATAAAAATATATATTATGTGTTTCGGGTAAAAATTAACAGGTGTAACTTTTAGCAAAACCGAATTAGTTTTGTGGGGTGTTGTGTTTAACAAATAAATATATTGAATATCACAAATATATGTTCAATATATCCTTAAATATCCCTGAGGATCCCTAGGAATATTTCAGAATATAAAATGAGATATAGGGCTTGCACACGAGATTTATACGAGGAAAAGCCCTTAATCCCTTAGGATTGCCGGCATAAAAACCTCGGGAGGTGACAATCGTCACTCTACCTTGTTCTTATTAATATAACAAAGTAAAAGTACAAAGAAAGAGCACAAATGATCGATTGCTAAGTGTTGCGGATCTTCAAACGTATATAATTCTGTGAATACGATTGCGAGTAGTGAAAAAGTGATCAGGTGTGTGTTGGTTGTTCCTAAATCGATCATCAGCCTCAATTTATAGTCAAAAGGATACAATATTAGTCAAAAGTTGTTCCTCATAAACCGGTCCAATCTCCAATCATGTGTCGAACACTTCTCACGAACGTTGGCATGTATTCCCACGTTTCTTCTTCTTGTTCCGGATAAATAGGCATGCTTGTTACATAATCTGTTGACTTAATTCAAATATTAGTAGCACATGTGGAATTAAATAATAATAATAATAATATTTACATTATTATTATGTAGCAATCAAGTCATCAGATCACATAAATTTATATACGCAAATATTCCTAATTATCCTGGAATATTCCGTATTCCGAAATATTCTGAATTATGAGGTAACTTTTTTCAGGTATAACAATTGCCCCCAAATTCTTATTACCGCTACAATTGGTGGTAAGAATTTGAAAATAACCGTTTGTTTTTAGATATCCTTAAATATTTTGGAATATTATGAACTTAGTAGATACTAACGTTCTGTTTGATTTGAGTTACATGTAATTCTCTATACGTCAAACATTTAAGTCAAGAATAGTTCTTTATAAGTTTTATTAGGTATACTTAGGAATAATTAAGAATAATTTGGTATAGTATTAAACTCAATCTGAACATTAAATATTATAAGTATAGTTATGATTTTTAAGACACGTTCGAATATTCATAAGTATCTTATAATTTATCTAAGAAATGTTCATAAAGATTAGATTTCGACTATGTGTTAATCGTAATTATTCATACACTCTTTAAAATGTTCAAATATTTTCACTACTTCTATTGAAGAGTTTTAGAGTATATTTTAATAGGATTAACATATATTGGATATATTTAAGAATAAATAAGGATATTTTAAGCTATACTTAGCCTAATTTGACTAATGTCTTAATTGTGTATATGGTTGAAAATAATTTAGATATAGGCTTAAAATTTGTTAATTTAACATGCCCCGTATAAAGATAAATATAGTGCATACTATCAGTCATGAAAATATATCTCTAAATAGAAATAATCAGAAATGAAAAGCATCATGGTAAAGAGTTAAGAAACAGGTACCAATTTCCAGAGATAGTAGGTTTAATTCGAAGTCTTCTTTGTTTCTGTCAAAACATCAAAAAGATTTCATACCTGAATATCCCCAAGTATCTCGTGGTATTCCCAAGTATCCTTGAAATTCAATCCTGCATAAATAGAAAAACAAGAAAACTTGGGACAAGCCCAAGATACTGGCGACAAGGCCGATTAAGCTGGCGACTAAGGCCGGAATACTGGCGACTAAGGCCGGAATACTGGCGACAAGGCCGAGATACTGGCGACAAGGCCACTGGCGACTAAGGCCGGAATACTGGCGACAAGGCCACTGGCGACTAAGGCCGGAACGCTGGCGACTAAGGCCGGGATACTGGCGACTAGGCCGGAATTCGGAGGATCCCTGGTAATAGTCTTTGAAAATGAAATTGTCAGCCACTCATGCGTGTACTGGTCCCAAAATCTCCAACTATACCGGGATATTTCGGAGGATCCTTAGTTATAGCCCTTGATAATGAAATTGTCAGCCACTCATGCGTGTACTAGTCCCATCATCTCAGACTATAATAGGATAAACGTGCGCAACTGGCGAGGGCATGAGCCCTAAGTCTTCATGAGAGACAAGAGTCTCTTGAGTTTTGATTTCAGGTCAAAACTTTGCAGCTGGACATAAAGTCAGTGCGGGGTCTTCATCAAGTTCTGATTTCAGGTCAGATCTTGGGTTAAGACATAAAGTCTCATCTCTTCTCCTGCTATACCTACAAAACAATAAGATTTTTGCATTGCTGGGAACCAGGAATCCTGATGCCCCTCGAATGCTTGATTAGTAGCATGGTAATTTGGAATATACAAGAATATATAGGCATATATAAGAATAATTATAAATATTCAGAAATACGAATGCAGAGTATAACTTAATAAGTTTTAAATAAAGTATAACTTAAGATGAATGGCATTCCAAGATCTTGGAAGAGGTTCTCATTCCATGTTGGTTAACTTGTATGCCCCTTTTCCAGCTTCGGAATCTATCTTATAGGGTCCTTCCCATTTCGGAGCAAGTTTTCCATCAGCTGGGTTGGTAGTATTCTGAAGTGCCTTTCTTAGAACCAAGTCACCAACTTGAAATCTTCGTATCCTAATATTCTTGTTATATGATTTGGCTATCTTTTGTTGATATGTCGCCATCCTTATTCTTGCGATATCCCTAAGTTCATCAATGGTATCTAGATCTTCGGATAGTATTTCCTTGTTAGATTCTAGATTTTGTAAGTTTGATCTTGCGGTAGGGATAACCATTTCTGTTGGGAGAACGGCTTCAGAACCATACACTAAGGAGAATGGAGTTTGACCAGTTGCATTCTTTGTGGTTGTTCTATCAGCCCATAGGACAAATGAAAGTTCTTCAGCCCACTTTCCTTTCTTGGATCCCAACTTTTTCTTAAGGTTGTTTATTATAATCTTGTTGCTTGATTCTGCTTGACCATTAGCTTGAGGATGAACAGGTGTAGAGGTGATCATCTTTATGCCCCAGCTCTCACAAAAGTTTGTGGTCCTTTTGCCTATGAATTGAGACCCGTTGTCACAAGTGATTTCTGCGGGTATTCCAAATCTAGTCAGGATATTCCTCTTTATGAATGAGATTACTTCTTTTTCTCTAACTTGTACAAAGGCTTCTGCCTCAATCCATTTTGAGAAATAATCCGTCATAGCAAGCATAAACACCTTTCCTCCAGGTGCTTTGGGTAGCTTTCCTACTATGTCCATTACCCATTTCATGAATGGCCATGATGAGACTATTGGATGTAGAGGTTCAGCTGGTTGATGAAGTATATTGCTATGTCTTTGACAAGCATCACACTTCTGGGAATAAGACATTGCATCTCTTCTCATGGTTGGCCAAAAGTATCCTGTTCTCAGGATCTTTGAAAATAATGCTCTACCCCCAGTGTGGTTTCCACAATCTCCTTCATGAATATCTTTCATTACTTCCAAACTTTCGGGTTTCTCCAAACACCTTAAGTATGGGCCTGATATTGATTTCCTATATAAGATATCTCGTATGATTGTGTATCTAGATACTTTTGCTTTAAAAGCTCTAGGAGTTGTTTCTTCATCAGGTATTTTCCCTGTTTGAAGGTAGTTCTTGATAGGGATAGTCCAGGATATTTCATGTGCTTCTGAGTGATGAACTTCGGTATTCTCGGGTTCATTATCCTGATCTATATCCTGCATATCTATCGCTGGTCTTAAAATGTGTAGGATAGGAATATTAATATCCTCAGGGATTCTTAGGGATGATGCTAAGTTTGCCAATGCGTCCGCTTCAGCATTCTCATCCCTTGGTACTTGAGCGATATCGAAGTTGTAAAAATATCCTGAAATGTCCTTAACTATTTCTAAGTATTTTGCCAATTTATCTCCTTTAGTCATGTAAGAACCGTTAAATTGATTGGCTATTAGTAGGGAATCGACAAAAACATGTAAGTTTCTAATGTTCATATCCCTAGCTAATTGAAGTCCTGCTATTAGGGCTTCGTATTCTGCTTCATTGTTAGTTGCTTGAAATTCGCAACTGATCGATTGGGGTATTATGTCCCCCTGTGGCGATTTTAGTATGATGCCTAGTCCTGTTCCTCTTATATTTGAAGATCCATCTGTGAACAAAGTCCATTCACCAGTATCCTCATCTAAGAGTTTTACTTCTAGATCCACTTCTGGTTGTAGATCACTACTAAAATCAGCCACAAAGTCTGCTAAAGCTTGTGACTTGATTGCTGTCCTTGGTTCATAGATCAAATCATAGGTGCTGAGTTTAACTGACCATTTTGCCATCCTTCCTGACAGCTCAGGTTTTCTCAGTACAGATTTGACAGGATAATTTGTTTTAATGTGTATTCTATGTGTTTCAAAGTAATGTCTTAGCTTAGTTGATGCCATAACCAAAGCTAAAATTAGCTTTTCTAAATGAGAATATCTAGTCTCAGCATCTACTAAGCTTTTACTTACATAGTACACAGGGTGTTGTGATCCCTAGTGATCTTTAACTAACACTGCACTTACAGTAGTTCGGGATACTGCTAAGTATAGTGATAGAGGTTCATCATTTTCTGGTCTCATGAGCAACGGTGGTGAGGATAAATACTCCTTAAGATCCTGAAGTGCTTTCTCATGCTCTTCATCCCATTGGAACTTCTTATTCTTTTTAAGGATATCGTAGAATCCTTTAAATTTTTCAGAAGACCTTGAGATGAATCTATTGAGTGCAGCTATTCTTCCCGTTAATCTTTGCACTTCTTTTATGTTCTTTGGGGACTTGAGGTTTAAAATTGCTTGAATTTGTTCAGGGCTAGCCTCTATTCCTCTTTTAGTGACCATATATCCCAAGAAATTTCCTTATCTTACCCCAAAATGACACTTAGATGGGTTAAGTTTCATATTGTAGCGGTCCAGGATATCGAAAGATTCCTGAAGATCCTTTAGGTGATTCTCAGTTATTTTCGATTTGACCACCATATCATCAATATATACTTCCATAGTGTCCCCCAGTTTCTCTTTGAACATCATGTTAACGAGTCTCTGGTATGTGGCTCCAGCATTCTTCAAGCCAAATGGCATTGCTGAATAGCAGTATATTCCTGTTGGCGTCATGAATGCTGTGTCTTCTTGGTCCGAAGGTTCCATTTGAATTTGTTGAAATCCTGCTGATGCGTCCATGAAAGTTAACATTCCATGTCCTGCTGTTGCATCTACCATGGAATCTATATGTGGTAATGGAAATGGGTCTTTAGGGCAAGCCTTGTTGAGGTCTGTGTAATCTACACAAACTCTCCACTTTCCATTCTTCTTTTGAACCACGACTACATTGGCTAGCCACTTTGGAAATTTCACCTCTCTAATCATTTTTGCTTTGAGGAGTTTCTCTACTTCCTCTTGAATGATAAGATTTCTTTCGGGTGCAAACTTCCTTCTCTTTTGGTGGACAGGCTTAATATTCTTATCTATTCCTAATTTATGTGTAATCACATCTGAGGATATTCCTGTCATATCCTCATGTTTCCACGCGAATGTGGAAACTCTTGATTTCAGAAAAGAAATCAGTTTCTTTTCAATATCCTCAGGGATACTTGTTCCTATAAGGACTTTGACCTCAGGATTATCGGGATCTAAAGGTACTTCCTTTACTTCTTTTTCCCTATATTCCTGAGTATCCCCAAGGTCGCACTTTGATTGCTATGCGGGTGAAGGTCTAGTTGTTCCCTTCATCGAGGATGAGTAGCACTCCTTGGCTTCCTGCTGGTCACTATTGATCTTTACTACTCCCCACGGCGTCGGCAGTTTGACACATTGATGGTAGGTCGAAGGGACTGCTTTCATGTCATGTATCCAAGGTCTACCTAGTATAATATTGTAACAGGAAAGGGAATCTATAATACAAAAACGTTGCATAGAATTTACCCCCTCGATGTATACCGGTAGTTTGATTTCTCCAACAGTGGCTTTAGTTTCGCCACTGAATCCGACTAGGATCAAAGATTTGGTCGTTATCTCTGATTCAGAAATGTTCATCCTCTTTAGTGTTTCTAATTGGATGATGTTGGCCGAGCTTCCTCCATCTATTAGTATCCTGCGTACATAGTGGTTAGCGACATATAAAGTAATGACTAACCCATCATGGTGAGGATCCAGGATATTCGCGCGGTCTTGTTCTTCGAAAGACACCACTGTTTCAGTGGTGAGTGTTGATGTCTTTGTGGGTCTCTCTCCGTTCTCCATCTTGGCTTCTTTAGCATGTCTTCTAGCTGCGGAATAAGAGGTACCACAAATATCAGAACCACCAGAAATAAAGTTGATTACCTTTGCATCTTTAGGCGGAGATGTTGCTCTTTTTGGGAATCCGTTGGGATCCTGTCTTCTTTCTTTCTTCTTTCCCAGTAGTTCTTTAAGATGACCTTTGCTTAGTAGGTAGCTTATTTCCTTCCTTAATGCAATGCAGTCCTCTGTTATATGGCCGAAGTCCTCGTGATAGGCGCACCACTTGGATTTGTCTCTTGTGGCAAACTTCTTTTCCTTTGGTGGCCACCTGGCTTTTTCACCTAAGTCCTGCATGGCACACATTAATTCAGGGATATCAACAGAAAAACAATATTCTGATATTCTAAGATATTCTTCGTCATCCTCATCTTCTTCCACAGAGTTGATCTTGTGGTTATCAGTCTTGTAGCATGGCTTGGATTTGAACGACTTGCCGGTAGGTGAATCCAACTTTCTCTTTCCTTGATCATTGGGAGATGTAGTGGTGATCCTCTTTTGGATTTCCTTATCATCCTCCAATCTTATAAACCTCAATGCGCGGTTTCGAACTTCGTCCATGTTCCTGCAGGGATTCATAACCAAATCATCATAGAAGGGTGAGTTTCTTTGTAACCCCATTTTAAACGCTTGCACGGCCGTGGTGATATCCAGATTAGGGATATCTAGGGATTCTCTGCCAAACTTGTTGACATAGCTTCTAAGGGATTCGTCGGGTCCTTGGGTTATCCTGTAAAGATCACTGGTCAACCTCTCAAATGTCCTGCTACAAGAGAACTGATTATTAAACAGATTAATTAGGTGAGCAAATGAAGTAATAGAATAAGGAGGAACGTTAAGCAGCCATTTTAGGGCTGCCCCTGTTAATGTTGAACCAAATCCTTTGCATAAGCATGCTTCCTTCAGGTGTGGGGGTATAGGGTTAGTCTCCATTCTTTCCCTATATTGCGCCACATGTTCTTCAGGGTCGGTGGTTCCATCATACAACTTCATTGTTGGAGTTTGGAACCTTTTCGGGATTTCTGCATCACATATTGGTGGAGTGAATCTAGAGATCCTGTGGGTTGTGGCAGGAACCTCAGGAATAGGCTTGACCACTCCGGGAACACTAGAGATCATATCTCTAAGTTTCTGGATTTCCTTAGCCACTTGTGGAGTTAGACCAGATTCCTGCACAGAACCAAAGTTAGTAGTATCAACGGAAGAATAGTTAAAAGTATTGCTGGTGATAGGAGTTAGATGAGAAGTTCCCAGGATATTTGTATTATCCCGAGATATCCTTAACCCTTGGAATCCTGAGGGATCCCCGAGACTAATCTGCATGGGAATAAAGTCTCCTGAGTGATTCCCAGACATCCCTGATGTCCCGAAATCCAGGATTCTTGGAACCAATGGAGTGGAAATCTCTTTCTGCTTATTCTTTTCAGCCCTCAAAGTTTCCATTTCTCTAAGAAGCCGTTGATTCATTTTCTGTTGATCCATCATTTGTTGCTGAACCTGTTGAAACATACTCAAAATATCATTGTTAGAAACAAGTATAGGAGCAGAAGTGGTCATTCTTGTTGACGGAGCATTTTCGGCCACAAATGTGGTTTTCTTCCCGGAATTATCGGGCTTCTTGGAGAAAACAGGAATCTGCGATGACACATTAGTAGTAGTAGCAGAGACAATAGGTAATGAAGAAGTTGATCTCGGTTGTGAAGCCATTTTTCACTGTATTTTTTGGAAAAACGCCTTTAAACAAGGTTTTAATTATGAAAAACACAAGTTTGCCCCACGGTGGGCGCCAAATTGTTTCGGGTAAAAATTAACAGGTGTAACTTTTAGCAAAACCGAATTAGTTTTGTGGGGTGTTGTGTTTAACAAATAAATATATTGAATATCACAAATATATGTTCAATCTATCCTTAAATATCCCTAAGGATCCCTAGGAATATTTCAGAATATAAAATGAGATATAGGGCTTGCACACGAGATTTATACGAGGAAAAGCCCTTAATCCCTTAGGATTGCCGGCATAAAAACCTCGGGAGGTGACAATCGTCACTCTACCTTGTTCTTATTAATATAACAAAGTAAAAGTACAAAGAAAGAGCACAAATGATCGATTGCTAAGTGTTGCGGATCTTCAAACGTATATAATTCTGTGAATACGATTGCGAGTAGTGAAAAAGTGATCAGGTGTGTGTTGGTTGTTCCTAAATCGATCATCAGCGTCAATTTATAGTCAAAAGGATACAATATTAGTCAAAAGTTGTTCCTCATAAACCGGTCCAATCTCCAATCATGTGTCGAACACTTCTCACGAACGTTGGCATGTATTCCCACGTTTCTTCTTCTTGTTCCGGATAAATAGGCATGCTTGTTACATAATCTGTTGACTTAATTCAAATATTAGTAGCACATGTGGAATTAAATAATAATAATAATATTTACATTATTATTATGTAGCAATCAAGTCATCAGATCACATAAATTTATATACGCAAATATTCCTAATTATCCTGGAATACTCCGTATTCCGAAATATTCTGAATTATGAGGTAACTTTTTTCAGGTATAACATTATGTATAACATATATGTATATATATGTATATATATAGGGAAGTGTTCAAATAATAACCAACTCTTAAAGCAATAACGCATATAACTTTGCCAAGCTGAAGCCAAATCTTGGATTTTTTTAACATCATTATAACACATTTAGAACACTATGTTCTTTTATGAGTTTGTGAAAATTCATCACTGTTTAAGAGATATATCATCGTTGTAAGTTTTTGATTTACAACACTGTAACTGTTTTAGGACCAAAACTTACAACCATGTAAACTCTCAAATGGTGATGAATATTCGCAAACTCATAAAAGAATATAGTGTTCTAAATGTGTTACGATGATGTTCAAAAAAAAAATTCAAGATTTGGCTTCATCTTGGCAAAGTTATCTGGGTTATTGCTTTAAGAGTGGGTTATTATTTGATCACAATCCTATATATATATAATATAGACTTATTCTATTAAGAACCATTAAATATGAAGGAACCAAAAGAACTAATTTTGAACCACATGTTTTTAGGGGTATAAAAGTAATTTTCTTTTAAAGTAAGTGAAATTACTATTATACCCTTTAAACTTGTGGCTAGAAATGGTTCATTTAGTTCTCATGTTGCAATAGTTCTCATTTGAACATCTCTATATATACTAAATTATATGTATATATATATATATATACACACACTATGTTAAAATATGTTAAATAATTGAATTTTAAATTATTTGTTTAAAAAAACATACCATATATTTTTTAAATACGTTTTATACGAAAAATAAAAAAATTGATTTATAATGTAATTATATTATTAGCCAAGTTTAATAAAATTATTAATTTTTAATTGATGAGAGATGATGAAAAAAATCAAAATTAATTAAAATATGACATGCAAATATGTATTAGGAGAGAGAGGTTGAAAAGTTACTGTGCATACATACATACATATATATATGATAAAGTAGAGGAAAAAAACGAGCCCGCTTGTGATCCGGCTCGTGGCTCGAGGTTTTTACTAGCTCGAGCAAGAATTTTTGCCTCGAAGGATGTTTCGGCTCGATTCAATTACCGCCTTATATATAAATTAATCCGTATTTTATAAAACTTACCTAAAAAAAATACTTAAAAATATATGGTTTTGTTTAATGTTTTATTCTTTAGATTTTAGAAGGAAAAAAATCCAGCCCGATCGACGTCCAGTTCGCCGGTTCAATTCAGAGTGGTCTGAACATCTTATTTTGAACATGTTCTTGGTCTGACCTGTCTGGCTAACCGATCCGATTTTAACAACAATGAAGTCAACCCACTTAAAGGTTTAGTTCAAACTTATCGAATATAATCACAAATCAGAATATCATTATTTATTTATTTTGGACAGCTCTCTTTCTTACAATTCAAGATTGCAAGTTCTGACGGATTGTCAACTAGACGACCACACAGTTGCTTCGTTTAACCACATGGGAGGCCCTAATGAGAGGCAAACCCGATCTCCGTCCAGGGCCCATTTCTTATGAGGGCACGCAAATTTAAAAAATCTTTTTATATTTTATACATTTACTTATATTTAAAAATATAAAACTAAAAAAATCACAAATTTATAATTCGCTAGGAGCCTTTTTTACTGATCTTGTCCGGGGCACTTGAATTCTCAGGACCGCCTTTGTTTAACCAAATCAAGTATTATTTGTAACTTAATTCACCGCATATTATTAGATAAAAGGAACCGAGTGAGGTTAAGAGTTTGAGGCTTTTGAATAGGGGCGGCAATTCCTGACACGACCCGAACATGACAAGAAAATAATCAAGTTTTGGGTTGGCGTTTATAACCCGTTTAAAAATGGGTCGTGTTCGGATTTACTTGTTGTATAATACAGGCCAGGTTTGGGTTGACCCATTTATAAACAGGTTGACCCACTAACCCGTTTAAGGTTTCAAAATTATTTATTATTTATTTTTTTTCTTGCAACATATATCTAGTTATTTTTTAATATTATTTTTTTATTAAAATAATATATTTATTATTTGTTACTCATATACACTTACTAAACATGTTATTATTAAAGTGCTTTCAACCAAGAACCAATTTACAATCTGTAAATTCGTTGATTAATTTCTATAAACGGGTCATGTTTGGGTTGACATGAATTAACGTCAATCCGGGTTAGAGTTGAAAACTTTGACACGAATAAATATACGAGTCAGGTTTGGATTGCAAAATTCAACCCGCCAACCCGCGACCTGTTAACCCGCTAACTCGTCAACCTGACACGATTGACACCCCTACTTTTGATTGGTAAGATTTGAATTAAAATTGATATGTTATAGCTTTTGGTAGTCAATTATCTGTTTAATTTTATCTGTCATCTTCTTCTTGCTATCAGGGTTTCTTGCATTAATTTTGTCATTTCATCATATTTATTCAAATCTATATGAGTGAGGATTATTTTTTTTCTTTTAGTTTTAAGTTGTATACGTTTTCTTTTTCTTTTTTTTTTGAACGGCTTGGATGACGACATCAAAGATTGGATTTCAACCGTTCTCTCGGATTTGACACTCTGGGAAGGAACCACACAACTGAGGTTCTTTGCCTCAACAAAAATGCTTCAGCTCGATTTCAAATCCAAGACTTCTCATAAAGAAGTCAAGAAAGTACCATTAGGCTAAAAGCGTTTTGATAGTTGCATACCGTTTTCGTTCCTATCATTTGTTCAAAATATCAATTTTAGTCAAAAAGTTCTAATTTGTTTTTTTTCTAGTCCTTTAATTTATCTTGTCTCAATTAAATTCTAGCGTTCAACCACCAATAATACAAGCCGTTAAAGGTATGTTTGGCTGCTTTGGCAGAAGGTTAGACGAGTTATACATGGATAATATAAATTGAATGAGTGAAATAAATAGATTATTATTATTTTATTATGGTATTTGATTACCTGATAAGAGTGAAGTAAATCATTAATTCATATTGTTTGATAAACATAAAAAGACACAGGAATGTAATAAAACTCATAGATCAAATCACGGGCCGGAACGTTGGTCAATTGTGGGTTTGGGATGATAGTTCCCGTAATGGGTCGGGTAGTCATAACTCAAGTTGTGGACATGTTCATGGTCAGGTGATAGCTCGGATTGTGGGTTCAATTGCGTCACGTCATACTTTGGGTCGCATGTCAGCTCATGAGTTAGGTTATGGATCAAGACATACTTTGGGCGATGAGTCATGGTCATATAATAAGAAGTTTAGAAAACACTTCTTAGTTTTGTACATGAGTTTCTTTTGTGAGTGTGTGTCAACTTGCTCGTAAAATACTCGGGATTTGATTGGTAAAAAGCTCGAACAGGTCGAGCCTAAACAAACCCAAGCCCAAACTCGAGCCCAAAAATATGGTTTGTTTAGTTATCGAGCCCGAACTTTACATATCGAACTCAAGTTAGCTCGCGAGCCTAAATGTTTTTTATATAACTTTTATTTATTATATTGAGTGTATGTTTGTAAAACTAATTATTTTTACATATAAAATTATAATAAATATATTTAAATGGTATGTTTTAAGTTAAATGTGGAAAGTATAATTACATATGTATTAAATAAGTAATTAAAATAAATAAATTAAAAATTAGAAAATAAACGAGCAGAGCCGAGCCGAGATTGAGCATAAAAAATTTATAACGAGGCGAGCACGACTGCACGAGGCTTTAAAATAGAGCTCTTAACTAGCCAATCTCGAGGCCTATTTAATCAAAATGAGCCGAGCTATTTAGTCAAAATGAGCCGAGCTCGAGCCTTAGCGAGCTTGAGATCGGCTAAACTTGTTTACGCCCTAATTGTGTGTGCAGAGTAGGGCCTGAATAAACTGATGTCTTAGTAAGTTATACACATGTTATATTTGACAAATTTAAATATTAATTTTATTTAATACAATTAAGTCAAACTTTCAAACTAAAAAAACCTAATATTTATTTTCTTTAAATATTAATTAAAATCTAACCATTCTAAAATTTTCCTTTTCAATCAATAATTTCAAATTTTTAAAATTTTCAATTCTTATTTGTACTGTTAAACAAATGTTTCAGATATATAAAATGTATTTTTTTTTGTAATGTTAAAAATTTTACATTATATATATATATATATATATATATATATATTATCAGTGATTAATTTGTAATATTTTTTTATAAAATTATATGTAATGCACATTTAATAAACTAGTTAAAAATGTATATTGTCATTATTAAAGCCAAAGGACACGATCATTAATACATGTATTTTTGGAATTTCCTCTTATTTGTCTGTGTGCATTTAGAGTAAATTATGGTTTTGGCTCTATGGTTTAACTATTATAATTTAAAAGATAATATTTTATCAATCTAGTCCCTGTGATTTAAATAACTAACGTTTTGGCACCAATCATAACTATTCTAACGGAATAACAAGAGAAGATTGGGAGCCAAAACCGTTAAAATATTGGTTGAGGCCAAAATTGTTTAGCTGTTTGAACCACAAGGACTGCATTAATAGAAGTTTTTTTAGGTTGAAATAGTTAAAATACTTGAACCACATAGATCAAAACTGTAATTTGCTTGTGCAAAATGAAAAACCAAAATTAAAATTCACTTTACTTAGAACGGAAACAATTAATTAGTGACATACTTTCAAAAGGAAGCTCGTACATTAGGAAATTTACTGGCTCAACCAAGAGCAATATTATCTCTATTCAAGACTTCAACCCAAGACATGTGTGACCGAACATATTAACAAGAGCAATATTATCTCTATTTACTGTACCCACATCAGTGACCGAACTCAACCAACATTTTATTAAAAGAATAATTTCTCTTTTCTACCTACACAACACATCGTAACTTAATTTTCCACTCATATTAACAACCTAACCCAACTCAAGTTTTATTGATATATTTATTATATAAATACGATTTATCAATGTTTTTAAAATATAAAAAAAAATAAATTTATCTCAAAAATCTAACGAACTAATAATAACGCGACACAAGATGACACGATAAACGATAAGTTTTTTTCAAATTTTTTTTTTGAAATAACTACGTTTTTAATAAAATTTATACCGGGATGACCACAAAAAATAAATAAACAAGATTGTGTGATTAATTTTTTTAAAAAGAGTTAAATTATATAAGTTAATAAATAAAACTTAAACTGAATGTAAAATTAATTAAAAAAGTTAGACAATGACTTGGGTTGAGGTAGAGGCTTGGGTTGTAGAGTGAGGCGAATATTTTTTTTTTCTTTTTTTTTTCTTTTTACAAAACAAGCAACCGACCAGGAAAAATAGTCATCACTACAGGTGATCTAATAAGTGACTACAAGCAGTATTTTAATTTTAATAGGTTATGTAAAAGTGGTAAAAAAAAATAAAAAACGGGTCTTCGGTTATTGCCTTATTGGTTGAAAGTTGAAACAATTGCGGTGTGATGAAGAAAGGTCCTGCAACTTGCAAGCCTTATCGTGCACGACAAGTACACAGGATGATAACTCAAGACAGATCGGATTTCTTTTTCCTTTTTATAACAAAAATTTAGATTTATTACTGGTTGTTGTTCGCTTGTTCTCTCCTTCTTTAATGACCGATAAAGTATTTACACAAATGCTCCCTAAACTATTCCTAACATGCTCTTTTACTATCATGATTATCACTTATGGTCGTTAACAGAAAAACAAGTCAAATATGCGTTAAATTAGTATACTCGAATGAATAATTAACTCGTAAACGTTTTATGTATGGATAAATTATCAGTTAAGGTAATGAAACTGACTAACCATTTTTTAAACATTATATACTATTATTTTTTGTCATAAGAAAAAAAGTTTTAAAAAAAAGACTTCAATCTTAGTATATGCCTTTGTCTTTGAAAAACTTGAGCGGTTGTTTTTTGGGTGTATCTTTTTATTAATATTAAATTAATTATATTAAATATTGATAAAATTCAGTTGAAAAGATTGCGGCATACAACCTAAGTTGATATTAGTGTGCTTAACCATGATTCTCTTTCGTTAGAACTAAAAATTTATTTTCACAACTCGAGAATTGATTAGGTATGATAGATAGATCAATCTTTCCCATTTAATAAGCAACTTGTTTTTTGTAAGGTGACTAGTCTAATATAATAACTAAAAAAAATATAATTAAACTCTTTTTTAAATCACATGGTGATTGGCAATGTTTTCAGAACCGGACCAGACATCGAACCGGTCTCCTTACCGGTCAGAGGTCGGACCGGTCGGATCGGTTGGACCGGATTTGAGAACCGGATGATTTTTTAAACATTTTATAAATATATATATATATATATATATTCAAAAAAAATAAAAAATTAAAAAAAATTAAAAAAAAAATAAAAAAACAGGTTCAATCACTGGTCCGACCACCGGTTTTCCGGTCCGACCGGCCGGGTCACCCCAAAACGGTTTTGAGTCTAGAACCGGCCCGCTCTACACTCCGAATCCCGGTCCGACCGGCCGGTTCGGTCCGGGTTTGAAAACATTGGTGATTGGCACGCCCTCTTCATGCCGATGTGTAGTGGGAGTGTTGGCTTGAAGGTGGGGTGATGGCCGCCAAGTGGGCTAGTCACGTGGGGGCTCATGCCCCATTACACATGCCTTAAGACTTTGACGAAGAATCTTGATAGTATATCTAAGATAATATTTACGAAGACTTAATGGGACTGACTAATTTATTCTATTTTAGTTATCCAATTACAAAGACTTAGGGGTGTTCACGAGCCGAACCGAGCCGAGCCAGGGTCAGCTCGGATTTAAACCGATCCTGCTCGGCTCGGATTGTAAATGAGCTTGAAATCTTGGCTCAGACTCGGCTTGTTTTTAACCGAGCTGGATCGGCTCAGCTCGTTTTTGCCTCGATTTTACATAAGAAATTTAATATTTGAATTGCATTCACCTCAACTCGGTTCGGTTTGTTTTTTGCTCGGTTTTTACATAAAGAAAAGGCGTGAATATGTGGAACTAGGAATTAAGAATATGATTTAGGAATTAAGAATTAGTAGAACACGTGAGAATTGAGATTCATTTTGTATTTCCGTCCTATTTTCTTTTATTGTTTTTTTATTTTTATCTTTTAACATAATTACAAAATAACACCAAAGTATTGTATTAGTAAAAGTAACCCTATAGTTTTATATTTCCGTAGAGCATGTTGTACAAACGAGCGGAGCCACGAGCCAAGCATATGATCCGAGCAACGAGCGAGCTATACGAGCTGAGCCAGCCCTTGCTCGGACTCGGCTCGGTTTCAAAACGAGCTGGCTTGGTTCGGCTCGGTTACAAACGAGCTTTATTCGACCCAAGCTTTATCCGAGTTTTTTCCAAACGAGCTACAAGCTGAATCCGAGATTCGAGCTTTTTAAACAGCCCTATTTGAAATAGAAGAAAACTTCAGTGTAAAGAACAAACGTTCAAAATCAAAAGCAAGGGATAACAACTGTATGTTTAACAATAGTTGAGGGGGCTTCTTATACAATTGACGCTTCAATGGGACTGTTGCATTGTCTCCCTCGCACAAAACAGAGTAAGATTTGGCTCTCGATTCAACAAATTCCGCATCATCCGCCATTGCCAACTAACGTAAGGTACGCACAAAATCCCCAAAATTCATTTATCATCTCTACCGTCTGTTTGATTCGGTACGCAAACGAAAATTTCCTATCTGTGCGTGATTGTTCCGTTCCAGATTGAACGAATTGTTTGCTTTGGGATTTAGATCTTATTTTCGAATTCTATATCCAATTACCTAGATTTTTTTACATTAATTGCTTGTTTGTTCTTATTAGTCTCTCTAATTAGCGCATAACAGTCTAGGGTTGATTGATGCAAAAACTATTCCATACAACGCAGTTTATAGATCTTATCTGTTTTCATCGGCTAGTAGTTGTAGTGAAGGACTGATGTGTTAAATTGATTACAATATTCATTGTAGCCGTTAGACTGGAATTTCATCTGTGAGATGGCTGTATGAAAGTCAACCACATTCATCATGGCAACAAGTTAATACTATAAGCATACATGTGATGGTTAATTATGTAATTTACAGCAGCATTTAGCATATTTATATTTGTCAGTATAGATGGATTTGACCATGATGAGAAAATTGTAAGTTTTCTGTGGTCCAATAAGTTAAGATATTTAATACGTCAAATTGACAAACAAGTAAGCCTTTTGGGTGGTCTATTATGGGTGTGCTACAAATTAGTAGGTACATTAGCCTGAGGTAGCATCAGGTTCAACCAATTTATGGTTTTAATTGATGTGCATATTTTAAATTAGGGCTATGCATCAATTGAGGACCCCTAGTCCCCTACCCCCAATATGAGTGTAAATGACTTTGTTGCTCAGAATGGCAAACATATCCTATATAGTGTATGGAAGTATGCAATTGATATCTGGAATTGTAGTGTTTGGAAGTAAGTAATATAGATAGATGGAATTGCTAAGCTCAAAATATTGTTTGTCATAATCTGATATTCATATGTGAACTTGAGATATATATTTCATTTATATCATGAAGAATGTTCTGATTTAAGCTAATCCTTTTGATTCCCAAAAGTCACATGTGAAATCTGGAATTTTGGAGACTGTTTTTTAATATAGTATATTTCTTGCTACTTCTATATGGTACAAAACAAGTTGAGGATCAATACTTGCTTGGATATGGACTGCTTTGAGTTTGTTAACTTTATTTTCTCTAAGTTTTTCTTTACTACTATTTGCTAGATATAATTGCTATCAGGACATCTATGATCCATATGCTATGTCATCATGATTTAGGTTTAATAAGCAGTTTTAGCCTCTGCATGTTTTCTTAATCCTTATGTGTTGACTTAGACTTGCTATATCTTTTGTTTCACAGCAGAACTAATGTCCAGTTGCTGGTCAATTCTCATGCCTCATAAAATTTATGCCACTATGTCGTGTTTTGACTTCTGAACATAAAAGTTTATTACTTTAAGATCATTATATAATCAAGAGCTTCCGGCGCATCAAGTTTGAACCTTGTTATCTCAGTAAAGATGGAAGCTTGCCAGACCCCAAACTCAGATGCAAACAGTGGATTGAAACATTACCCTTTGACTCCGTTAAGGCTTTTAAGGGGTCTGGCATGCTTAGTGGTTTACCTTTCAACTGCGTTCATGTTTTTAGTTTATTTTAGTCCAGTGGCTGCAGTTTTACCTCGTTTTTTTAGCATACACTATAGCAGAAAGGCTTCATCTTTTCTTTTTGGTTTATGGTTGGCTTTATGGCCGTTTTTGTTTGAAAAGATTAACAAAACTAAAGTGATATTTTCTGGAGAAACTGTTCCAGAAAAGGAACGTGTTTTAGTTATTGCTAATCACAGAACAGAAGTTGATTGGATGTATCTTTGGGATCTTGCACTGCGAAAAGGTTGTTTGGGTTGCATCAAATATGTCCTTAAAAGCAGCTTGATGAAATTACCAATATTTGGTTGGGGATTTCACATTTTTGAGTTCATTTCAGTGGAGAGGAAATGGGAAGTTGATGAAACTATCATGCGAAAAATGCTCTCAACTTTTACAAATCCATCGGACCCGTTATGGCTTGCTGTTTTTCCTGAAGGAACTGATTTTACGTAATCTCTTGATTTCCCTTTTTTTCTATTGTATTTTTTATAAAATAGAATTATTTGAAATTTGAATCACGTGGTCCATTTTGTGATGGTTTCTTGTCCTTTGTTATTATTGGTTGCATCTTGAAAACAACTGTTTCTACTCTACTGTCGCTTACCCTTTTTGGTAATTTTTCTGGTTTTATATGCAGAGAACAAAAGTGCATAAAAAGCCAACAATATGCTGCTGAAAATGGATTACCAATACTCAATAATGTGCTGCTTCCCAAAACAAGAGGTTTTCATGCTTGTGTGGAAATCCTAAGGGATTCTCTTGATGCAGGTTATCTATCTGCATTAACTATGACAAACTAACTCCAATCATCATCCTAAGACAATGTGTAACCATCACCCGCTCTTCACTCCACATAGCCGTCACATAAACAACTATTTCCATCACCCTCTCTTCACCTACGCATGTGTAACCATCACCTCTCTTTACATACACATAACCAACCCTTCACCCACCCATCACCCCTTTCTCTTCTTCTCACATACGAGGCGTTCTCCCTGTGATCAGGCTCACTTCGGGTGTTTCATGGAGGGGCGTGACACCCTTGTAACCTGAGTGCTCATGCCCCATTACACACAACCTAAGACATTCTCTTGATGCATGTTACCTATTAGCCTGTTTTTGCAGCCTCTCTCTAATTAAGTGAGAGGACACATTTCATAGTTTAGTTTCTGATGGCTCTTATTTTCCTCCCTGCACTTTCCTATCAAACAATAATATTAAATATTAATGACATTAAAAAATTATTTTTAAATTTTTAATATAAATTTAGATATATATAAAAATTAATATTCAAAAATTTTATTTTTATTCAAAATTTTGTTTATCATCAATTAGATTGTTTAACAGTTTTATAAATTCTAAATTATCATTACTTATTATTATTTAGTTTTTTTTATTAACAATTCTAGTTAGAAATATGTCAATAATTAAAATGTTAAAAGTTGTATTTTTACAACAATAAATCGCTCAATTTTGCCCATTTCAGTGTATGATTTGACAATCGCGTACAAAAACCGATGCCCAACATTTATGGACAATGTTTACGGTGTGGAACCTTCAGAAGTTCATGTTCATGTCAGACGAATATCTCTAGAGGAAATCCCGGTTTCAGAAAACGAGTGCAACACTTGGTTACTAGAAAGATTTCATCAAAAAGATCAACTGCTTTCAGATTTCATAGCTCGCGGTCATTTTCCAGATGAAGGAACAGAAGGTGATCTTTCAACAATCAAATGCTTGATAAACTGCACAGTAGTACTAGCTATTACTGCTATATTTGCATATCTTGCAGTTTTCTCATCTGTTTGGTTCAAAGTATACATTATACTGTCTTGTGCTTATCTAGCATGTGCGACGGCTTATAATTTCCGCCCTTCACCGATTCATCATTATGTGAAGGGATTGTTGTTGGGAAAGAAGTCTTGTTAGGTAATAGTCAAATAGGGAAACAAGTGCTTCTAGAAAACTATTTGAAGATGATTTTGGTTCAAAGAATAAATTCTTGTATAAGTGGAAAATGTACATTTTACTTTTTGTAAAGGTGAACTGGTATGGTTCGTTTAAACTTACAATTCAGTAAATTCACTTATGTTTATACATCATTTTGGGACATTTTACGACATGTTATGTTAATCAATAAATTCCATATTTTGTTTATGTATTATCATTAAGGGTCAGGCTAAATATACCCCCCATTCTGACTTGTTATACCCCTCCCTCCAATTATTAAATATAAATTTGTCAAAATCAACCCTTCAACATTATAACACAACCAAAATGCATCAAACATTATTTCCACCTTAAATTCTACTAAACATATTCCCTTCTTACTTGTCATACCCCCTCCTCTCTACAAAATATAAAATATAAATTCATCAAAAATCAGATTTAATCGTATGAACCCTAATTCATCTTTTTTCAAATTCGATTGAACTTAGGCTTGATCGTTGTTACAAACATAGGGATTTAATTCCTATAACAAAAACGAGTGTAATTGTGTATGAAACAACTATCTTAGCTAACTAATTCGTGTTCGTTACTTGAGTTCAATTAATTTTGAGTTTTATACTCATTTTAATAGAGTTTGAGTTTTCGTTCGACTAAGGCTATTTAGGCTTATATTTCGTATTGATTTGATTTTTAAACGATGAATTGATGGCGATGATGATGATAATGATTTCGTGATGTTTGTAGTTGCTTTAATTTTAAATGCTTATAGATCTTTTTAGTTAACAATTAAAAACATTAGGTTTACTTATATATATTTAAAAAGCTTAAGGAGTGGGTATGACAAGTAAAAAAATTACAAAAGGGGGTATATTTAGCATAACCCTATCATTAATTTGAGATGATTTGGTCATGTCAATCATGTTTTATAAACTTTTGGTTTATAATCGTAGGTGATCAGATCAGTTAATGTATTGGCTTGTCAATTAAGTTTAAATTGCCAAATATTATACTCAAATTAGCCTATAGAATTTGGTTCTACATATTTATAGTTATATAAGTTTAAACATATAACTTATTGCATATAAAAATAATATTGACTATTATTAAAGATAATAATATTGACTATGTAATTATAAAAACTATTAAATTTATATAAATAATAAGCTTTCTCTAAATATAAGCATCAATTTTGATGTGCATGTCTCGTGTATTTGATTTGTGGTTTCAAATTACGAAAAATAGGATTAATTAAGTTTTAATAATTTAAAATAATATTTGAAAATTGTGAATATTTGAATTAGATTAATGTGTCGTTGTCATGTGGCAAAATTAAGTTAAGAATTTTCGTGACAATGACACGTCAATTTCAATGAGAGAATTAATGTGATAATGACACCTTAGAAAAATAATCTTTTTTTTTTATTATAAAGTAGAGATAAGTTTGCACTTATAAATAATTTATATTGTTATTATTATATAATATTGACTAGTCTTAAAGATAGTAATATTGACTATGTAAGCATCAATTTAGACTTAAGTTTGTTTAAGTTTAGTTGGATTAGATGTTTTGTATAATGAGCTCAAAAACAAAAAGATTACAAAAGATTTGACTCCATTTTTCTTTAATGCTAATAAAAGGAATATAAATTATATTTATGCTAATAATAGTATATAATTATAAAAAATATGGACCCTGGATTAATGTTTTCAAAATTGTACCAGACGTCGAACCAAACGACTAATTGGTCACTTCTCTGACCGGTCAAACCGGATTCAAGAAGCAGATAACATAATAAATATATATAATATTCCAAAAAAATTATAGAAAAATAAACATAATTAATCAAACATAATTAATGTTTAAACAAACATAATCATGTTTAAAAAAACATGATTTGGTTTTAATGTTTTATTCTTTAAATTTTAGTTTAAAGAAAACGAAACTGGAATCATGTCCGACCGTTGAACCGACTCCGGTTCGGTTCTGAAAACCATGCCCTATGTTGCTTCGAACAATACAACTTGCATAGGTTAAAAAAATATATTAAATTAACTTTATAAGAAAATAAACTAAAAACATATAAAATCATATCAATACTAGGGGTGTTCAAAAAAATCCGTATCCGAATCCGAAATATCCGAAAATCCGAATCCGAAATATCCGAAAAAATCGGATATCCGGAAGTTCGGATATCCGAAATTTCGGATTCGGATTCGGATACTTATTTTGAAAATTTTCGGATAGTTCGGATATCCGATATCCGAAATAGTTTTTTATTTCGGATATTTTTTCGGATATTCGGATATTTTTTTCGGATATTTTTTCGGATATCCGAATATTTTTCGGATAGTTTTCGGATATCCGGATAATTTTCGGATATTTTTCGGATATCCGGATAATTTTCGGATAATTTTCGGATATCCGGATAATTTCGGATATTTGGATATCCGAAATATATATTTTTAAATTTTTTTATTTTTTTTTCTGATTTTGGATATCCGAACTTCGGATATCCGAAATTTCGGATTCGGATTCGGATAGTGATTTTCACTATCCGAAATTTTCGGATATCCGAAGTTCGGATATCCGAAGTTGAACACCCCTAATCAATACGATCAGTATAACATATACCACGTTCATGTGTTTGTCTCAAGAGATGCAAGCTAACACCACTAATAACTGTGAGTTGTGACTGATATGTGATGAAATTGATCCAAGTTATAAATATCTGTGTTCATCTATAAAATTATCATTTATGGATATTTGTAACAAACTTTATAGTTGCAACCTTGCAATTTTAAATAGATTGTTCAGAAGAGTTAAATAAATGTTTCATGAAAATTGGGTTGAAACATAAACAGGTGAACAACAAATCGTCTATGTTATTTAAAACTACAACTAACTAATTATTCAACATTTATGATGAGTTAAATATCTTTTGAAAAGATTTATAGTTATTTATGAAGTTTTGTAGCTTGCACGTAAAACACATGTCTCGCGAATTCAGCATACTGGTTGGGATTTCATCAAGTGACAAGAAGGTCATGAGTTAAAGCCATGTCAGGGACGACTTAAAGGACATCTAGGTAAGAGAAGAAATCTTAAGCTTAATCTTAGATTCTGCACTGATAGGAGTCGAGAGTTTAGCCATTCTAGGAGGTTCTCGAGCATCTAGTGTGGCCGTGTCTTATCTCTGCATGGTAGGCTATGGAACAAATACCATACTTGGTAAGTAGAAATTGAATTGTGCCACTAAAATAAAGTAAAATACATTTGGTGACAGTAATCCCCTGAACGCTACCGCACTGTAAACTGTCACGAACCTAACTGCATCTAAACCCACGTTCTCCCACTCTCTCTACAAAATCACACAACCTACGCCTGCGACATCGTCGTCTTCTCCGATGGAGATAATAATGCGTGCCTGTTTCATTCTTCTCCTTTTCGCTATCTTCTTTTCAGGTATGATCAATATCTTCAAAACAGCATTTGAATCATCTGTTTCGATTTAAGTTCTTCATTAGAATGTAATGCAGCTGTTAGTTTCATCATAACTGTTAATTTGTGGCCTGTTGCGAGTTATCGCCTGCTAACATCAATCACTTCAACTTCGAAATCCTGATAGTTTACAGTTTTACGCAGTCTGATCGGTGATCATATTGGCAGCTCTCTCTTCAATTTTTGAATTTAACTGATTCTCGTTCTAACTAGGTTTTTTTTTTTTTTAATTCATTGCAGTTATTTGATTCCTAGTTTTGTTAATCATGTGCGTGATTTATGATTTACTCTAATTTTGTGTGTTTCTGGTGATGATTGTAATGGAAATCGATTTTTTGGTTTGAGATATGACTGGAAAGTAAATCAAGAGTGTTGTATGTAATTACAAAATAATTCGTGATCTGCAGGAGGTGAGATATCAGCTACGGTGTTTACGTTACAAAACAGTTGTAGCTATACGGTTTGGCCGGGGACGCTTAGTGGCAATGCTGGTACTGTTTTAGGTGAAGGCGGATTCGCATTGTTGTCTGGTGCATCTGTTCAGTTCCTGGCTAAGTCAGGCTGGTCAGGTCGGTTCTGGGCCCGAACTGGCTGCACCTTTGATGAGTTTGGAAATGGTAAATGTGTAACAGGCGATTGTGGCAATGCGCTTAAGTGCACTGGCGGTGGGGACCCGCCAGTTTCACTAGCTGAGTTCACTATTGCTAACAACGGTGATAAGGACTTTTATGACGTTAGTCTTGTCGATGGATACAATGTTGGTATTGGCATAAAGCCAACAGGTGGTGCAGGCGACTGCCAGTATGCAGGTTGCATAGCAGACGTAAACATCAACTGTCCAGCCGAGCTGAAAGTTGTAGACAGCAGTGGCACAGTGGTGGCTTGTAGAAGCGCCTGCGATGCATTCAACGGGCCCGAGTTCTGCTGCACGGGGGATCACGCGACACCAGCAACGTGTGCACCCACCCAGTTCTCGGTAAGGTTCAAAGCAGCTTGCCCAAGTGCCTACAGCTATGCGTATGATGATGCGTCGAGTACGTTCACTTGTTCTGGATCCGATTACTTGATTACCTTCTGTCCAACAGCTGGGTTTTAAAAGATCTAATCAGCAAATTTTGATTTCAAGGTCATTGAGATTGATGATGAGTTAAATTGGAGATTGTGTTTTTTGTCGGATTAAAGCAAAGTTTTTGAAACATGCATCAGATTGATACCTTCAAATTAGTTTATGTAGATTCCAGTCTGCAATGGTACTAATTGTCCTCGCTTAAAAAATTTAATATTTTAATTATTACTTTAACTAATTAATCTTGTCTTGTTTCCATTAATTTATCTTGAAATGTGTATCAAGCTCGAGTTTTGGACACAGTTTAAAATTTTAAAAACTCAAATCTTTCTTTTTTGGGTTATTTTCTTTAACAAATTGCATGGCTCAATTTCTACATCCATGACCTAAAGCCAGGGCACTTTGTGCGCGCTTATCCTTTACAATAAACTGAGAAGATTTTACAGCCATGAAATCAAAATCTGTTCTATAATTTACAGTTGAACCTTCAAAACCATGACTCCATCTCACCCGAACCTGTGCATAGACCCTTGTCACTGAAAAGTGTTTGATCTGAGCAATCAAGTGATGCACCACAAGCCAGATTATATGCTTGGCACGCTGAATGACATACTCTTAATCTGTTGTTTCCGTCTTTCTCACACTTTTGGATTGATATCTGTTTTATTAACACGCGTTATATGCAGATCTATAACATTAACAACAACAAAAGGTGAAACTTTCCTAAAGATATACAGGCATGACCATCTTACCCTTGTGTTCACATCCACATAATGTTTTGGTCGTTCTTACCGTAGATTCGTAAGAGGGTAAGATGGTCATTCCTAGTTTCGCCTGAGAAGTCTGTAAGGAAATAAAGAATCTTACCCAACACGCTAGTCGTCTGGCTGCTTTGTCACAATTTCTGCCTATAAACATATTAAGAATCTTTCTAGCACCATTCGGGTACAAGCGATGATAGTTAGGCATCACCACAACATCCTCTACCTGCCTCAAGATACTTGATTCACTTGGTGCACAATGTTGTCCACCACCATCATTAATTAAAACATCTTTGCAAATTGATAGATTATCAAGAACTAATGAACTGTTTCGACAGGTGTACCCCGCGTAGTCAGAGCAGCGAAATTCACACACCCCGTTATCACACACCCCACCATGAAGGCTGCATTGATCATCACAAACCGCTGCAAAAACCGTCCAAATGAATCCAATCAAGCAATTATTTGTTGAATGAAGTGTTTTGAAAAGATAAAACTAACCAGTTGAGCAGTCAATCCCAGTGAAACCATCGTTACATTCACAGATACCGCTCTTTAGGCACTTTCCATGTCCATTACAATTGCTTGGGCAAGACCCTGAAAACAATGCATCCTTTAAGAAACTTTAAGGATATTATACCGATTGTTTTAGAGTACAAGTTTTTTTAAAAACTTAAAAAAAAAAAAAAGATCTTACGTATGCTACAATCATGGCCATCAAATCCAAGAAAACAAGCACACCTTCCATCAATACAATCGCCATTCGAATTGCACGAACTGGGGCACTGATTGGACACAAGGACAGGATCCACACCACAAAGTTCATGATATGGTGGACAAATTAGCTCACCTGTGTTGCAAATTGTTTACACAAAGCCAAAAGCTTGAGAACCACAAATGAAAATGGTGAAAGTTCAACTATATTTTCCAATAAAAATACCGTTAAATCCAGGAAATTGAACAGGTCCACCAACTTCAGGGCATGATTTCCAAATGCCATCAACAGCAACCTGTAGAAACAATATTCATTCATACAAAAAATAGATCCACTCCAAGTGCAATATATTGTACTGTAAAACTCAGTCTAGGTGGCCGAGTATCAAGGTGATTTTTGTTTTCAACTCGGTCAACATTGCTCAAAATTGGTCAAAATCGGAGCACTCAATCCAACTCAGTCAAGTTGAGTTTTCACTAATTTTCATTGTTTTTCACTAATTATTGTTGAATTTTCGTTGATTTTCACGGAGATACCTTTGAAGACAAAAATTAAATGATTAACATGTCTATAATATTAAATAATAAATATCATTTATTGATATAAAATATTTAAACATGTATCTTTTTATTTATATTGATATTGACTTCATCTTTAGTAATTCGTAAACTTGTTATATTTGGCATATAAATACTTTCTTGAAATATTTATATACTTTACTATGGCCAAATACTCTTTACATGGGTCAAGTACTCAAAAACTCACTAGTTATTTGACTTGACAACTTCTAGTGACCAGATGTTTTCATCAGAGAATATGGCATGAAACGGTAACATGCTTTGGTCTGATTTTAGTTTTAAATAATTACATTTTATTTGCATTCAGAAAAACCTGAATTTTCAAAATAATTTAGCTACAGTCATC
The DNA here is from genome assembly GCA_009363875.1 of Mikania micrantha. Lineage (NCBI taxonomy): Eukaryota > Viridiplantae > Streptophyta > Magnoliopsida > Asterales > Asteraceae > Mikania > Mikania micrantha. Next base: position 30,955,536 of record CM018690.1, read on the forward strand.
TTCTAATTTCGAAGTTAATTAATTTCATGAAAGTCAACATGGACAAAGTCATCGACGCCATTATTTTGACCAGGTAGCTAAAATTACATAAAATAAATATTTTAAAAGTTTAAGGTTTCTGTTGAATGTTGATAGAACTACAATTTATGAAATTGTATGGCTGTATGTTGTTTTAATTTTAAGCCAGAGTCAGAGGTCTCTCTGAAAACAGTCTCTCTATTTTTAAGACATTCAACCTTCCAAAGCAATACTCTTAACAATAACTCTGTTGTAGCATGTAGGTGAAAACTACTTAAAGTAACAATCAGACCAAAATGTGTTACCTTTTTTATGCAATTTGCCCTTTAGATAAACAAGAAATTATATAAAATATATTACATGCATTTTAAACCACACCTCCAAAGTCATGTTGATGCACCTATGTTGGTAACAACCATTTCCTTGGGTCATAGAACCTCTAACGAACCCGTTACGCACTAATGAAGATGACATACACCTATAAAAATCAAATATAAAAGTAACCACCATGAGAAAATATATACAACTTCCGTAAATAGTATCATTATAGGAACTAATTTTCAATTATCACCTTGAGCTACTTCCCCGAACCTCCCCTAACATTCTGTCAGGCAGCCGTGCACTGTTGGTGTCTACACACGAACCATCAGAATAAGCTACAAAATATGTGCAATAATCAGCTAATGTCGATTGACCGCCTGCATTGACCACAAGTCAACTTTTAGGATCAAAAATAGCATTTATGTATTGACATCTTACATTTAAACTCTAAAGATCGCACCTTTGTTAGCTTGTGGGAAATAACGGGCCCATTGAGGAAGGTCCCCACTATAACTTACAATTGGACAATACCCCTCGGCCTCACGATTATATGTACACCCTGAAAATTGTGTTGTATTGCAATGATATGCACCTTTCCATAAATTGCAACTGTTGGTGACAAATTCGGTCCCTTGATTTAGGCCCCAATCGAGACGGTCTGCCATGCTGTAATTAGCCTCGTACCAACCACTATCTTCTAGTAAAGCTAGTGTCATTTTTGAAATTACAGATCGTGTATCAACTGAACCCGTCATTATTTCATTCATTAAAAGCCTCTTCTCCCAGTGAGATCCTGATGCATATTTATGAATTTTGTTATCAAAGACGGACAACGTCTCGTCAGACTGGGTTTCTTTTGGTTTATATTTTCTTTTTAGTAAAATGTATAGGATGAAATGTTAACAAACCTGATGTTCCACGCCCACCACCGTCTTCTAGTTCTAGACCAGTAAAATTCTCAGAAAATGCCTAACATGAATCAAGATTTTAAATGTGATTTTGTTTTTTGTTACATATATTTAAAGAATCTTGTTAAAATAAAGTGAAGACAAGACGTACCCCGTAATGATAGCGTGAATGCATGATAACACGTGGAAGAACTACACGAGTCACCAACCTCCCAAGCTTTTCATCCATGGTTTCTTTAGTGACCTAAATTAACCAAAGAAAGAAAAACCATTGTTAAGAACTTAAAACATTTTTTTGCATGAAAAAAATTCTTTTTTTTTTATATTGTGGCACAAATAAAGCGATCATCAACCTGACTACGTCGTCTTTTTCTCTCATCTCTAAAATGTGTGAAGGCATGAGGGTCAAATCCAAGAACATGAATCACCTAAGAACTCCAAATTTGTCAAACCAATTAAAATGCGTGAATATGTTCAATAGTTTTATAATTTAAATTAATCACGATGCAACTCACTTCATGTATAAGGGTAGCTGAAAGTAATGTTTCGGCTTCTGCTGTCAAGTGGCGTGGTGCGACATTCACGTGCCCTGTAAGCAAACAAATAACAGATCAGTGATACTTTCAACCATCTTTAAAACACCTAAAACAAGCATTTTGGGTTAGATACTAGAAATATCACCAGCAACTGCACGACCCCATTGATCACGTTCACATGCTACGGCCCACGCCAAGGTGTTACCTGTTGTGGGCCTCGTGGTCACCAAAAGAACCAAATCAGCATCAGCAACGCCCTCTAGAAAGATGCAACAAGTAAAAGTCAATGATTATATTGAAAAGTCTATCAGTTGAGTAACAAGGTACCTTCAACGTATTCACGTGGAAGTTGAACACCACCATCTTGTCCACAAGCAGAGTAACCACTTAATCTTAGGTTTCCTCTTACACGTTCAACAGCCAAAGCTCTTTTAAACCATTCAGCTGTCTGCCCTAAAGCCTATTCTCCCAAATTATGAAAAAAACATATCAATTTTCAAGACGAAAAACTAAATATTTTTTCCTATCTGATATAACCTGCAAACCACAAAACCAAAAGCTAAAAACTAAAATTTTTAAAAAAACCTTGTGAAGCCGGTGCCTTTTGTCATTCCCTGTTATATCATCCAATGTGCAGTTATACCAACAGTCGCCAAAAATCGGAGGATCATTGTATGGATTACATATGAGCCTACCCAAATCAGAACCTGCAGGAGGCTCACCTAGCTGCAAATATTTAAAAACAGATAAAAAAAAAAAACTTTTAATAACGAATCAAATTAAAGTTGCAATTGTAAGCAAGTAAATAAGAATCAGATTATTACTGGAAGCTCACCTTAACTATATCTCCAACATTCCTACAATCCCTATCAGGCGAGTGACCCACAGCATCGTAATTCAAATAAATTCTTATGGGTAACTTTGCATTCTTCAACAAGCCCGAAGATTTTGAAGTGTCTAATAATTCTCTTCCCTTACGGTGAAGATTACCAGAACTATGATAAACCTGTGGTGTAATTGAAAATACCTTGTTTCCAGGTCTTTTCCTTCTTTGTTCAATTATTTGATCATGAATGCATGAATGTGATTGAATACTTTCGCCACTGTTTTCCAGTCTTCGTGATCGTAGCTGTTTATTCCCAAATTCTGCTTGGCTGATGTCTAAAATAACCAATACTAAAAGCATCTGTAAAAGTGTAAAGCAAGAGCATAGTTATTACTATGTAATTACTGAAAATTAATTATGTTTAGGGCATGAAAATATGAAATTGACTTCACTAAAACCGAATCATATACCAGTATATAACCATATGTCCATATCCCATGTGTGATGTGACATTTACTTGTAAAACTTAAACAATCTAAACAAAGTTCAACCTTAGGTGTTCATATGCATATTAGTATACCAATTACTTTAAATTCTAATCCTGAGTGCCCAAGAAAGGGTATATATCTAGCATTGTTCATCACACTCAAACCCTAATCTTCTTCTACACAGATTCCTGATGATTGATGTTGATATCATGTCAGATTAAGTGAAACAGAAAAACCCAGATTAACAAAAGCTTATTTAATTCAAGACTTTGAAAAAAGATTCCATTTTTCCAGCTAATAATGAGAAGCAAACAAGCACATGAAGATTTATATTAAAAAAATTTGATCTTTGAATTTCAAAAAATACGAATGGAAGAATATAACTTTCACCTGAAGAATTAGCAGCTCAGTCCACGATTTCCTCCTGGGAAAAACCATGCATCGGGCATCAATAATACTTACATCGGTAGAGCAACTCTTGAACTCCATGAAATCAATTGTATTGACGCCGGAAAAGTCATCGGTTCATCAAATCGACGGCGACAACCAGTCCCAGATCGGCGAAACCGTCATGAGAGATCCCAAATTTAGTGGCATTATTTAGAAAAACGGACAATTGGGTTTGTGGGTGTGAGCTGTCGTTATGAATCTTTGATCAGCGTAATATTCAAAGACTTGTTCTTCTTCTTGAAATGCAAAATTTCAAAATTCCGACAAGATTTAATGAAAATTTCGTCAGAAGTCGGTTCTGAAAGTGTCTGATTCGCAGAGAGTGGGTGATTTGGGGAGGATAGATTTTACAGGAAAATGAAAGAGACGATTAGTAACAAGTTCAACACAAGCACCATTTAACTCGATGGGGAATATATTGTTTTCCAATGTTTATTTAGGGCATATTAATTAAATATTTATTAATTAAATACCAATTTCTATATATTAAAAAATCAAAATGGGAGATAACAATTTTATATCAAAATTATGACGCTTGTTTTAAAATTAAATGATGAGTGAAAATAAATGATTTTAGGGGTATAACAAATCTAAAACAAAGAACCATGTGTTAGATGGAAAAAAAAATAAAAATTGGAATTAGATTCAATAGAAAGAAATTTTTTTCTAAAAAGAAAATAAAATAATACGTGTTTAACATGTATCATACTAAAAACATAAAAACAGAAATCATGTGCAAAAAGACAAAATCTAGTATAAATAATAAAATCCAGTATAATAAATCAAAAATTCAGTAAAAAAACAAAAATGTAGTATAAAAAAACAAAAATATAGTTAAAAAACAAAAATACAGTAAAAAAATAAAAAAAATAATAAAAAAAAGATGTTATACATATATCATCATCCCTTTTTTTAGCATGTCACATGTTAAAATTTTATTAATTTCTACTCTTATTACGCAAAAATATTTTTCTATTTGATCATTTAGTATAAAAATTACTAGACTTAGCATTGCTAGTATAGAGCTAAAATTAGGAAATAAATTAAAATACATATAATTATTCTTTTTATTCAAAAAGCTCAATTTGTAAACAAGTTTATCTAAGCGACTAAGCTAGATTGGTTTATAAATTATTCAAGCTAACTCAATTATAAAAAATTGATGAGAGAGATTTTTTTAATCTGTTTCAAGTAAAGAGATATGAATAATTCTAGATTTTATAAAATATAAGCATTCCTTTTAGGTTTAATATCTAAATGTTAAATTAGCAATGTTTACTTTAAATTTTCAAAACGTAAATCTTAAAATGTTAAAACAAGCACACCATTTATTAAATTAAATTAAAATTAAAGATAGCCTTGAAAATGTGTGATAAATTTCATCAACACAAAGTTAAGATGTTTCATTTAAAAATTAACTCAAAAAATGTCAAAAGCAGATTACTATTTTTGTAATATATATTTTTTCAATTTATTTAGAATCAAATGAAAGTCTTTTTTTTTTTTTTCTTTACGTGACTTGCCAGATTACTATCAACTACACCGTCAAGTTATAATCATCAAGATTTTTGCTTATTTTGTTGTTTTTTGAAAAAATATAATATATTTTACTTCCACAGATATGCAGCTTTTCGTTATGTAGAATTAAATTTAAAACTATTTGGATTTCCATCTTCAAAATGGGAGTAAAACAGAAAATAGACAAACAAAAAAAAATGTCAAGTTGAACAAATGATATAATAGTAAAACCTGACTTATTAAAAGACCAGTAAACAGATTATAATTAAATCACCTTTAACTATGAAAAAAAATTGCAAGTATATCTACCTCCTTATTACATATCAATAATTATGCTATTTTATAGCAAACGAAATGGTCTTTTGTCTACCAATGTAAATCTACTGAAAGCCATTTAGCATAATGGTATCTTCTTCAATGTGTAATAGGTGATATGTTTTTTAAGATCAGAGGTTCAAATCCTACCATTGATAGGTTTTATGGATTTATGAGTAGATTAAGTATCGTTAAAAAAACATACCAATATAAATCTATATTATTTGAGTATTGTGTTAATGGAAATTGTTACATTACTAGTAGTGTTACATCTTTTTTATACTTTGATTTATATTTGAGTTAATTCTCATTTTGGTCTTTGTGGTTTTTAATTCTTCTCTATTTTAGTACCAACATTTAGATAATTCTGATTTTGGTCCCTGTTGTTTTTAATTTTTCTCTATTTTAGTACCAAAATTTAGATAATTCTGATTTTGGTCCCTATGGTTTTTTATTCTTCTCTATTTTGGTTCCTGTGGTTTTTAATTCTTCTCTATTTTAGTACCAAAAAAGGTGGGGACAATAATGGGTAAAAAAATAAATTTTGGTATTAAAATAGAGAAGAATTAAAAACCACAGGGACCAAAATGAGAATTAACTCTTTATATTTCTAACATCTAAATAAGGGTGATGCACTTCTTATATCCTAAAAATTTAAATTTACAACTACTATACGGCTTGTACTGGCCTGTGTGAGTCGTATGTATCATTACACCCAACATTCACTAACATTTAAAATTTACCCGTACTGGCCGGTACGGGTTGTATTATTTTTATGTCTAACAAAAGCTGGTAATCCGGTACAATGACTGGTTTCTATACATGCCATCTGAGTTATATAGCCTGCATTATCTTTGTATCGCATAGGTCGGTCTATACGAGACATATTGAGAACCAGAATCGTTTAAGTCATGTTAATCATTCAAATTATTTGACAAGACATAAAATTCTTTTAAAACTTTTAAATATCATTTGAACGAATAGAATGAATTGTCTCTCAACTATTATTCAAGTCCAAATTTGAAATTCAATTGAATTCGTTAACGATGTCAGTTTGGAACACAAGTTTTTTAGCGATTATTCAACGTTTCATACGTAATGGAAATCAATCTGATAAAATATCTAAAAAACTAATATTTTCCTTTTATCAGAATACTAATCATAACTTCCTTTTATTATAATATTGATCGTAACGTTTGTTTTAATGAGAGGATTGACCAAGTGGAATCTTTGAGATTCAGAGCATGGCAAAATTTGCCAACTTTGAATGAAGAGTCACATGTTAACTCTTCTTACGATCCGGTGGATTTGAATGTGGAACCTCAGATTGATCCTTCATACGCTCAACAAAGCAAATACGGTTTCGAAAATCAACAATATCTTTATGAAAGCAATTAGAATATCGGTTTCGAAAGTCAACCATCCATAGAGCAACAGAGCAACTCGAAAGTGACTTATGGCCAAATAACATACCCATCCACTAATGGACCGGAAAACAAACGAGATATTACTTATTTGTATATGTTTATGAATAATTAATATTATTTTTTATATTTAATAAATTACCTTTTATGTTATTCATAATTATTGTTGTGTTTTAGGACTTTATGTGTGAAAAGAGTTGGTAGGTTGGGTAAAATGTAGAGCATTAGACAACGATTATGTTATAATTAAAAGAATCACAAATAAATCAAAGATAACGGACAATGTCAACAAGGCCTGATTATATGTGATCATGGTGGCAAACACAGTAGTATAGTCTTCTTTAGTCATCCAGGAAGCGAAAAATTGTGTGCCCATTTAAATTAATTGGAAATACAATAAGGATCATGATTCTTGGAATTTAAAGGTAAGGAATGACAATCATAATTCAAAACCACATAACTGATCAAAATCCAAAGGATGAATATTAGGTTAGAAGAATTACTTAGGAAGAAAAAAATATGGTAGAGATTCTAACAAAACAATATAAGGATACACGTAACATTCTATCAACCATAAAAAAATATAACCCTGTCAACGTATCTATCTCTAGAGACGTGTATAATTTGCATCAAAAACAAAAAATAAAGGATTTTTTTATGTTACTCTGATGCAACTTTTGGAAAACTGCTTCATACACAAGGGTACGTTTACCATGCTTGAGAGATCCTGAAATACATGTATGCATCTGTCTTTACGAAAGACTGCTTCATACCCATAGTTGTATGAGTATGGATGCATCTGTCTTTACGAAAGACCGATTAAAGTTGACAAAAAGAGTAAGACTCGTCATCCTCATCATTATCATCGTTTTTATTGTTTTCGGGAATTTTGAACTATGTGACGCATACCTGGTTAAACAACTATGGGCACATGTTGTTTTCATCTTTGGAATTAAAAAACTTGACCTCAATACAGTTCATACTAACCTATTTGATCAACAATTGAAACTTGAAAATTTTATGTCATTCTGAAGGAATGAATGTCTGTATTGATCTATACAGATCATACTAATCTATACGAGTCGTTTAAGGTTGAAAGGATGTTAACTTAAGTTTAAGGAGCGTCAAAAGAGCTACATCCTTTGAAGAATTTAAAAAAATCCCACGGTTTTGTTGGTTAGTATTATTGCATCGGTAGATGTATAATAATATTAATTACATTTTTTTTGAACGACATTTGATCTCAACGTGTGAACCACTGATTTTCAGGCCATGTCACCAAGGTCTAGTTACCATGACCTCCGTTGAGACCCCACCACCACCCCAGAAGGAAACCGCACCGGAAAACCCCATGATCTCCCAAGGACCCCTAATTCGCTTTGGAAATGATTTGAACCCGTGACTTTCCATTTGGAAATCCAAGGGAAGACCGCTAGGGCAAAGCCCCTTTGGTATATTAATTACATATAAAACTATACAAAATCATATCTTCTAATTATTATAAATTCATTATATAATCAAAACATTAATTATGATCAATTTATTTGACAGTGGTTTGCCCAAATTCGACGTTTAAAAAAACTATTAATTACACAATAAGCTCACAATATAGTTTATTTAATTCCTCATGCTCAAAGGCTCATGCTAAGGCGTATGGTAGTAATGAATACATTAACAAGAAACTTGATATTTATAATACACAAGTAAGTAATAAAATATCATAATAATCACATTTTATACACGCCGTAAATTAATTTTTTCTTTAAATATTTAGGGATAATGCAAGGGTGGCAAATGATTCACAAAATCCACTTGCATAAACATTTATATAATTAATTTATAATATAATATCTTTAATATTTTATTCAGCTATTTAATTATTATTATTATTTAAACAACACGATTTTTAATGATGGAACACCCTTTTATTTAATTATTTAGTAATGCCAATTAATTAGCTATACATCCAAAACATATGAGATTCTGTCACGACTTTTATTGAAATTTGTCGCTGTGGGAGACGTCGTTCATTATTAAAATATGACTCTGAGTCATTTTTAATTTACTAACACCGCATTTATATAGGTTTTCTACTAGTTATATGTATATGTGTGTGTATATATTCAAGGGGGGTCTTACAGCAAGTGCGGGTGGGGTACTCGATGATCAATCAAGCGTTGTACTGGTCTGCAGATATCACTTGCAGATCAGGGACAACCGATGGTAATATATATCATATCGGGTCTATACCAGATACTAAAGTTCATTCTATGAACTACTGACATGTATCTGATGGCTTTCCGTATTTATTTCATATAGTGACTGACGTCGACGTGACAGGCCCGTCATTCATTTTGAATATATTATATAATATATAATTTGTATTAGGGGGCCCTAAATTTTAAAAAAAAAATTGTATATATTATATAGATTAATTTATTTTACAACAAACACATATAATTTGCATTCAAAATTTTTAAATATATTTAACCCAGTTACGAATTTTATAAAAGCTAAAAGAAAAACTTTTTCCTTAAACATTTGACCCAATAACTAATTACAATTTAAAATTTAGGTCAAAAAAACAAATTAACTCACTTCATAAGTAATTACAAACTAGTTACGGCACACGCAGACATAGGGGCCCATTTTTAGCGTTTGCACAGGGAACCTAATCTCTTAGAGACGGTCATGTATATATTTAGTTAGACTTAATGTATTATTTAAGCAAAGTTATGTCAAATCCAATAGATGATGAGATCAGTCTTAAATGTCGTTCGTTAAAAAAAACGCACTAAATTTCACAAGTTAACGTGAATTTGCGGACCCTAAAAATGGGTACGTTAACTTTTATTTTGAACGGCGAATGTCTCAATAACCTTAGTTAGCAATTGCTAATTCTAATTATTAAATTATTAGGTATTTAAAACTTATGGATATGATTTAATAGGAATATAATTTTGCTAAAAGAATATAGGAACCCTTATTTTTTTTTATCAGATTTTTGTTTTTTACTTAATTTTTTTTACTAAAATTTATTTTTATGGTTTTAGTTTATAGTGGATTTCCCTTAATATACTTAACTAACAAACACTATCTTATTATTAAGGGAATATTCGGCATCTAAATGAACTGAACAGTGGTTCGTAGACTGTTCGGCGAAAAGTTCGTTTATTTAAAAAATGTACAAACACGGGCATAAATTTTATGTTCGTTTATTTATGTCCATGAACTGTTCGGTTATATTCGTTTATTTGTGTTCGTTAATGTTCGTTTAACTATCTAATTTATGGATGATATGTATTTATATTTAAGAGACTTGTCGTTTGCGTTTGTTTGTGCTTGTTCAATTGTGTTTGTTTATGTTTGTTAAATTGTGTTCGTTTATGCTTGTTTAATTATGTTTGTTTCCACTCGTTCCATTACGCCCATTTATGTTCAATTATGTTTGTTCGTTTACTTTGGTTTGTTTGCGTTCATTTATGTTCATGAACAGTTTTTTTAATTTTCTAATGTACGAACACAAACGAACACATTATTTTCTTAGCAAACAAACACGAACACAAAATTAATGTCCGTTAATGTGTTCGTGTTCGTTTATAGGCATAGGAAATATGCTTAATTTTCATTTAAATTGAATATGCAATCTCTTTTAGTCCTTATCTTAAAAAGTAATGATATACACTTTTTACAAATTATAAAAAAAAATACATCAAACAAAGTAATAATCATGTACACATAAAGATAAATAATGATGAATTGAAGATATAGACAATCTACAAGGCTTCTATTATATACTGGACATGTGGGACAATTTCTTTTAGATATTTATAAAGCGTAGGGTTCATTTAGGAATTCGTTTCTATTGTTGTGCACTTCACAATGTGTAACCGTGAAACCCACGTAACCGGACCGTGAAACCCGGATATAAAACCCGTTTATAATATAGGTTTGATTAGCAGGCCATATTTCTTGTGCCAAACATATCCCGTCTGGTTCTAGTCCCATATCCACGTATAAAAGATTTCTGGTTCTAGTCCCATAGGGCCATATCCGCATATAAAAGATGGACCCATGAAATCCGTTCAACAGTTCATTATCATCAGCAAGCTTCCTGTTCATCATCACAACTTCTATCTTCTTCAATCATATGATAAGTTCATCAACGATCTTGTATGAGTATAAACATGCTTAATTTTGATTGTTGTAAACATATACTTGACCTTCATGTGTATAGGTGTATCGTGTTTGTAGACTCTGTATATGTGTATGTGTGTGTAGTGTGACAATGTGTGTGTGATGAGTTATGTACGTGTGTATGATATTTGTAGCATGTGTGTGTATTTTGTGTGTTTGATGATATATATTATGTGTGACAATGTGTGTGTGATGAGATACATACGTGTGTATGGTATTTGTAGTATATGTGTGTACTTTGTGTATTTGATGATATATATATAGTATGTGCGTATAGTGTATGTGTTTGTAACATGTGATATGCGAATGTGTATTTAAAGTGTGTGTATGATATTGAAATTTATTTCATAATATGTCCTTGTAACTATTTGATAAGTTAATATGTCATTGTGAATATTTAATAAGTTAGTTTATTATTAAGTTTTGATTATTAACCAATAAGTCCTTATGCATAACTTGATGCAATTATTATAATCCCTCGAATGTAACATTTTGATAGGCAATATTGTCCTCACATGAAACTAAATATAAATATGAAGACATCTTACATCAATTCTTCTTAATGACCAAATAATCATCTAACTTACTTAATGCATTCTCTAATCAAAATTCATGAGAAGTAAGGAAGAACACCATACATAAGATTTCACCATCAAAACTTTAACATGAAAGAAGATTAGATGATTATTACTATAATTTTATTCATTTAAGAAGATAAAAGAAAGGAAATAGAAGAAAATGAGAAGAGAAACATGTTTGTTTTCATGAGTTTCATTTAACGAAGAAACAGAAAGAAAAATAATATATGTTGTGTTCTTGAGTTTCATTTAAGGAGAGAAATAAAGGTAAGTAAAAGAAAAACGAAGCAAAATTATTTAACTTTCCTTTCCTTTCGATTTGGGAGGAAAGAAATCATTTTTTTTCTTTTCTTTTTCTCTTATTTTTTTCTTTTCTTCTCCTTTCTGTTTGATAAACTCGTGAACATAGCGTACGTAACCTAGTTTGTGTATTAAAAAAAATCAAATCCAAAAGTAACATATGAAAAATATAATCTACAACGATAAAAGCAACTTTTTATGAAGAATATAATCTATTAAAAAATAAATTCAAAAAACTCTAAGGGGGTGTTTGTTTTTTCCAAAAAGGTCTGCGTGACCTCTTATGTCTGCGCGGTGCAGACGCGGGAAGAGGTTGGACCTCTACAGACCGTTTGTTTTCTCGCAGACATTTCATTAAAAAACGTCTGCGCGTCCTCTTTTTGGCGCAGACGTGGTCTTACCTCTTCTCACCTCTTCATACATCTTCTCACTTTTCAAAATCACGCTCACCATTCACCGCCCTACTCCACCGCATCCCGCCGCCGCTGCTTCTTCCCTGCACCGCCAAGCTTGCGGCGATCGGCAACCAAGAGCTCCACCATCTCCACCGCCGTTGCTTCTTCCCTGCGCCGCCAAGCTTGCGGCGATCGGCAACCAAGAGCTCCCCCATCTCCACCGCCGCTGCTTCTTCCCTGCGCCGCGACCATCGTCGCCTTCGTCCCTGCGCCGCAACCCTTCGCATACCTTCGTCGGACGAAACCCTAGATCCGTGGTGGTTTTCTTCAATCGATGGTTCGTCAATCTAGGGTTCGCGATTTTTGGAACCACCGCCCTACTCCACCGCCGTCTAGGGTTTGGTTTGCGTGGGTTCGACGGTCGGAGGGGGTGGACGATCGGAGGTGATATTGACAGTGGTGGTGGCTCGACGGTCGGAGGGGGTGGAAGATCGGAGGGGGTGGACGATGAGATTGCAGGGGTTAGAAGAGGTTGGGGTGGAAGAGGTTTTCTTGTGAAGAGGTTTTTAGAAAACAAACACCATCAAAAACTCTTCTTGCAGGGGTTTAGTCCACCTCTTCTGCAAAAGAGGTTTGCAGATGTGGTCCGCAGACCGCAGACGTTTTACCTCTGAAAAAACAAACACCACCTAAGTCATGAATTAGAACACCAAGAGATGAAGAGAATACAAAAGTGAGATAACATATGCCATTCACAAATCTATTGCTTTTTTTTTTTTTTTTGTATTTAGTATCAAAGAAAGGCCGGGTGATTCTCGAGGTTTGCAAAGAGGAAAATATAACTTTTCTTTGTTGGGTTGATAACATAAAAAGAAAAAAGTTAGCATAAAAAATAAAAATAAGGAATGGTATATCTAAAAGATTTTGGGGAATTTATTTGACGTGTCATCTGTTGTATACATAATATAGATCTTAGAAAATGCCTTCATTGATCTGATAAAGTCATTGTTATAGTTTTTACAAAATATCTTTGCTTATTTGTTTTATTAATATATATGAAGAAAGAAAAAAGGAGAATTAATAAACGGAAGTCCACATTTAGGTGGCCTATCAATATCCACCGAGAAATATAACCAAAAATGTAACATGTTCTTTTATATTAGTTTGAATGTTGATGTTACTTTATAAATAGTATATTATATTCTACATTTTATTAAAAGAAAGATGTAGAGTTTATTAAATAAAAGAAAGATGTAACTAGGACTCGAAAGTCTACTTGGTTGGATTGTAAAGCAATGTGTATTCATCATACTTCAATTACTTAATGTAGGTATCATATAAACAATTAACACCATCACCCTCTCTTCACATACATATGTGCTATAATCACTGTTTTTTCACTTACATATGTTTTAACATCACTCTTGGTCACGTCCCCTTTATCACCCACACCCACACCCACACCCACACACACACACACTCTCTCTCTCTCTCTCCCCCACCTCCCTCCCTGTTGCTTCCCGTAACCACGGTCACATGGCTCTTGTCACGTCCTGATCACTTGGGCGGTGTAGTGTTCATCCGGCGTGAGGAGGGTGCGACCAAGGCCACTCACGCCTTGGTCACCCCAATTACACAGCTTAAGTGTTATGTTAGGGTTTTAATTATTATTTTATAGCGATTAGAAAATCTTTTAACTTATATCTAATTCTAGATGTTTAATAATTCATGATATTTTTATAGTTTTCTATATAAACTTTCGTCATGTTTAGTACACACTATGTATAAGTTTATAGGTTAGTAAGTTATAAAACTGAGATTATTACTATAATTTTATGTATTAGTATCATTGTTATTAGTCAATTAACTTTTATTAATATAGCAATCTTTTTAACACTAAAAAGGTATACTTTATTTTTAAGCTTACTTTACTTTAAAATTACAATAACTACGCAATAACTACTTGTTTTAGCTGTACCCCATCTTTATTATAATCGGGATGTCCTCTTAGGCAAGGCGAGAAATCTACGAGATTGGTCTATGGGTTCAGTGAGTTGGCATGAGGATCCTCGCAACTCCCCTAAGCGATTTCAGTTTATTTTTTTCCAACTTTATAAGGCGGAACACCTTGGGTTCAGCTGCTATATGAACCTAGTCTTTGGTATTGATGATATATTGGGTTCAGGTGTTTCTTTTAAAAAAACACTATATTATTCTTATTTACAAATATGGATTTTTTTTTTAATAAGGAGTCTATTCATTCTAAAGAAAAGTAAAAAATTATAATAAATTGACAGGTAAGCGGGCAACTAGTTTTACCGAAATCCCTTTTTGAATTGCAAATTCAATCCTACTAAAAACAATTTTTTGAGTCCTAGGAGCCGTGATGTTGCTATCCATGATCCTCTGAACTCGGTTCAGAAAATTCACAGCCTCCGGAACCAAGAACCCAAATGTATCAAAAGCAAATGGGGTAAACACATGTTGGTTCTCCAAGCAAGCTTTCTCATGTTTAGCAACCTTACCTGACTACGCTTTTAACGCAGCTTGACCCGCCCCGAATCCCGTATCCCTTAGCCCAACAGAAGGGGACACTCCTGTAAGGTTCACACACGAGTGTTTCCGTCTTTCCCATCCAAACATCAAAATATCCGCAGACCATAGAGTAGGCCTCCCATCGAGCGGATATGTTAAGAAGTTTACAAGAGCCTCCTTTTTAGCAGAAATGTTTGCCCAAAAATATTAAAAAAAGTTGATTGGTTAATACCATTTACTTTTTATTAAAATATATTTTAGTTTTAATTCAAGCTCTTGGGATAAAGAAATGCTATTAAATTTCAGACAAGATTCAAAAAAATAATAATAATTATCAAATAACATCACATTTGGTAATATCAGCCGCATTCAACTCTCATGATCTTATCTTTCATTATTTGTGACTTTCATTATCTTTCATTATTTGTGATGTTATTTGTTTTTAAATCTTATCTTCAGAAGCTTGCCATGTTGTTTTCACTACCATAACCGGGTTCACAACAATGTTTCGAGGTTGATTACAAAGTTTGAAAACACATCGTTACCACGTTAGTGTCATTTATGGTCTCGCCACAACGCATGGGGATAAAGAGCCACATTATGATAACTTATCAATGAAGTTATGAACAAAGTTGAACCAAAATAGAAGTTAAAGTTGTGTATTATAATAGTTGGGGATGTCATTGAATCAAGTTTGAGTAACTCCAACCACATAAGTGATTATAAAAGCTCGTTCTATGCCTAACCTAAACTTGTCAGGTATATATCGTATTACCTGTCATGTAATGAGTACACTCATTGGCTTACTAAAACTACTAATTCGATATAGCAGGCTCAAAACCTATTAGGTATTTATCAAGCATGACATGAGAGGAATTAAAAAAAGATACGATTTGGTAATGGAGTGAGACGATGGAAGCTATGAGAATGCAATTAGATACACACGGTATATATCAAAAATCTAAAAATAAAAGAACAGAGTAAACTGCAATTTGCGTCCCTGTTGTTTTACTCAAAATATAAACTGTCGTCCATGCCGTTGAATTTTTGCACTTTGCGTCCCTATCGTTTCTAATTTACTCCAATTGAGTCTCTCTCACCTGACTCCGTTTGTTTTTCGTTTTCCAGATAGAAAAAAATGACATCTATACGCCAGGGACTCATTCTGATTATTTGAAACATGACAATTTCTTAAAATAAGCTATAATTTGTGTCCCTATGGTTTACTCAAAATATCAATTTTCATCCCTTGACTTTAGCGTTAACGTTGTATTTTTAAAACCCACTTTCAATATTCTAAGTATTTTTAGTATTCACGAGCATAGGAGACCACGATTTATTTCCGATCGTCAGGTTGTAAATTACTAATTTTCGTTAACTATATATAATTTTTTTGGGCCGTTACGTATTCACAAAATTTGAACGTTATTATTTATCAAGTTAATTGTGTGAAATGTTACAACCTAAGCTTAGGACTTTTCATATTATTATCTAAACTCGGTCACGAGTGTATATGAGACCAAAGTTTATTCGGATTCGAGTTCTGGTCATCAGGTTGTAAATCACCAATGTTCACTAACTGTATATAACTCTTTTGTTCGTTACGAGTTCACACAAGGTACACATTATTATTTAACGTGTTAATTGCATAAAACGTTGCATGTCGATCTTAGAACTTTTAATGTTATTATCTAACCTTGGGTTGTAACGTTTCACGCAATTAACGCGTTATATATTAACGAACATTTGCGATTTACAACGTGACGATACTAAAAACCATGGTCTTGTATGCGCTCGTAAATAATTAAAAAACTTGATAATAATGAAAGTGAGTTTTAAAAATACGATACTAAAGACCAGGGACAAAATTGACATTTTGAATAAACCACAAGGACGCAAATTGAAGTTTACTCTAAGAAATTGCCATGTTTAAAAGCATCAAAATGAGTCCCTGAGGGTATAAACGTCATTTTGTCTATCTGGCAAATGGAAAACAACCGGAGTTAGGCATGATGGACTCAATTGGAATAAATTAGAAACGACATGGACACAAAGTGCAAAAATTCAGCGACAGGGACAAAAGTTGATATTGTGAGTAAACCACGTAGACGCAACTTGCAATTTACTCAAAAAATTAATATGTTATATAATTAGTAAACGGGTAAAGATTATAGGGTAATTGTGTCAAGTCAATGGGTATGTCATTAATGTAGGAAATGAGTTCACGTTTTTATTATAAAACAATAATCAAATATAAATAATAGCGATTCTCTCGTTATTCATAAGAAATAATCTATTACATTATCGGTTACAAGACTAGAATAAAAGAATATAAATTACTAATTTATATACCAAACTTGTTTTGATCCATGTCTTCGTTGGGTAGTCCAAATAGCTTCCTTGAGTAGAGCATAATTAATGTCGAGTCTTCAATCAGGCATCTTGACGGTGTTTTCCACCCCGTGTGTCTTTAACTTATTCTTCACTGACGTGTTGATGATTGTGGTTGAGGCACGTATTCAATACGCTTCCCTCAAAACAGATTTCGCGCCTCTTCTCAAGACGAACGCGTCTATCTCCCAGGGTACTACAACCGAAACTGTTTGTGTACTGTCGGGATTAACCTAGCACCTGAAAAAGATATCTTAAACAAGAGTTTGAAGAATTGCGAAAGTTGGAAATTCTTCAAAGTTTGTGTGAGATGGTATGTAGTATTCTTTTCAACCAAAAAACAAGACGCCAATTGTCTTATATTTATACTACAATATGGTGATACCAAGGGTCTTGAATTAACACATATCATCAATACATGTAATTTGAAAAGCCTTGATTTAATTGAGTAAGATGAAGAGTCTTGATCTTAATTCAAATTAAATTTGATAATTAATCAAATAAATCAATTTTCCAACAATCCCCCACATGAATAAAAATCAACCCGTATGCTCAAGTTTCAAGATACAATTTCAACGGTTGAGTATTGCATGAGAAGTAGGTGTTCCCTTTGAACTTTCCTTTGTGAAGTATACTTGGTCACCTAACGATTAGTAGACGCGATGTCCTTGCACTAAACCCGTTTTTACGTAGACGTTATTACACTTCACACAATACTCTTCCTGGTCTGGTTAACCCCTCATTTTCGTGTCCGTTATGGTCATGGAACACTATCCTGGTTATGCGAGAGCTCTAGGAATTATGCCCCACAATTCCATTTGAAGCGACCCCACTTCTTTCTAACATAGGTGATTTGTCCACAAATCATTAAAAGCATTTCGATTATCATGATTTACACAGATCATTAACCATATATTATGCTTAACCTCACACAACAATGTCACTAATTGTTATAGGAATGGACTAGGACGTATTTAAACACCATTTTACAGTTTAGGAGGATATATATATATATATATATATATATATATATATATATATTAACTTATACATCCATTGTATAACTATGCCCCCACAATGACCACCTTATATATATGAATTAGTTGTCCTATTGAACCTAGATCATGGAATCTCCAATCAACAAGGTTAGGTTTCCTTCAAATATATTTTTACATGGGCTTTAGTCACATTCCTCAACTTAATCTCTCATGTTATTGGATCCAAAACATTATCTTTGACTTCACCAAGTCAACAACGATAATTTGCAATTGAGATAAGTTGTTATAACGTGTTCTTGACTTACTAGTCATACTAGCCCTTTTTTCAATTTATAAGACTATAACCAGTTACCTCAACTTAGATCAAGTTAAATAACCATGTCTTTAGAATGATTTAAAACTCATTTCAAGGCTAAACACGTTTCACCATGTCTTTGGAAAGCTTTTTCAAATATCTAACTTCAATTTGAATTTTACCAATTAACATTTGAGTTCAATCAACTTGATTGACTCTGTATAACCATCGTGTACCCCCACTTGGTCACGAATTCGCAATATTTATTTGGATTACTAAAATCCTTATTACAAAATCTTTCACATACTTGTATTAAGTGCAAACAACCCCCACATTTGAGTCTTATTAGATAACCATTTTCCAATTATTAAAATCGTGCTGTGAAAAGTTCTCCTTTTCCCAAGAGATTGAGAAATTTCTCAAATACTATTTCTTACAAACTCTAAGAGGGTTGTTTCGTAAATGACACATTCCCCCACATTGTTTGCACTTTGATTAAGTTTGAGCAATTTATATTTTGATGACTTTGACACCTGTGATAAGATATCAAACATATATACATCATTGTGTCACTAAGTTCATCCATACATATTACTCCATGAGTTCTCCTCATATGAACCGAAATTCATTTCCATGTCATTACATATATTGAATGTTTAAAGGTAATTTAATCTCCGTAGAGGATCTAAATTAACATGTATTAGTCAAGCATGCTTTAGACTAAAATATTAGCACGTGAACAGAAGATGCATTATTCTGATCAATCATAGCTCCTAGAGATAACGCATTATCTCTACAAACATTCATATCTTAGTTTAGACAAGAATGATGGGATTTTTTAAATCCTTAGTTTAAGGAAAACTCTTAACCATATTTAACTTCATCCATTATGTAGGATCATAACTTATTTGCCTTTAATCTCTAAGGCTTCACCATTTAATCATAAGAACTTAAACATATGTCCTAAGTCAAGTCACTTTGGTGAACACATTCATCAACATATGATGAATGCTATTTGTATAAAATCACTAGACTCTTGAGATATAGTCAACAAGATTGATACGCAACAATATGACATCTCATGTGTAAAGTGATTTATACATTTATATTGTTGTTTCAATGAAATCATGTATTAGGATACTCTCCCAAATTGAAGGATAAATCCTCCACATAGTTTCAATAACGTTAATGGCTGTAGCATAATCTACAAGACCATCACTATTGTAAGTATCTTTAATAAATGTGCAAAATTTATTAAGATTACTTACAATAATAACATATATTTCTTTCATATGTTATAGTAATCAAAACACACTTATGAATTTCCATGTTGATGCTCTCAACATTATACGACATCTTTCGTTTTTGTGTATTTCATCTTAATGCACTCACCACATTACATGTGATGTTTAATTTACGACTTGCAACATAAGTAATGATTACAACTCCCTCGTTATATTCTTGTAAATCACTACTTGTACTTTCCGTTAAAATATGTATTTTTTGTTAATATTTAAAATTATAATCCTCCAACATTTAAAAATCATTTTATTATCTTTAAATCAACTTGTTTATTTTTAAAAATAAATAAACTCAAGTCATAGTTGAACATAATAAAATATAACAAATAACATATTTTAAACGGATACAAGAATGATATATACACATCAAGTCTCAGAGTGTTATTTCTTCAACACTGTCATCATTTATCAAAATCATCGTAAGTGACCTCGTCACGTGGTACGTTTTGAGGTCCTCCCTCAATAAAACACATACACCCATTATTACAAATGAAATTCAAGTGTTCATTTGTTGTATCTCATACTATGGAGACGTAAGGTCTCCACCTGCTCCTCCAATCTGTCGTTTCGCCTCTCAAGGTGATCGTTCTTCTCTCGAAGAACTCGGACCTCGTCCGACAACTCGGCGTTCCTCCTAACCTCACGTTGGGTAAAAGCAACGTGAGCTGCGAAGGCTCGCTCAAATGGTACATCAAGTGGTGGTAGTCGCTGACCGGTAGACGTATCACCAGGGTGTCGTGGCGGAGGTACCCGCTCCCGGATAGTTGTGGGATACCATCCCCAATACCTATCATGCATGGCCCGTCTGGCACGTCGATCCATCTCGGCATCGACCTGTGCTACAATGTCGTCGACTCTTCGACGGCTCTCCTCCGTCATGTCGTCAGTTACCGGGCGTTTTCCCGGGTTCCTGCCAGCATCCCTATTGTTATCGGCCATCCTGTAGATTTCAAGTTAGTAACTAACAGTTCAATAATAATAATAGCAACATTAGTGTGCGAGTTCTAAGTGTAGTGTCTAAAGTTGAGCAATGGCTATAGTCTAAGTTCACTATATGCAAACCTAGTTCTCTATAACCAAGGCTCTGATACCATTCTGTCACACCCCCAAATTCCCACTCGTGGTGTCAGTCTACGTGGGTGTGACGTGGCCAGGATCACAGCTCATAGTCATATAGAACGACTCTATATGAGTTACACAATCACACAGGTTTGTAAAATAATACCAGTCACATTAATACGCAGCGGAAAATAGTTGTAATGTTTACACAACAGAAATATAAATTGTTACAGCGGAAAGTAAATCGTTTAGACACCACATAATCATAAATTGTTTTTCAAAAGAGACATATCAACACAATGATAACACAAGCCTAGAACCAGAGTCTAAATGCATGAGACTCTCTTGTAATCCTCCTGAGTGTCCTAGCGTGTGCTCCATTAGTTACCTGAGAATACACGCGAAAAGTGTCAACTAAAAAGTTGGTGAGTTCACAGGTTTAGACAGACGGAAATAGTAAACAGATATATATTGGGTATGTTAAGTTTAGTTGTGGATCTACGATCCGTGGAGTGTGTCAGTTCATCTTACCGAAACTCGACTGTTCCCGTTTGCCTCCGCGGGTCATCGCTGAACTCGACATCAACATCGAAATTACACTCGTTATGACCTCCAGTCAACATTTGTGCCGAGTGGGGTTAGTCAAACCCAGTAGTACTACGTAATAACGACTCGTTTGTCATACAACTAACGGTAAGGATAAGTAAGGACTTTAAGCGATAATAGTTACACTCGAAAATGATTTTTACAACATACCAGCCATATATCTAAAATAGTTGCAGTGTAATTCTCACCCCATAAGTTTAGCAAAACAGTTAAAGAGTAAAAGTGGGGCCGTAAACTCACCTGAGTTAGTGGAGAGATTCCGTGCGGAAAATAGAGTAGCTCACCGGCTAGTAGTTACCTATATCACATAGGTACTATAAGTTTGTGTTTACATACACGTGGGTCTCACAGGACCGTGTTAGCGTTTAACAACTCCTAGTTGTTGTGTGGGTCGTGTTGACCGTGTTTGACCTAACGACCCGTTGGTGATGGTTCTTGGATCATCTAATCGTGTGATGTGCGGTTTAGTGTCCTGTGATGTGTACGGATACCAAAGTCACTTTCGTGAGGAAACTTACTATTTATAGTAAGTTCCTATTTTAGGAAAGTTTCCACATTTGGAAAGTCATGCAATAAATCATAATCCGATTATTCTAACATGCATATTTATCCTAAGTGAGCATGTTATCACATAGCACATAGTTACACATAGCCGATTTAGCATGTTTCGCGCGTAAAAGTTACTAAATATGGAAAGTTTGCACAAATGAGCATGTTTCACCAAGTTTAATAATCACGTCATCTAAATATCAATACCTTAGTCCTAATTAGCCATAAAATCATATTCGTTACACCAAAGATGTTATCATCCATAGACTTTGCAAAATAAAGTTACTATTTTTAGTAACTCATGACAAAACGCATATTTCAACCATTGTAGGACATACGATCACTTATTATTATCACAACTAGTTTAACTAAGCATGTTAATCATCCAACATTTAACCAATCCATCATTTCTAGCAATTTCACATCAAAAAGTTTCCATTTATAGTAATAATCATGAATGTCATACTTCTAGCAATTCTAACCATTCTAATACACCAAATAACCATTACCTTAGCTTCTAATCATCATTTTGAACATAAATCATTGATCCATTTACATGCAAGTGACCATTTCATCAAGAATCACCATTAAAGTTTCTAAAATTAGCAATAATCAATCCATAACCATTTCTTGACATCTATGACACTTCTAACTCTTGCAAATTATCACAACTGTCATTTACAACCACATTTCAATATCAAGAATCACGTGAAATGTGACATCCGTAAATTTTCAAAATTTGACTTATTAACACCGTTAATGTATTTAACGTTGACTATGACGGAATTATTCAGAAATGTAATAATTAAATGTTTATTCTTGTTTAAAGTTTAGCAACATTCATCTATTTATATATAGTCTTGCAATTGGTAATTCTCGTAATTACGCGGAACAATCAGAAACGAAAGGTATCTGTGTTTAGCCGAATAAGACAAACGCAATATATCATATATCATTTATTATTATTATTATTAATTGCTAAAATTTATGTATTTTAGTAAGTTCTAATATCTTGATAATTTACGAATAAAAATCGTTTGTAAAATAATTACCCGGTACAAGATTTAAACACCGTAATACTCAGATTATACCAGTTTAATCTATAAATAACCAACAAGGAACAAGACAACCATCTAAATAATAAAAATAAATAAATAAACTATCTCCATACTCAACCATCAAATCCATCTTTTATTTACCCACACTTACACTCCACCATCATTCATTTTCATTCAACTATGACAACACTCAACCATCATATCACTCAACCATCAAGATCATGCATGGACCTTCCTCTCCTTGAGCACTATAAATAGGAGTGAGATGTCACCACAAAAATTCACACCACCCACTTACAACATCACTACTTCTATAGTTTTTCTTCATTGTGATCATCCTCCATATTATTTTCATCTTTCAAGGAAGAGAAAACAAGCTAATTTTTCTCAAGTATTATTTTCTTCCATCATCTTCTAAGGTATATTATCCATTTTATTTTAGATTTACTCATGGATGAGTGTATGTATGCATGCATGTATACGTATATATACATATATAAATCCAAGTTTGGAATAATCTACAAACCCTAGCTGAGGCCAAGGAAGGATTTCACATTCTTAGTCCCATTACATGGACGTTTGGTGATTTAAAGCTAGGTGAAACTTTTATTAAGTAATAATCTTGGATTCCAAAATTCTGGCAGAATGTTGTCATGGCTTCAACAAGTCATAAAATAGTCATAACAACTCCAAATGGAACAAACTCAAATTCCATGACTAAGTTCATTGTGTTAGCTTTCCATGAACTACTTATTCAGCTTCTAACTCGACCAAATGGTTCCACAAACAGCCTTCACAAGATTAGTGCGCGGATTTGTACCCCCTGATTTGTGCTACTGTTTTGACCTACTTAAGGTCCGAATCATGAAAACTTTTCTAAATGAAAGTTGTTCATAATATGTTAAAATGGTAGACTGGAGAGTTTCATAATTTAACTCAAAGTTTTACTATGTCAAAAATAAACCCGAACTCACTGGAGTAAATCTGTCAAAACAGAAACTTTAAGGACATATACTTGTGTGACTGTTTTGACCCTTTTACAAGCACAACCACGAAAAGTTTTCTAAATGAAAGTTGTTAAAAACACCTTAAAATAGTAGACTGTGAAGTTTCATAATTTTATTCAAACGAAGTCTATTTTTAAAATTCATCCGAACAAGCCGGACAGAATATGTCCAAAAGCAGTTTTATAAACTTAGACATTTTTACATAAATATTAATCATTTTCACATATATAAATGTATATATATTTTATATACACACTTTAATGATGTGATATAATATATATACTTGTATATATTTATATAAGTAGATTTAATTTATGGGTTTTGAAGTTGTTAAGCAAAATGGTAATTTTCCAAAATGCGTCGTTATAATGACGGAATTTTTATAAAATCCAACACTTAGTAATTTCAAGGCATTATAAAATTATATTTCATGTATAAGTTAGGACATTATTGAACACAAGCACCATCACATAAACTATAGTAGGTCCACAAACTCAATGGAAACTCATTATGTTATAGGAACCGAGTTATAAGTCTCCACATAAACGACAATCAAGAAGTCAATCATCAATCATACTATGTGAGTTACATAGCCCCTTTTCTTTTACCTTTGCTTACAAAATCATCGGGGCTGGAACATGTTTATCTTTGAACTATTTTCTAGTAATTCAAACTTGTATCTATGTGGATTTGAGCTATATGTCCCAAACTACCATCTTAACTATACTTAACTTGTGCATTGATCATTAACTTGTGATAGCCAAACTGTTGTGATGATAGATCTATTGAACTGACCACTCCACCCAGCCGGTGATCACACGGTACTTAACTATTTTGAGGGTAGTATGGAGTACTATGCCTAACTAGGTTAACTAAGGTTTGATCTGCAATAGTTACATGTGTATTGTTTCCACATATTGCCTTATATCACTATGTTACATATGAATTGCAAATCTTATCTTTTTAAACTGTTAACTTTTGGTGTCAAAACCTATGTTCTCACCAACTATTTATAGTTGACCTTTGAATCTAAACATGTTTCAGGTACAAACTAGTGAAGCTATGAGGATCATGTAGGGCTTTTGGACTTAGAATAAACTTTGAACTATGAGCTTGTTTATGTTATGTTTTGAACTACTTGTATGACTCTTAAATTTGGAATGTAATAAATATTATAACATTAATAGTCGATCATGAGCTTTTGAGCAGTCGCCGTCACGCCCCGACGTTATTCCGCCGTCGGTTGGGGTGTGACATGAAACTCCATCGTTCGTGCATGCATGTGGTTTAAAGTCATCATCTAGGTCAAAAAGCCCCAAATAGCATCAAATAACATAAATGAATCAAATCAAATGTTCAAATCAGTAGCAAAATCAACAAATAGCATATCTAGACCATCAAGATTTCATGGTGCAAGTGGTGATGGTGATGCATGTGGCCAAAATGGCTTGCATGTGTGATTTCTAGTGATTTTAGACAAGATTGAACACAAATACTACCTCAAAAAGCTTTAGATCGACGAGATGGAGTGTGAACAGGTCTGAAACAACGTCAAAACTTCAAGGAAATGGCTCTTGGGTCGTCACAAGTGATGGTGGTGTCGTTGTCTAGCTTCAAGCTTCACCTCCAAGCTTCCTATCTCCAATCTTGAGCTCTTAAAATCTCAACAATGGATTCCAAAGAGGTTGTGATGGTGTAGCAGAGTGCAAATGGTCGAGAAGAAGGTTTTCAGTCGATGGTTTGGGTGTAGAGAGGTAGCAGAATGATTACTCTTGGGGTTTTAAAGATTTTTGTGTGTAAAGGTTGTCGCGTACCGCGACAAAGCATCATCGCGTAGCGCGATGATTAAAATAATCATTCGGTTCCCGAAACACGCCGCGTATCGCGACGATGGAAGATGATCGGTTGTCGCGTACCGCGATGGATTTCGGAGAATTCAAATTCTCCCGCCTAGGCTTCGCATACCGCAAAGGCCCAAGTGGGTGCCCATCGCGTACCGCGATGGGTCTCGGTTTAGCCCAATAAGCCCAATTTCATAGTTTTGAACCGATTTTCGCGTTTCTATCGGTTACGATCATCGTTTCTCGACTCGTAGGCATTTTTCTACCTATTCTAGGTTCCTTCGAACCTAAGTGAAGTGAAAGTGTGCTGTGGTTTGATCCGTTCACCAACGTTCGTTATTCAAGACACGTGCGAGTGTTGTGCGATAATTCCTCGAATTATCAGTGTGTTTGGTCTGTCGTGCCATGTGTCACACTAAGTACTAATCATTCTAGTGCCACGTATGAAATAATAATACACATTATTATTAAAATAAAATGAATGCTGACCTGAAAATTGCGAGGTGTCACAGAAACTTTAAAACAGACGGTCCCAAATGTGTTCAAAATAACACGATTACACAAATCGTATCTAACTTTCATGTAAGATAATTAAATTGTTTACATAAAACAATTTATTGTTTATAACATAAAATTTTCCTAATAATCATATTAGAATTTAGTCGATTATAAAAATCGTATCTAACGTTCACGTTAGAGAATTGAAAAATGCTTACATAAAGCAATCTTATTACATAATGTGTGACTAACACGCACATGAATAAAATGTTTACTTAAACATTTTTATCCAAACATACTTCTATCTCGTCATGAAAACTAACCGGTTAAAAATTAACATTTTTTTATGACAAATCAGTTGCTACTGTCCTCATTTGAAAATAAACAATAAAATTTCAAATTTTTTATGTTTATATAACAAACCGGTTCTAACACTCTTGTTAGAAATAAACGGTTACAAATATCGTTTCTAATGCTTTTCGTTTATAAAACAAATCGATTATAACACACTTGTTAGAAATATACGATTACTCAAACCGTTATAATGTTTATAAAATAAACTGGTTTTAGCACACTTTGTTAAAAAATAAACGATTACCAAAATTGTTATAAATCTTATTATGTTTATACAAAATAAACTAATTCTAACGTACTTGTTAGAAAAAACACGATTACCAAAATCGTTATAAAGCTCATTATGTATATACCAAATAAACTAATTCTAACACACTTGTTAGAAAATAAACGATTACCAAAATCGTTATAAAGCTTATTATGTTTATACCAAATAAACTAATTCTAACACACTTAGAAAATAAACGATTACCAAAATCGTTATAAAGCTTATTATGTTTATACCAAATAAACTAATTCTAACAAACTTGTTAGAAAAATAACCGATTACCAAAATCATGATAAACTTATTACTTTGCAGGTAATCTTTTATAACACGCTTGTTATAAAATAAATAAAGTTTTGTACCAGTACTCTCGTTTCTAACATGCTTGTTTGAATATATAAAGGCATGAGAACTTTTCCAAACAAATGCTTTCTAATGCGTTCTTTAGAATTTTTTATTATTTTAACCAATATTATAATTTATAACACTCTCATTAGAAATATAAGTTAAATGTTTATAACCGATTTAACGGTTTCGAAAATCACCTTGTTTCTAACACGTTAGTTAGAAAACTTAAATTGTTCAAAACAATATTGTTTACCAAAAACGATAATTACATCTAACATGCTTGTTAGAAAATGTAAAAAGGTTTGGTAAACGATAATATTTTGCAAAAAAAAAAAACAAAAAATAATAATAATAAACTTCTAACAAGCATTTTAGAAGGAAAAACAAGTGTTTACAAACACTTTGTATGTGTTTACAAAGCTACATTTTTCTAATACAATTATTAGAAATGAACGTTCAAAAACTTATTTTGAAACATACCAAAAATTGTTTCATGGTTCAATTCACAATCGAAACTCATGAATTCAAAACAATGAATCAAATCACATGTCTTGTAACACGTCATTCGGATTAAATATTGTACTCTAATTACAAAATCCGACCAACTTGTACTAAATATTTCTCAAAATAATCACTAGATTTTATCAAAAATCTCAGTTTATATTTAAATTACATGAACCCAAAATCCTTATTTATAAGGTTTTTCACGAAAGTCTATTTTAAGATTGTAGGAAATGAGTTCACGTTTGTTATTATAAAACAATAATCAAATATAAATAATAACGATTCTCTCGTTATTCATAAGAAATAATCTAGTACATTACCGGTTACAAGACTAAAATAAAAGAATATAAATTATTAATTTATATACCAAACTTGTTTTGATCCATGTCTTCGTTGGGTAGTCCAAATAGCTTCCTTGAGTAGAACATAATTAATGTCGAGTCTTCAATCACGCATCTTGACGATGTTTTCCACCCCGTGTGTCTTTAACTTATTCTTCACTGACGTGTTGACGATTGTGGTTGAGGCACGTATTCAATACGCTTCCCTTAAAACAGATTTCGTGCCTCTTCTCAAGACGAACGCGTCTGTCTCCCAGGGTACAACAACCGAAACAGTTTGTGTACTGTCGGGATTAACCTAGCACATGAAAAAGATATCTTAAACAAGAGTTTGAAGAGTTGAGAAAGTTGGAAATTCTTCAAAGTTTGTGTGAGATGTAGTATTCTTTTCAACCAAAAAACAAGACACCAATTGTCTTGTATTTATACTACAATATGGTGATACCAAAGGTCTTGAATTAACACATATCATCAATACATGTAATTTAAAAAGCCTTGATTTAATTGAGTAAGATGAAGAGTCTTGATTTTAATTCAAATTAAATTTGATAATTAATCAAATAAATCAATTTTCCAACAATTAATTCTCATACATGACCTATACCCGTAAAACATGTAAAAGTAATCTCATACCATACATATATATGATTACTCGACTATAAACTTGTCTTAGATGTGTCGAATTTCAACCATACTCATCATGAGCTTTCTTAGCATCCTAAGTATGCTTAAATGATAAAACATCCTTCCAAGATGTAATCTACCCACTAACTCATATTCTCATGTTATGTAACCATGAAAGTGAATTCTAAATTTTTTACTTTAAGGTTTTCTAGACTTATGAATTATGAGAGAAGGTGGAGCGGTGATTGGGAATGGGAAGTGGCCATAGTCACTGTCAAGAGTGAAATGCTAGAGGAAATGATAGAGAGAAAAGCAAGAAAGCTTAATCTCTTTCTATGATTGAATGTTAGCGATAGAGTCGAGTTCACTATTAGGCTGTATGTAGTGGGGCATGAGCAGCAGGTGACAGGGGTGTCACGTCCCGGTGGTGCCCAACACCTCATTCTGGAGGCGTCGTGATGGAGACGTGACGAGCCAGGCGTGACCCCTGTCACGGCGTGAACAAAGTGCATGTGAGAGGAGAGAAAGGGGTGATGGGTAGCATGGGCGGATGTAGGTAGAGGGCAGCGGGTTCACAGGAACCCACCGCACTTCGACTCGTTAGTAGGGAAATTTTTTTCTAAAGAGTTAAACAATAGGATATACCCATTAATATTTATTATGTTATATACGCATCGTTTATACAATTCAACAAAATGGTAACATGTGACTCACTACCCTCTACCTACATCTGTGACACCTCGCAAATTCCAGGTCAGCATTTATTTTATTTTAATAATAATGTGTATTATTATTTCACACGTGGCACTAGAATAATTGTATTTAGTGTGACACGTGGCACAACAGACCAATCGCACCGATAATTCGAGGAATTATCGCACGAAACTCGCACGTGTCTTGAATAACGAACGTTGGTGAACGGATCGAACCACAGTACACTCTCACTGCACAATTAGGTTCCGTAGAGCCTAAGTTAGTAGAACAACACTTATGTGTCGAGAAACGATGATCGTATTCGAGAAATACGAGAAATTCGGTTCAAAACAATGAAATTGAGCTTATTGGGCTCAACCGAGACCCATCGCGGTACGCGATGGGCACCCAATTGGGCTCCCGCGGTACGCGGAGCTTGAGCGGGAGAATTTGAACTCTCCGAAAACCATCGCGGTACGCGACGACCGATCAACTTCCACCACCGCGGTACGCGGCGTGTTTCGGGAGCAGAATGATTAATTTAATCGCCGCGATACGCGGGGTTGCTTTTTGGACAGTCTCCGCGGTACGCGACAACTCCAACACGCAAATAATCTTTATAAACCCAATGTTAATCATTTCTGCCGCCCTACTTCATTTCTCTCGACTGAAACTCGTCTTCTCCGACCCCTATCACTCTGTAAACACCATTGGAGCCACCTAAGACCATTGAGAAGCCATTTCGAAGACATTCTTGAGGAGCATTGAAGGTTTGAAGCTCAAGAACACCATATCTACCTATTGCTCGTGATTAGCATCATCCCAGCAACGTTTGAGGCTTCTACAGATCTGCTCGAGCCTTTCCTTGATGTTCTAAAGCTTTGTGAGGTAGTATTTGAGTTCAATCTTGTCTCGAATCACTTGAAATCACACATGCAAGCCCGATAGGCTACATGCATCACCACCACCACTTTAATCACGAATTTTTGATGTTTTAAATCTGTTATTAGATGTTATTAGCACTGATTTGAAGCATTAGTAGTGATCTATGATGATTTTGATTAAATATGATGATGGACTTGTTGATGTGATTATGAAATAGGCACATTTATCAACATGCATGCATGATCTAGCATGATTCACATGATATTTGATATGGAAATGTTACTAGATATGATATTAATGATGCTCTACATGATTTAGAATGTTTGATGATGTCAAATATGGTCATTTGGGGTTTATTACTAAATTTAGAAACTTTATTCTTGCAAGTATGTGAATAATGGTGTTAATGGTCACATGCATGTGTTTGAATCCATGATTTATGCTTGGAATGAAATTTAGGATGATAACATGATGATTCTTAGAACATTCGGATGGTTAGAATTATTAAAAGCATGATTATTATGAATGTTACTATGAATAGTAACTTTTTATCACAAGATTACATATCGATGACGCACATGATAACGTCTTGAGACAAACATGATTGTTGGATGATAATATGATGATATTGATAGATTGGGGTTGATGAAAGATTGGATTTTGTATATTTCTCACGAGTTACTAAATATAGTAACTTTATTTTGCTAAATCGAGAATAGGGGCATGCTTGTCGAAACGAGTATGATTAGATGACTATTTAGGACTAAGATGATGATGTTAGATGATATTGGTTGCCAAACTTGATGATATATGCTTAATTTAGAAACTTTCTAATTTTAGAAACTTTTACGCGCAAACTTTGCTAAACCGGCTATGTGAAACTATGTGCTATGTGATAACATGCTCATTTAGGATAAACACGCATGTTAGAATAATCGGAATGTGATTTTATGCATGACTTGCTAAATATGGAAACTTTCCTAAAATAGAAATTTACTATAAATAGTAAGTTTCCTCATGGGAATGACTTTTGGTATCCGCACACCTCACACGACACTAGATCGCACGTTACACGAGCACTTGATCCAAAACCGTCACCAACGGGTCGTTAGGTCAAACACGGTCAACATGACCCACTTAACAACTCGGTGTTGTTAAACACAAACACGGTCCTGTGAGGCCCACATGTATGCAAACACAAACTCATAGTACCTATGTGATATAGGTGACTACTAGCCGGCGAGCTACACTATTTGTTGAGCAAACGCATTACACAAACTCAGGTGAGTTTACGGCCTCACTTTTACTCTTTAACTGTTTTGCTAAACTATTGGGGTGAGAATACTATGCAACTGTTTTAGATGTATGACTGGTATGTTGTGAAAACCATTTTCGAGTGTAACTATTATCGCTTAAAGTCCTCACTTATCCTTACCGTTAGTTGTGCATCAAACGAGTCGTAATTACGAGTACTACTGGGTTTGACTAACCCCACTCGGCACCAATGTTGACTGGAGGTCATAACGAGTGTAATTTCGATGGGAATGCGGGTTCAGCGATGACCTGCGGAGGCAAACGTGAACAGTCTAGTTTCGGTAAGATGAACTGACACACTCCACGGATCGTAGTATCCAATGACAAAACTTAACATACCCAGTATATATCTGTTTACTATTTGTGTCTGTCTAAACTTGTGAACTCACCAACTTTTTAGTTGACACTTTTCGCATGTATTCTCAGGTAACTGATGGAGCACACGCAAGGACACGCACAAGGACACACTAAGGAGTCTGGCTTTCATATAGACTCATGTCTTAGGCGTTGTGTGCATTTAATGTGTTTTTAAAACAATTTGATCAATGTAGTGTCTGTTAAACAATTTATTTTCCGCTGCAACTTTATTTACTTATGATATCAAATCATTTCCGCTGCTTATGTTATAATCATTTCGCTGCTTTATTTTGAAAACATGTTTGTTTTGCATAACTGTGTGATTGTATAACTCATTTAGAGTCGTTCTATATGACCATGAGCTGTGATCCTGACCACGTCACACCCACGTGGACTGACACCACAAGTGGGAATTTGGAGGTGTGACAACATCCGCCCATGCTACCCATGAATTATATTTATTCATTTTTTATTGTGTATGAAGTAGTGATTTATTTTATTTCAATACGATACCAAACATTACAATGGAATGGTTATAATTCATTTCATCTTCTCGTTCATTCTATTCTCTCATCCTTTCCTTTCACTTACCAATTCTATTCATTCTTGCCAAACGCCCTTAATAATTTTGGGTGGGGGAGGGGAAGAGAGAGGTGTGAATGTGTGATAGATAATAAATTTCATATTAACATGTGATATTAAAGGTATAAACGAGTTTATTACCGTAAAACCGTAATTCATCAATTAATATGCAACACTGTCCTCGACGATCATAAGATGAGTATATGAATATGTTGAAAGAAGTCCATGAGTATATGTATGGGCATCATTAAGCTTTGTGGCAAACAATATTTGTGTATGACATGGAATCACATTAATGCTAGAAATAGTTATCATATGATATATATATATATATATATATATATATATATATAGGAGATTAATAAAATGAAAACCTTATTTTAGTGAGAAAACCTTGAAAACTCATGTAAAACGAACCTTTTTTTTTTGAAATTTTTTTTACAGGTTTGTAACATTATTGGGCACATTTTTATAAAAAAAATCAAAAAAGCGCCGAAAAAATATTTTTAAAAAAATTATTTTATAATTTTTTTTACGTTGTAAAACATACGTAACACTGCGTCAGATCTGACGGGATTTTTTTACGTTTTTACGTATGTTTTACAAAAAAAAAATTAATTTTGTTGCGTATGTTTTACATGCGGTTTGCTGAGTTTAACAAATAAAAGTGGTTTTCAAATTATCCATACCCTATATATATGTACACACACATATATATTAACCTTCATTTCCCTCCTCTCTCTCATATTAAATACATCTAATATTAAATAATCATATTAAATATGAAATATATTTTATATACATTTTTAAAATAATTTTTTTAATACATTAAAATATATTAATATAATAAACACACTTTTTTTAGAATAAAAAATTATAAGTTATAAAATTTTCAAAAACAATTATTTGAAAGGAAAAACAAAGTTTTAAGAAAAGTTATTATTTATAGAAATAATATTATTATTTTAATATTTAAAATATTAAATTATACGAAATTGTAATCGTATTTTATATTAAAAATCATCTTAAATTCTCTAAATTTTCATTGATAATTATTTGTTATATTTCTTTATTTAATCCCTGCAATATATGGGGTAGTAACCTAGTATATATATATGTATATATATATATATATATATATTCGCGCGCGAAATTCTTTCATGTTTCCATTAGTAACATCTAGCTATGTCGTTAATCATCACCAACTCATCGATATTTAGTGACATTATAACCTTAGGACTCTTTGATCGTAGTATTATACAAGTTGGAAGTATTATCACATCTCATGGATTTAATATATCTTAAATATTTTGTATATATCATATCATTCACATCTACACAAGATCAAAAAAAAGTTAAACAATCAAATAAATTTTTGAAGTAGTGCAAGAAGCAACAAGATATAACGTAGAATGAGCATTTGGTGTCCTCAAGTAACATTAGAACATAGATCAAGACACGCAAGACATGCATACATCATATTATGTAACTAGTTTATAAACCCGCGTATTACACGGATTTATAAATAAAAATTATGTAATTTTATAACCATGTTTTCGTATATTTACATAATTACTAATGTTCTATAAATATGATGAAAAAGACATTCGACCGTCTTTTGGTTAAAAAACAAGCTGATGTAGAATGAAAAGAAGATAATATTCGATAACTAAACAATCGATAAACATAGAATAATCTTTGTTTAGATTTGATGGAACATATTTATATACAACTGGACTATCTGATGACATAAAAAACTAGCCAGACATTTGAAATTTTCATTTTCTTGTTTTTTTTATTATATGTTCATGTTTTTTTTTTTCAATTTGAAAGAAAGTATTATCTTTTTTTTTTTACTAACCATCAATACTTAAAACTGTGTTATGTATGAGTTTCCTTTCAAGCATGTATTGAAAATATTGGTTGCCGTCAATTTCTTTTTTTTACATGTAACGCCAAGTACCACTGTTTAAATGAGCATATTGACACCATCAAAGAGTTTATAGTCTAATGGTAACACCCTTGACTTTCTGAATAGGAGGTCTTAGGTTTGAGTCTCTCCGGTAGCAAAAAATGCTATACGTTGAGCTAGGGGATTTTCCTAGTATGCGTTCATGTCATTTTTGAGTACTTTGACAATTCTTCTAATGATTTTTCGTGAGTTTTGATTGCTGCATTCATTGTTTTTATCGTTGGATTATTAGTTTTATTCTTTTAATTCACTTTAGTATCATTTTTGTTCTTATATGTTATTTAATATTTATGCTTTCGATTTTTGATTTCCTTTTTATTATTTTAGCAATTATATTATCTTTTTAAGGTTTTGTTAAAAGTTATAATGAAACACAAACAAACATCCACTGACATTACATGAATATAAGCCTATGTGGCTATATGTGCCCGCTCCTTTTATACCATGTGTACTATTCAAGCCCCCATCACTACACGTAGGTGTCACATAATCAACCAACACCATCACCCTTTTATCACTGCACATCATCATTACATGTGCTATCATCACTCACTCGTCACTTTCCTATCACTTCATGTCATCACCACCTCTATTCAATATTTTCTTATTTGATTTTTATTTAATTGTAAATTAAATTAAAAAAAGACATAATATTATTATAAAAAATATAAAATTACAAAATAAAACTAAAAAAATACATAATAAAAAAAATACATAAAAAGAAATTAATCCATATTATATTTTTTCATAATCCGCTCATTCGTCTTCTCGGTCATTTCACGAGCGCGGCCGGTTAAGTGATCGGTTGGAGTTTACAACAATTTCATATTATTGTTGTATTCTTTTGCTCCTGTCAGTCGACAAATTTTTGTAACGACTCGGAGATAGTCAAAAGGAGTGATGGGGGCTTGATGCTAGTCACGCACTTGTCTCTCACGCCCCTCTCACTCACGGCAACACATAGCCTTAGTGCCCATGACAAGAACAAACAAATACAAAAACATGAATGACTTTTTAACCATAGAACTCCATTCAACTTTCTTGAACTTTTTAACATGACCGTTGAGATTCAATTGATATATATAAGATCAATCAGACAAGTATGAAGAAGACGACGAACGTCAAGTCATTTGGATATATGCTGATAAAAAGTAAAATTATCAGAAAATTAAATGGTTTATTTTCATCTTTTGATTATTTATTATTTTATCATCCCTCCTCAATTAAAAAAAGAAACAAAAATGCATATATACACGTAACATTCGCATTCATTGTTTGTGCATTCATGTATTTGGAGAAAAACCATATATCATTTTTATTTTGATTAATCTAAAAAATAAATAGTTAAATAGTTAAAAAGTTATTTGGAATTCTCTAACATTTTCATGGTTTAAAAAAAAAAAAAAAAAAGAACCTCTATCACTATAATTTTTCAACAAAGTTAAAGAAGTAATAAAAGTATTAGCACTACCGGCTAAAAACTAGATTAAAAAAAAAAGTGATTACATCTATTTATATAATTTGATTCAAGTAATACTTTATATTTGAAGTTAAATTGAATGGATAAAAGTTTTATGGCAACATAAGAACAAATTATCGAATAACATATCAAATGAAAATTTTGCAAAGAAAAAAAAAAGATAAAAACAAAAACAAAAAAAAACAAGATAAAAACAAAAACAAAAACAAAAAAAAATTGAGAAATAAGTTTCTCATAATTAGATTCTTCATCAACAGTATTAATATTAAGTTCATAAGTTAATGATGGAGCATTACATGCTTATTTTATATTTCTATTTAAAATTGATTTATAGACACATAAGATTTTTAATAAATAATATTGTGATATTTCGAAAAGCAGACTTCCCTACACACATCTACCACAATTATTGTAAAATCTCTTTCAGGTCTACCATGTTCATGTATGGCAATATGGCATATTAATTGGTGATTACTTCAACTAACTTTTTGTAAATTATTGTTTCTAACAATAAAAGGCTTGTCTAAGAAATGTTACGAGTAGCACACTTGACAGAGTTTTTGTCTCTTAGATGGGAGGTCTTATATTCAAACCTAATCCCAGGCAATAAGTATATTAAATTAGAGATAATCACTACTACAAAAATCACCCTCATGCAACATTTATATTCAAAAAAGAAATGTGTTAACTAAGTTGCATTAGATTTAATGCAACTTTATTTTTCTTAATACAACTTTTTTAAATGTAACTTTTTAAAAAAAGTTACATTATGTAATAAAAATGTTTCATTAGGCTAATACAACTTCAGCTATTGCAACCTATTTGCAACTTTTGTGACAAAGAAAAGATTGCATTAAGCTTATTTTGTAATTTAATATAGAAGTATGATATATTTGTTGTTCCAAAAAAAATCTATATTTTTTAACTTATTTACATTTTCAAAAATTATTTGTGCCCATTAGATGGCCATTAACAAGTGTTTTTATAACATAAATTGTTGGTAATCAGACGTAAATTTGAATGAATAACACACAATGATTTCAATTTAAACTTGCAGAATTTGATTGAGAATTGTTTGACATTGTTTATAGAACTGCAATGTGTATATAAACTTGTTTAATAGACGCAATGCTTCAACAAGAAGTGATACACCCTCTATGCTACATCATACATTTAGTTTCTGCTTTGAGTTTATGCATATACAACCCTTTACTCTATATAAATACATAAAGACTTCAAACTAGACTTATGTATAATGACACAAAGACTTTTAGTTAAACTTAACATTTATTCTATATCTTCAATACTCCTCCTTAAACTAAGGCCATGTTTGGGATTTCATCTTAAAATGACTTATTGACTTATTGGCTTTTTCGAAAAGCCAATAATTCAATAAGTTGTTTGTCAAATCTAAAAGGACTTTTGAAAATGACTTTTTGTAAAAGGGTGATAAGTTGTTTTTCAAAAGCTAAAAATTCTATCTTTTTAAAATGACTTATGACTTATTGACATAAAATTACAAATTTACCTCACTCTTTACCCTTTACCCAATAACATTAAATAGTGTCAATAAAAAAATGTCCTTTTTGGTCATTTTGAAAATTAATTTTGAAAATGCTAATCCAAACACATTTTTTAAAAACTTCATTTCAAAAAGTTATAAGTTAATAAGCACTTTTGACAAAAGTCCTTTTAAAGTTAAATAAGCAATCACAAACAAGGCCTAAATATCTTCAATACTTCTTCGTAAATTAAATAGAGTTTAGAAAAGACCTTCTTGCTTCGCTTACACTTACAACATTGTTGTTAATCAAATCCTTGCATCTTTTCTTTCTTAATTTATTTCTCCCTAGACTTCCCTTTACTTTTCATTTGATGCAATTATATATAAAGTCCAAGCCATTATTCTTTTCTATTTGTTATTTTTTGATTACTATTACCAAATCAAATGACTACACCTAAAAATTAAAAGATCCTTTTATAAAATAAAAGAAATAGGTGAATCTGCTAATGTTTGATTCGTACATCTGAATAGAAACAAAAAAAAAACTTTGAAAACCCTATCTCACAAACCCTCATCGTCAATCCCTCGTCCGGATTCAAGGTCGCCACCTGCGCCGCCCGTCGCGGTCGCGAACCTCGTCACCTCCTCCACCTCCGTCATTGACTGTCGTGGAATAGGAGGAAGACATGAACAGCGATTGTGGTCCAATCGTAATCTAATTCGATTGAAGAGATGTTGGTGAGTTCTTAAATATTTGGGGCTTTTGTTTCCCATGAAGAACAGAATGTAAAGATGTGATTTCCTACCTTAAAGTATACAAATTGTTGCACGTCGATTGATGACCAGTTGAGGTTGAAAACTCAATATGAATTCAAGATTTCAGAAGGTTATCGAGAGGGCTTTTGCTATGATTCGTATCAAAAGAGGTGCGATGGCGTCAATCGCCGGTGGGGTGCGGTCGGCGGTGGTGTCGAGCGGTCGGTGGTGGGGAGGAGGAGGAAGCCAACGGTGAGTGAGGTGGGGAGGCGACGGGAAGGAAGACGGGATCCTTCCTTTTTCTCCATTCAGACACATTCAGACTTGGTTCAAGGTCTGAATCATTCAGATGTTGATTCAGATTTTTTTTCGTTCAGACTTGTGAAAAAAAACGGCCTGAAACTGAATGGTTCACATTCAGACCCATTCAGATGTTACCAAAGAGCCGATGCTTTTCAATTGTATATGTTGGGAATTTTATTTTACATAATATTATTATACCAAGTTTATAGTTTATAAGAATATTAAAGATAGTTTGTTTATTATTTAGACTAATAGGGGACGTTCAAATGAGAACTATCACAACTTGAGAATTAAAAGAACCGTTTCTAGCCACTAGTTTAAAAGGTATAATAGTAACTTCTCCTATTTTAAAGGAAAATTGTTTTTATGACCCTAAAAACATATGGTTCAAAATCAGTTCCTTTGTTCTTTCATATTTAATGGTTCTTAATATAATAAGTCCCTAGATAAATATATGTGTATCTATATATATAGGGGATTAATAAAATGAAAACCTTGTTTTAGTGAGAAAACCATGAAAACTCATGTAAAACAAACGTTTTTTTTTTGAAATTTTTTTTACAGGTTTGTAACATTATTTGGCACATTTTTATAAAAAAAAATCAAAAAAGTGCCGAAAAGTATTTTTAAAAAAATATTTTATAAGTTTTTTTTACGTTGTAAAACATACGTAACACTGAGTTAGATCTGACGTAATTTTTGAACGTTTTAACGTATGTTTTACAAATTTCCTTTTTTTAGTTGTATTACGTTTGTTTTACACAGCGGTTTGCTGGGTTTTCACAATAAAAAGTGGTTTTCAATATATATATATATTAATATAAAGATATATTCGGGATTAATCGGCCAACTAATCAGCTTAATCGAATAGCCGGGCCTAGTCGGCCTTAGGGGACTAACGATTAATCCGCCGATTAATCGGCCTAGTTGGGGATTTTTACAACCATGATTATACACGTGTCACTTTCATATGACTTGTCACTTTTATTTTGTCACATATGTCTCTTATTTTACTTTAGTGGCCTGGCTTTAAAATTGGGTTCGTGAACACGTAATAACTTGTTATTTTGTTAAGTACCATTAATTAATCATTTGATTTCTTTTATTTTACTTTCAGATGCTTCTAGCCTAACGGTATTGTAATGAATGGGAGAAGCTACACCTCATTGAGGTCAGGGGTTCAAACCTGAGCAGGGGAGAGAGTTTACGAATTTATCCGGTTTCCGTTTATCTAGTGGGTGGAGGGGTTACGACTGGGTTTGTCCTTGAATGTGTGCCCGTTTAAGCTTAAATTAGTCATTCAAACTGAAACCGTTCAAAAAAAATTAAAATAAGAATACTAGGATAGTTGTGGGTTCGAGTATCCATTTAGGTTGTACCGTTGTAATGAGGTGACACAATTATTGGCTGGTAGTGACTAGTATGGGTCCATGTTGGTTGTTCTAGGAGTGCACCCACCACCCCTAAGCTAATACATTTAAGACACCTTTAGCGACTGTTTTTTTACTTAAGTTACCCTTTTGGACCTTTAGTGTGTCATTAAACATTTTTTTTTTAGTTTATACAATACAGTTGAAGCTTACCATATAAATTTATGCTTATAAACTAAATATATTGTCATAGTTATAACTTTTGATGTCGAAGTTATATACAAGTACAATTAAGGTACGTCATACATGAAATCAATACCAAAATAAAAACTTAAGTATTTTTGAAATTTTCAACAACTCATTTCAAATTCATATGTGAAATTTTGATGGATATGAATCTAGTTACACCCGATACTTTTTTTACATATAACATGGTCTAACGGTATCAAAATGTGTTAAAGTGATGTATTCTATAATGATTAAGGGTTAAAGTCTTGTACTAAATAAAATGTAAATTTGAAAGTAAATTAGAGAGGGTATGAGTTTCTAAAAGAATATGCATTAACTAATTAAACATTTTCTTTAATAGTTAGATATTATTAAAATCCTCTCATTATTCAAACTCAACTTGTTTTTACTTTACCTCACTTTAACATATCAATGTTTGAATGCCAAGAAGAAGAAAACACTATGCTTATTCAATATTTATTAGACCAAACGGTGTCTTTTTTATTATTCCATATCATCTTAAAGAAACATCACCATCCTCTAATCTCTCAATCAATGAAATATACGTCATTCATCATTCATATGGCACCTTCATCCCGATTGGGGACACCACGAGCATCCCCGCTACGCA
The DNA here is from genome assembly GCA_009363875.1 of Mikania micrantha. Taxonomy (NCBI): domain Eukaryota; kingdom Viridiplantae; phylum Streptophyta; class Magnoliopsida; order Asterales; family Asteraceae; genus Mikania; species Mikania micrantha. Next base: position 30,996,459 of record CM018690.1, read on the forward strand.
CGACATGGTGTGTCATTCGGTCCCGTTTATACACGTCGAATCCCTCAAGCTTGTGGAGATTGTATAGAGTATGGTCTTATGTTTTAGGATATTAGATATAACATGTTAAATATCATCTCTCAACAACAAATGAGGCATTAATGATATGGTAAATTGTCGCTATAAAAGTATAAATGTGCATCTTAGTGTTTCCTAAGGGTTGGTCACATTCGAATGCTACCACGCTTTTTCGTTAACTACTTAAAACTATCTATGCCAATACATCAATGACATTTCATAAAAACAATACTGTCACATTAGTTTTTGTGGACCAGTTCTAGACTTCTGTGCTACAACCAAGTATACAGCTGGTAGGATATTTGGGTCTCATTTATCAGGGATGACGGAACCAATATCGAGCCACAAGACGAATATGAAATTTGAGACTCGTTTTCAAACTTGAGGACAACCAACAATTAGGATGTTGAATGGTTCGGTTTTCGTTTTGTTTGGTTTTGAGTAATTTTAAGTCTATTCATTAACCAAATTGATCCGTAATAGGAATTTGTCTAAACCATTGATTTATGATATCATCCTAGATAGATTATAAACAAATATATACAAATACTATTGTGTTTTTTACTTGCCTAAAATTTTCTTAAAAAGAGCCGCTCTTGATGATCACAGACCAATGGAAACTGCCTGTCGCGGAATTGATAGGCCAAAAGTAAATAATTGGGTCGGGCCACTCTTCAATCTTCTCATAAGGCAATGTGCATTAGAATGTGTAATACACATGCTCGATCAAAAAAATATATTAAATAATACGAATTACTAACTAAGATTTAATAATTGTAAAATGATTATGTGAGATAAATTTTTGTTTATTAAGTTATAAAAGAAAGTTATACATTTAGTTATATTGAGATTAAATAAAGAAATTATTAAATTTGATCCAAATACCAAATTAATTAATTTCATGTAAAAATGGAAATACATATACACATTAGGGTATTTGGCTAGAAAAATATAATGGTAAAAATAGAAAAAGTGATTTAAAATTTGAGACTATTTAATAATTTCAAACAACTCTTTAATTAAATGAATGAGATAAAACTTTAAAATTTGCTTTCTTGCATTGAAGAACAAAATGATATTTCTAGAAAATTAAAAAGAAGGTTGATTCTCATTTTAGTTACAAAACTAACTAGAAATTAAATTGAAACGCATAATTATTAATTTAAATTGATGATAAATAATGAAAATCATTGATATAATTTAAAGAAAAAATCAATTACAAAGATATTGATTAATAATTTAATATTACCTTACTTAAGATAAGAAAATTTTGAGCGGGAAAATATTGCATCACAAGAGTACACGTGTACCATATTATTTTGATTTATTATATTAGATTAGATATATATATATATATATAAAACACTTGTTCCTTCTTATATGTTAAATTAATTTTGAACTTATTTTTCATATTTAGGGTACACCATCGCTAACATGCGGGGTTATGAATTCCATTTATTGATCGACCAAGTTCTTTAATATCAATTAGTTATATTGATAATATACCAAACCAAATTTGACCTAATTAAAGCCAGATGTATAACAAATGTTATCTCTTCAGATGTTAAGAATTCAGATTCTGTATATAACAGGTTAGATGGATTTCAGAATGTATAAGAGGTTGGTTAAAAAAAATGTTATATTGATGTTATATATTTCGTTAGTTAGATTATAATATACCAAAAGTATTTGTGCCAAATTTTTATAAAGGTTGGATCCAGTGGAAATAGATTTTTGTCTAATAAGAATAATAAACAATAGAAATTTGACATGTGCATTCTAATAATATAAAAACAAAAAACCAGTATGAAAGACAAAATCCAATACAAAAAAATTATAATCCAGTACAAAAAATCAAAAATATAGTACAAAAAATTAAAATCCAGTACAAAAAATAAAAAATTCAGTACAAAAAAATAAAAATACAATATAAAAACAAAAGTACAATATAAAAAACGAAAATCCTGTACAAAAAAAATTAGTACAAAAATATACTGAACAAAAAAGAATCTAATACAAAAATCCATTCTTAGGCATTGTCACATTATAACTTCTATTGGTTCTTACTATTCTTAGGCAATAATCTCTTCTTATTTGATGTTTTTCCGATTTTTATAATATTAGCTACTGTAAATATTGGTTTTAAGCTAAAATGGGTTGGTTATAAACTTTAGCAACTAAAATATAAAATTGATTTTAGTTATTGAACCATTAACTTTTTTACTAGTTATCTAAATTTCTTGTTAGTTATTTCATGGTGAATAGTTATATGGCAAAGAACTGACTTGAAAAAAAATATTGTTATAAAAATAACATGCAACTTAAAAATTTAGAAAATTTAGAACCGATATAGGTTGAGTAAAAGAATATAATAAATAGTTATCATTGAAAATTTAGAAAATATAAAATAATTTTTTAATATTAAATATGATTATACTTTATAACAATTTGTTTTTGAAAAAAAAAATTATGTTTATAATATTAATATATTTTAATGTATTGAAAATCTTCTTTATTTTAAAATTGTATAAAAAAGTTTATCTAATATAAGATGTATTTAAAAAGAGGCAGAAAATTAAGATTAAAATGTTCTAGAAACATGTCATATATTTCTAAAAAGCTTAATTATTAGAATAGATTAATATATGTTAAATTACTAGTTACTAACTTACTGTTTAATGTAAAATGAAACTAGGAATCAAAAACTAAAAGGGTAGGATTAAAAATAAATAAATAAAAATAGCAGAAAAACAATGGCAATGCCTTCCTTGCATTGAAAAGCCAAAAAATGGCAGGTTTTGAGATACATATATCTACAAAGCAAGCTACCAAACCCATGAAACACAGAGACAGAATGATCAAACAACATTTTTACAAGGACAGAGGAGGCAGCATGAAACAAGTATCTGTTAGTCAAAGTTAAAGTCAACAACATAACCATATCCATTGCTTTTTGTCACCGCGATCGATCAAATCATTTGCATACCATCTTCAGCTTCTTTGCAGCCTGTGCAAACCCCACAATCACCTGCAACTCGTCCAACGTCTTCAATCGTAACAACACGAAAGCCTCATTAGTTTTTTGTTTACATTAACTAATCATATGATATTAGTTGTAAACCTACCTGTGACATGAAGTGCCTTTGAACAATGTCAACAAGCTGTTCCTTCGACAGATTAGGAATCGCACCAGCCTAGTAGTCACACAAAGGTTAATTAAACATGCATTTCCTGTAGGAGGGCCACTCCAAAACTTAACCACCAATTATGATAATTACCGATGTTATAAAAATCGGGTTTAGTCGGCCAATTAAATTTTTCCTAGTCGGATTAATCGGTCTAAGGGAAAAAAATTGGTCAACAATGCAAATAATCGGTCAACAAGCCAATAATTTTATGTCTAAGCCAAAAAATTCGGTCTAAGCCCAAAGAAATTGTGGTTTTTCTTCTTCTTGGTCTCAGTCGACTTCCAAAATCACAATCAATCAGTCAAAAAGCAGCTACGCACAATCGGTCTCAATCGAATCTCAAGGATGCTTATGTTAATGCTTGAATTTTTAACTACTTTGTTTATTATCTTTAAGTTTATTAGAAAAACATTTGAATTTTGAAGTATTATATTTATATTGATGTGTGTATTTGTATGTATATATATAAAATTTTGAAAAATTCTATATTAAAATTCCAATCCGATTAATCCCAGTCCCTACCTCGCCGACCGACTAGCGATTTCTTCAACCCTGATAATCACATAAGTACTTGTAACTATGGTTTAGCTATGATACATAAGCCAGTATATCTGATTAGCATTAAATACAAATGATTATGCAGGTCATCGCAGTTCTCTACTTAAAATTGGTTTGGTTTGGTCACTCTGAGATGTTTGAATTTTTAAAAACTTCATGGGCATGATGGAGATTCAAATCGCCCTTATACGATAATTATGTTTAATAATATTATAATACAACTCACAAGATTAAAGTGTCGCCAATATCTTCGCAAGGCAGCCATCTCTAGTTTGCTCAGATCAACCTTCTATAACAACACATGGAATAAAAACATCAAAAAGAAAAGATTGAAATGCATTTGTTTTTATATCTTTTTGGAATGAATGATTGAATAAAGTTTGCATACCACGGACCCACGAGAAGTGGTAAAAGAGGACTTAGGTTGTGAGTCACAAGATAGAGACCGACTAACGGTCTTATTATTGGACGACCCGGTTGTTGATTTATGGGGGCGGTGCCTTGATCGATGCGACTTTTGGGTGTCATCAGATGCTGAAAACATGGGCACAACACAATTATTTTCTGAAGGTGGCGGGTCCATATGGACAACTTTAATGGAATGCATAATAGAGCTTCTAGTAGTAGTAAAAAAGATCAAGTACTACCATGTGGCTAAGGTATCCAATGTAAAAAAAAATGCAAATATATTCATCAATATCAAACTTATAATATAAAAAGACACTTTTGCCATTATATTTACAGTTTTGCCAGCCCTTGAGGTTTCAAGACTTGTTCCATTCTTCTACAAATGGCTACATGTATGCTTTGTAATTAAACTATATTTCTTATATATAATTTTAAAATTCCAAATGTACTAAAAATTAAATAATAAAAATATGAGTAAATTCATCACTAACCCAGATCAGAGACATTCCATTGACCATTTTCAAACTCAAGATCATCATCATCTTCATTACCAGTAGGAGCTTCAATCACACTTAGTGCGTTCCTTTGTAGCTTCACCTCTATGCCATTAGTGAGCACCTAAAGTTTGATAAAGAGACATTTAGATCAACAAAATCACCAAAACAAACAATGACGCTTTATACACAACAAAATTACAAGATTTTGGGGATGTCATGATCTAGTACTTGGTTTTAAAAATAGTGTTTAACTGTTTAAGGCATGAGGAGCATGTAGGAAAACACCTCAAGGCCTTGATGCTCCATCTCATGCACATTAGGTCAAAATTGATCAACATTGGCCAAGATCAGTTTACGTAGGAGGGTGATATGTAGAAACAAGCAATAAGATTAAAAGATTATGAAAGGTTTACTTGATAAAAAAAAATATGTATAAAAGATAAAACAAATGCAACTTTTGGTTGTAGACAAAGTTTATTTTGTTGTCTATAGAGCAACATGTCACTTATGTGAGACTCTCGCCTCATGCCTCGGCTGTCAAGGCTTGAACACCTCAGAGTGCCTCGTGCTTTTTAAAACCAAGGTCTAGTGTTTGTGGAAATAAAATTTAACACAACCGTGAAAAATAATAAAGATATATTCATGTATAGACCCACCATATTGTGTACAAAATAAAAACCTCTCTTTTATACTCAAACCAAAAAGATAATAAATTTACCACAAAAAAGCAAAAATAATACCCAAAGTGTATGTCTAAAGGCACAAAAAAGTCCAAAAATGCATGTCTTGAAGCGCAATTGGTGTGAACCAAATGTTGATCAATTTTTACCCAATTATATCTCATTATTACAATCTTTAAATTTATTTAAAGATTATGAAAACTAAATGCAAATGAATTAAAACCATAAAACAATCTTATCCTAATAATCCTTCGATACCCTACTGATTAGTGGGACTTTAAGGGTATGTTTGTTTGTTTATCCTAATAATCCTTCAAAAGCCAAAGCAAGAGACTAATTGCAGACCAGTAAACAAATAAAGAATAAGCACAACTAATTAAATAAATAAACAAATCCAATTTAGGATTGAAAGCTTGTTAATCAAGTTTAGGATTGAAAACGTAAAATTGAAATAGGGTGTTCATAGAACATAATCATGAAGAACAAAGAACCCTAGTTTTCCACATTAAATATTCATATAAATCCACAAAACCACAATTTGGATCACATGCAAGATACTCAAAAATCAAAATGACACTAAAAGTCAATAACAAAACTATTTTTTAATTAACCCCATCTGAAAATAGCATTCAAATCCTTAGATCCATTGACTTGAAACCCTCTTCTAATCGAAAAAATAAAATTTAAAATACTTTAATACCCAAATATAGAAATCAATGATCCCAACTTCATTTTCAAAATCGATTCCGAAAATCCAGTAATCGAACTAAATCGGATTACTGACAAAACCCCCAAATCAATAAAATAAACCCAAATTATAAATTAATTAGATTAGATTAGATTAGATTAAAATTTACCAGCCAATGCCAACCTCCAAGACCGACAGCCTTCTTGACAACACCCTGTAACCCAACAAGAACCGATTTTGTACGGTTGTTTCCGGTGACAACCACCTTCGTGTGGCGGGGTAGTACTGACAACTCTTCCTCACTGCTATCACCGCCACCACCACCACCACCGCAGCTCTGAAAATGAACAGAGGAAGAAAACCCACAACCACTTCCACCATTAACATAACTCTCCTCCATTTCTTCTTCTATTTCTTACAGCATTATCCGTACAGATGATCGGAATCGGAAAAACAGTCGACAGAAGGCAAATCACCGATCAAAATATTATCCAACGGTAAGATCAAAAACGGGGGAATCAAAAAACCGATGACATTTGAGGATGTAATCAAGAAAATAAGGACAAAATTTGGGGTTTGAGTTTCAGAGAGTGAGAAAACACATGAGAGAGAGTGACACAGTGTGTGTCTTGAATTCTCGTTTTCTCATATTGCTCTTTAAAATTTGATGGGGCTTCTGAATCCCGACGAGATGGGTTGGACTAATAAGGGATGGCCACGTGTGATAGAAGATGGGTGGTTTTACGGTGGCGTGGGACAATAATGCAATACCGCTTAGCAGTTTTATGGGTTATGTGTAATTTTAACTTTTGACTCTTTGACTACTGCTGGTATAAAGGAAGGAAGTGGGGTCGGTGGCTAATTACCATGCTACCCTTTATTTAAATCTTAGATTTATTTATTTATGTTATGTTACATGTAATGGAATTAATTCTAATACAAATTATAAATGGGTGAGGAATTTTTAATAACCCACTAAATGTGTACTAACCCAAATAACTTTGGCAAGATGAAGACGAATCTTGGATTTTTTTTTAACATCATTATAACACATTTTGAACACCATGTTCTTTTATTAGTTTGTGGAAATTCATCACCGTTTAAAAAATATCATCGTTGTAAGTTTTGTGCTACAGTACTGTAAGTTTTAAATATTTTACAACTTACAGTACTGTAAGTTTTTAAACGGTGATGAATTAGCCAAAACTCATAAAAGAACATGGTGTTCAAAATGTGTTACAATGATGTTCAAAAAAAAATCCAAGATTCGGCTTCATCTTGCCAAAGTTATTTGGGTTAGTACACATTTAATGGGTTGTATTTTTAACCTTCCCCTAACTGAAATAATGTAACAACCGGTTTCTTATAATGAAATGTATTTGAAATAATCGTTAATTGAACGATTGTGATTGTTGTAATTTGAAAATATGTGAGAAATAATGAACGTAGGAGAAAACCGTGCATGAAACGGAGTTACGGATTGTCCGGAATCGCGAAACGAAGAAAATTACAAAATATTATGCTTTGGGACTCTTCGCGGTACGCGAAGGTGGTTTTGAGGTTCCTTCGTGGTACGCGAAGGACTCAAAATATCTAAAAGTCCCGAATTGCTTCGCGGTACGCGAAGCCTTTCTTGGATCTTCATCGCGGTACGCGACGGGTGAGGCGGTTTGGAAACATCTCAAATTTATCAGATTTGAAGCAGAAAGAATTTTATTTCTTTCTCTCGACTTTCCTACACCTCAGACGAAATTGAAGGCTGCCAAACTCAGATTTGAAGCCGATTAAACCCACGGATCGTACCAGAGAACGTATCTGCAACATCTGATCGTCGTTTTGTAAGCAAATATCCGTTCGATTGGGTAACGGTTCATTTTATCCTACTAGTTTAATATTTTGTGAATTAAATCTACTTTTGATTGTAATACTATGATTATGGGTATTGATTATTGCCTAGTTGATAACTAGGGGTTGTTAGAAACGAAGAACTTGATATTTTGATGGTAAAATCTTCGTTTTGAAGCCGGGATAATGTCCGGTTGTTATGAAACCCATATCATGATGTGATAACTAGTAGGATGGGTAAATGGTGGTTTTGAAATAAATATGAATTATAATACATGGGTTAAATGATGATTGTGATGAATTGATGTTAACATTACTAACAGTTATGATCATAAATGAATTTTTGAATAATAGTAATAATTAAAGATCGTAACTAATATAATAAACATCAATTAATTGATGAATGCCTAAGAGATGCATGAAATGTGATTAATTGTGAAAATTGACTTTGAGCAAGTCAAATCAGTCAAGTATGTTGAACTTGATTGTATGTGCTATACGTGTTGAAACTAGTTGTATATGTATTTTGCAACTAGGTAGTGGAAGTTAAACCACTAGTCATAGAGCAGGAAAAGAGCCTGCAGTTGCAAATCACTTATCTGATCAAGGTAAGTAATCCCACAACTATGACATCACATAATAAATATTGAAATTGTTGTTGAATAAATTGTATGATAAATATGGTATTGGTGATAGGGGAACGTTGAATAATAAAAGTTCAACAACCTATGATAAATCCAATACCTTGGTGAATGAAAGTGTGGGAACTCTATGATGGAAGTACCGGTGGGTGAACATCATAGTAAATTGATTGATATATTTGTGATTCCATAAATGTGTGGATAGCCAGAGGTGCTGGCAATGGTCTTAGATGGAAGTACCGGTGGGTGAACATCTTAAGACTTGATATAATTATGACTCCACAATGGTGGATAGCTAGAGGTGCTAGCAATTGTCTTAGATGGAAGTACCGGTGGGTGAACATCTTAAGACTTGATATAATTATGACTCCACAATGGTGGATAGCTAGAGGTGCTAGCAATTGTCTTAGATGAAAGTACCGGTGGGTGAACATCTTAAGACTTGAATTATTTATGACTCCACAATTGTGGATAGCTAGAGGTGCTAGCAATTGTCTTAGATGGAAGTATCGGTGAGTGAACATCTCAAGACTTGAACTAATTATGATACCACAAATGTGTGAATAGTCAGAGGTGCTGACAAATAGCTATGGTGGAAGCACAGGAATGTGAACACCATAGTGTAATATTGATTAAACTATTGTAAGCAATAGTTGATGATTGATAATACAATATTATTATATTGTGAGAGTCAATTCGAATAGAAATGACTCAGTTTGAATGTTGATTGTGAAAAATGTATTTTTACATTTTATTGTTGAGAAACCATTGGGGTTTACTTACTTAGTTCTTATGGAACTAACGGGAATTATTGTGTGATGTTTGTAGGTCAAACATGATGGACCTGGCTGTAAGGATCGAGGTGGACTGTGAATCGAACGAACAAACATTGTTGCAAACTTTGAAATTTTGGTTTAAACTTACTTATGTAAATAAGTATTGTAAAATGTGTGACACGTTTACGTTTGCGTTAAACTTTGTTTAATATTATAAAATAAAGAAGGTCAAACAAGGTTTTGAAAATGAAAAATTTGCTGAGACCAACTCTGATATTATAGAAAATTGTTAAATAGTAACCGGGGGTTACAAATAGTCATATTTATAATAGCAACATTTAAATGATATATAAAAACATTTCTTCTTGAAAACGGTGTAATTTACTTTTATGTGTTTTAAATTTGTGACTAGAAAGATTATTTTAGTTTTTAACTAAGATTGATTATCTATTAAACATTCCTATACACGTGCTAATGTGATATATTAGACCTACACCCAAGTTCGTAAATTAATGGAACATTTAGCAAAAATTATTTGACGCAAAGTTTGTTTATACATATTTATTTAATATATAAATTTATACATGTTGTTTGGTTTATAAAACATTCATGCACGAAAACTTTGATTTATGGTTGATTGTCATACCCATTGTATGACGACGGACTTAAAAAGTCTTGACCAATCATTCAGAATAACGCTTGCATCATTTGTATCATCGCAGCTATTGGCTCAAAGTTAACCGATGCGTATCCTCCAGATACGTCATTGCTTCTTCTTCAGGGGAAAAATAAGTTCACGATCTGTGGGTCTTCTACCCCCACGCGACATTGCTCCATTGGGCTTTCGCCTATTGCGAAAAATTCCCACAGCTGCCTCTTATTGGAGTCTGAGTCGTGTCTCAGCCTCGGTGTGTTTAATCATTCTCTCGAACTAGCTACTGATTATTGCCTTGGTAAATAATTACCTCATCAACTAGCTAATCAGACGTGTGCTCCTCCTCGGACGGATTTCTCCTTTTACTCCTCAGCCAACTAGGTATTAGCAGTTGTTTACAGCTGTTGTTCCCCTCCAAAGAGCATGTCCTTATGAGTTACTCGTCTGTCACTAGAGACACCACTTCCCATCCGACTTGCATGTGTTAAGCATGCCGCTAACGTTCATCCAGAGCGTGCATATACTTGACACTGATATGATGGTGTCGTTTGTGAATGTCATGACTAGAGGTGTTGATCGAATTTTGAATAACTCGAATATTTCGAATCAAATGATTTCGAATTTTGAATTTTTTAAGAGTATTCGAATTCGTTTTCAAATTCAAAATTCGATTCTATTCGAATTCGATTAGAATTCGAATTGGTTTGATTTGAATTTAATTAAAAAATTGTTTGTACTTGCTATATTTATATATTCAAAATATCAAATAATAAAAACTTTAAAATCCAAATATCAAATAACCAACATCTAAGTTTTAATATTAGAGATATCATTTAAACTAATAAAATGATGTGTAATGCCAATGATAACATACAAAAAACATAAAATGATAGATAATCAAAATATTAAAAATTAGCAACCGAAATGATCAAATTTTCAAGCTTCTTGATTTACGCTTTTGTTGTGAATGTTTCGTTTTAACGTATTTAAAAGTGTTAAAATTATGGATATTTTATAATTAAATTGACATTTGTGTAATAGTCTTTTAGTTTTTATAAACTAAACCACCTAATTAAAAAGCTTAATATTTAAATATAATAAATATTTGTGTATATAAAATAAAAATATATACATAATTTAAATTCGAATTTCGAATCGAATCGAATTAAAAATACAAAACCCGAAATTGATATTATATTACGAATCGAATCGAATTCGAATATGAAAGTTAGAATCGAATTTCGACTTGGTGTTTTTCGAATTGAAATTGAATCGAATTCCGATTTTTTCGAGTCATATTTGAAAACTAAACACCCCTAGTCATGACCAAAACCTTTTACGCCATATATAGACGCGTGTGTGGCGTATAGTGGGCACCATACGTCAAGTATATGCATATACAACCTATACCTGATTTCAAAATTTAGTTTCTATCGACACAACCAAATAATATTTGTAAGATTCTCTTAAAACTTAATATATATCAAATGATTTTCGACATATTCTCACATACAAACCATTGTGATCATATACTCGTTCAACGGCTACAGATCCTTTAAGAGATATTTAGGCTTCATTGAACTATTTCCCATGCTTAGGTATGCTTTTCAAAGCGTGAAAATGACAAAGATGCATTACACGTTTTTTTTGGAAGCAAAGGGAAAATGATGGCGCCAAAAAAGAAAGGACCATAATTTGAAGGCCACACAAATCAAAGTCATGAGTCATGACCTCACATTCAAATAGTTGATTAAAGGGGAAATTTAATAAACATAATGGAAAAATATAAACACTAACATGTCTTTTTTATAGGAAAAAAAAAATGTTGACCCGAAAAAGAAAAATTAGAGGTCATGGTGATAGAACATGTGACCTTACATTTAAATAGAGGTGTTCTTAAAACAAAATCGGATTAAATAATCAGATGATGTCATAAATATATGTGTGTGTATATCTATATCTATACTACTATATAATACATATAGAAAGGACAAAAGAGTAATTTACTTAAATCTCTTAAAATTAAGAGTTTTACAATTCTTATAGCATATGATACAACTATTTAAATCTAATCTAAAAGTTTTTTTTTCTACTTTTACCGTGTCCCACATTGGTAGCTTATAATAATTAATATGTGATAGAGTGATTATAAAAGAAAACCTCTCAAAACAAATTAATCACATCTTGACATTTTTGGCATATTTGGCCTTTTATGTTAGATATTAAAGTCATTTTTAATTAACTACTAAGTTAAAAAAAACTGTTTTTATTATGGTTATGACTCAAAAACGAACCATGCAAACCTTTAAAATCACCAACTTAAGTGTTATGTTTCCCGCCGCACCGCGCGGGCATCTCACTAGTATATATATACATATATAAAACACAGAATAATTAAAAAATCCATATATTATATAGCTATAAACTGGTTCAACAGGGTGGTTTTCTGGTTGGACCATCGGTTCGCCCAAAAACTGCCGTAAACACATAACTGGACCACCTGAGTAGCCAAAAATCGGTTCGACCAGCCGGTCTGGGTTTTAAAACACTGGTTACTAGTTGAACCAAAGGAGCTTTTGATAAGCACAATAAAATAAAAATATGTAGCATGTCTTTTTTATTAAACGTGCAGTTTTAACACAAAACAAGATAAATGAGTTGATCTTGGTAATACCTCTTTTGGTGTTTAATCTGATGCACGTATTTTAGTAACATCTTGATAGATTTCGTTGATGAAATAACAGTTTTTTGATGTTTAAAAAGATGTTATTTAGGATAAAAAATTGATGTTAAAAACAAATTTATACAATAGGGGTATTATCGGAAATGCATAATCGCATCACTAAAACTTCAAACGTGGTTCCGTTGTCGGTGTGCGAGTGTTCCCTCATGAAAGTATTTTACAGTTAAATGAACTTCAAATAAATCCTTTAAATTCATATCCTCCCGATTTCAAACCTCATACTTTTTTAGTTTTTTTTATTAATATATTATTTTTCTTGTGTTACTTTTCAAAGTTTGGTATTAGATAATAACTTATAAAATTAGAGCATTTGAATATATCTTCTCAAAAACCTTCTTATTTACATCTCTACGCAAACTAAGAGGTAAGTTCAGATACAAAATGAGATTTTTGTAAAAAGTGTAAAAAACAAAGTGCTATTATAAATAACAATGTGCTATTATTAACAAGGAATTGTTAAATATTATAATAACATTGTGTTAATATTATAACATCACTTTGTTATTTATAATAGCACTTTGATTTTTATACTTTTTTACAAAACTATCACTTTTTACAGCAACCTTAGTCCGCAAACTAAAATTAAATTATATATATCTTCTTTCAAACATTTCAACGTTGAGTATTTATCCAACCTATAGCCAAAACTACATATATTCACTTTTTAATCTATTTAAATAGTATATTTATCCAACTCTAGTACTAAAATTGTATATATCTCCTTGTATAATAAAGAAGTTTTAAATTTATTTATAATGATTATTTTATCAAAAATAAATTCAATATTATTTGTATTGATCTTAAAAAGTTAATAACTTTTCAATGATGATCATCTTAAACAAGTTTTTTTTTTCTTTTGAATAAAAGTTCATGTCTCGCCACTTGTTTTAAGCTTCATTTAAGTAAAGCTTGTATGTAAACAAGTTGATTCAAGCCTTCTTGTTAAATACAATACACTAATAGTTTTATCCACCATGTGTTGTGACGGCGCCGAAACATATAGTAATTTGAATTTGTAATATAAAATGAAAATGAATTATATTTGATCCAAGTCATTTTGTAACAAAATTTACATTTAAACATACACAACTGAAAGCATATATAAAATAACATTTTATAAAATTTATGGATAAAAACTTAAAAATTTAAGAGTAAAACATAAAAGTTTAAAAGCTGAAAAATTAGAAATAATTAGTGGCAAACAACCATCAACACTTCAAACTGAGTTTAGGGATACATTTTAATATTAAAACCAAAAGTAATTAATCAGAATAAATACAAAGATAACAACACTTTTCTAAACAACAACAAAATCTTGATTGAAAACACAAAAGAAAATGGATTAAATTATCAAATTCTTAATCCTAACAAAATACAAGAAATTGTCCACGAGAGAGGAAGGACAAATGCTTTGTTGTTAAGGTAATTTAAATCCTAATAAAGATTGAAGACCGACATGTTTAGAAGACGTAGGTGTCTTCGATTGGAAGCTAAACAAAATCAATCTAGAGCTCAAAACAGAAGATCATGTGTTCAAGAAATTCAGTGTTTCAATTCAATTTAATCTGAATTTAGAAGCGAAAAGTGAAAACCTCGTCAAGTTTTTTGAGCCTGATATCACTAATTTTTTTACGGGTGAGATAGTATTAAAAATCATACTTGTAAAACTCTCAGAGTACTCGAAGAGTAGTTCCCGAATACTCCATGTTTAGGCTGAGTACTCGTCAAGTAATTTCTGAGTACTCACCAACTAGATCGAGTATTTATTATTTTCCAATCAACCGACTAGCAGGGTCTAGCGACTTTTACAACTATGTTGAAAATAGACCCTGACTTTTTCAATAGCCCTAGACAAGTGTTTATTTTTTTAATATAGGAATTGGGAGCTAGTCCTATATAAATGTTTGAGTAATTTCAAAATGTTTAATCAAGTATTGATCGATGTCGAAGTACCAATCAAAAATACGAGATATAAACTCAAGTCCTACTACCCAATTAGATAAGGAAGTCGGGTATCTATCCACGAGAAGTCAAGTGGAAACTACTTTAAAAAACAACTAAATTAACTAATTAAACATACTTAAGAAAATAAACTTGAATGTTGGATTTTGGGCTTTATGTAAAACAAACTTGAGTAAACTAAAACATAAATTAAAGAGTTGTAACAATGTATGAAAAGGGTGATCTTTCCGGATTTCAAGTTATTAAAACAACTAGGTATGTCTTGATTTGTTAATTGGAAATCACATAGACATGATTCATGCTTAGATTATCAAACAATTATGATTTGGAACCAAGTCAATGACTTTGTTAACAACCGATAACTAGATCGATATTGTTAACTTAGTTAATTACTTGTTTCACAAAATGTAGGATTTTTAGAATACTTTAAAAAAATAATAACATTAAACTTGACAATAGATGAAAACATGTAATGAAATTGAATTTGAAGTTGTAAAATAAAACGGAAATCGTTTATCATTTCCTAATCAAGCAATGTTGAGCTTGTAAATCTATGAAAACAAATCAAATACCAATGTTTAACAAATCAAAAGAAAACCTAGTTATCAAACCTACGCATTCACCTGGAGATGATCACGAAAAGCTTAGCTAGATATTCCAAAGGTTGAATCTTCAAGTTTCATGGTAAATTGCGTGATGAAATCTTGATCTTGATGTTTGTATTGATGATTTGGGGCTTTAGAATACTCCAAAATGCTCTAAGTTCGTCCCCAAATTGAGATATGCGATTAGGGTTGATCTGGAACTTAAATACCCCAAAAATCGCAAAATCCGGTGTTTTCCATGTGCATCAACCGTAACTTACGCCTAGAACTTCAATTTACGCCTCCAACTCTCTAGTTTACGGGGCCAGCTACGGTTTATGGGTTCCGTAACTCACCTCCTAGACCAAGATATGTCTCTTCAAAGTTTTCATCTTTTAAACTTCATTTATTTGCACTTTTTTACTTGTAAACTCACACGGAAACACAATAGCTACTATGCTAATACATAATCACATCGACACTCATAAAACCAACCATTTAAACACTTTAAGATCAAACCCAAACCTTTAGTCATCAAGTATGAATTTACCTTTTGTTATTATTAGTTTTCTAGATTTAACCTATTTCGAGATCAAGTGTCCACCATGAGCCGCTAATGTTATGAGTTAGCAAAGTATTAATAGGCATATTAAGCTTTTATTAAACACATTTTCATGATTAAAAAAACCAAAATTTTTTATTTCTCTTTCCAGTGGAACTTTCTGTCTAATATAAAATTCAAGAACATAAAGTTAAACAATAAAGTTTTTTTACCTTTATTGTTGATAAGCTCTAGTAAGCTACATATATGTCAATGTATTATTCTAGAGTTTTGTCTAAATTTGATATCCGACTTTGAATCGAACGAATTTGAATTTAAAATTTGTAAACGAATTTCAATAATATTTTTCAAATTGAATTGAAATTTGAGTTTTTTATG
This sequence comes from Mikania micrantha, assembly GCA_009363875.1. Lineage (NCBI taxonomy): Eukaryota > Viridiplantae > Streptophyta > Magnoliopsida > Asterales > Asteraceae > Mikania > Mikania micrantha. Next base: position 31,012,681 of record CM018690.1, read on the forward strand.
TGCTACTTACAAATTTTGGGGACAACATTTTAGGAAGAAGTGCTTTCTACATATTTAAGTTTCCTCCTTGAATCAAATAAATTATATTTTAGGAATCAAGTATTTTAACTTATAAGTATTTTTTGTAAACATACTATCAATGCACAAGATATAAAATAACAAGTCAACTATTATATAATATTATATTGAGTATTATAGATTATGTATGCATAAAGACAATTGTGTAGGGTCATAATATTAAAATTATCCTGACAAGATAAAATTGATGGATGGTCTGGTAGGACCACAATGATGTATTATGATTAAAAAAAGTATAATATGTACGATTAAAAAAAAGTATAAGCTAGCGTTTGGCTTGAGTGGCCTAATATATTTATATATTTTATTCTATGACATTTACAGAAAAAACAATAATCATAGATCTAATCTGCCATGCGATTTTATTTGTATGAAATAACCTTTTTTTTTATTTTATGCAACCTTTCTATCGTATTAGGATTAGAGGTAAGATATTGTTTTCGTCTTATCTTTCAAATTTTATGGTTTAGTAAGTATGTTTATTTGTACACTGGATAAAGAATACTTTTGATTGTGATATGATTAGATTACAAAATCTTTCCTTATGGTATTACCTATATATATAAAAAGTAATGTCGGTGTTCACTTACGTGTCAAATAAAACCCTATTTTGTTTCTTCCTTATTTCTTCCCCCACCATGCCACAGACTCAAGCCCTTCTTTCTTTCTTCCCTTTTCTTATCGTTGTTCGTCGCCTCCGGTTGTCTTCTTCTAGGGTTTCTCTGCCCCTTCTTTGATCTGCACTCCCAAGGTAAGATTGCTTCGTATTTGTTTGTTTTCTGTGACAACTAGTACCCGACCGCCCGGCAAGTCCGTACGGTATGTGTACTTGCATACAGTAACTATGTGTACATGCGTATTTGTAAACAGTTTTTGTATTAACAGAATTCTAAATACAAGAACAGTTGTACGTATTTTTGTGTAAACTTAAATACATTAAGTACAACGTACATTTGAAACATTAGTTGTGTTTATTAAGTGAAAACTTAATGACAATTAACACAACAAATCATGAGAAACAACGGTGATTCAAACGATATTCAGAAACAAATCGGTTGCGATCTGATGTCCATAGATGACAGGAATCAGATGGCCGACATTTCAATGTGAAAACAAAGTGAAAACAGGACGTATAGTTGAGTCCGACAGTGAGGAAACACAATTAAAACATAAACTGCAGTGTCGTTTCAGAATAACGAACTGACAGTGTGTTTGCGTGGGTGACGATTCACACAAACATATCTGTGAGTTTAACGTTCTGAAATGGTGACTGGAAAGTAGAAAACAAAAGTCGAAAAGCAAAACTATCGTCGTGTTCGTTCGAATGACGATTCGAACGAATACGCGCGATGGTGACGCGATTCGACGAAACGAAAACAAATTACGACACGAAACGAATTTTAATTTAATAAAATAAAATATTAAACATTTTTACAATTTTGAAACTCATCAAATTAATAAAATTAACATTTTTAATTATTTATTTTAAATTACGCGTAAAAATCCGGATACGCGACGAATTAACGAACCGAGCAACCGAAACGGACCCGGACACCACACGAGGTATAAATAGGTTAAATGAGGTGTTCTTTTCATTTTTACATCCAAATTCTCCTTCTCTCTCTACATTTCCGGCCAAGAACACCATCACCATCTTCACACCTTCAAATCCCCATATCTAGCTCGTTTCAAGCCCGATTTGAGTGATTTTCGCGTCCACGCGTAGCTCTTGAAGCCCTCTACATGAAAGTACAACGGATCTAAGCCAAGCACTACTGAAACTCCAGGTATTACTCGTGCAAGATCTGTGAGAATAGGGTTTCTACCCCATTTGGTTCGAACAGCCCACATGGCCGGCCGACCCTCCCCTAGCCGGACATACACAACCGCAAACCACTCTACTACTCGAAACACAGCTCTGAGATCCACACAGCAGCAAGGGAGGTCGGGGGGATGGTGAGCTCGTGGTTCGTGAGGCAGCTTAGCCATGGCCGAACCCACCTTGCATTCAGACGAACCCTTCTCGATCAAGATATCTTAGACGAACCCTTGAATGGGAACCGAACCAGTTTCATGTCCCACGAACCAGGTGCAGCGAACCCATGACCCACGAACCCTTGCTGTTCAAGTTCCGACCGAACCCATGAAGGGCCGAGCCTTGCTTTCTGCTTCCCGAACTCAGGCGAACCCATGGGCTGTCACCTTTAGCCGAACCCTCACCTGACCACGAACCTTAGCATGGCTGTCACGAACCCATCACCTCAGGCGAACCATTTCAGTTAGACGAATCCATGTGGACTACCGAACCCTGGGCTGCTCACGAACCCCGGACCCCCCCCTGGTGACTTCCGAACCTACATACAGATGTCACCTTGGCCGAACTTGTAGTCAAATCCTATGAGGTTCGCTGGAAACCATGCGATGCATGTTATTCTTGAACGAATGTGTGATTTGTTGACAGGCCCAACAACCTATTTGGTTCGGCCCAGCAACCCCTCTCGATCCCTAAATTTAACAAGCCCAATTGCTCTTTTGAACTTGACCCAACATGATTGGATACCCGAATACAATTGTTCGACCCATTGGGGCAGCCCACGTCTTGGCCCAACCGGCCCACTTGTTATAATCGGCCCAACAGGCCCAGTTGACCTTAACCGGCCCAAGACACAAATAGTAGCCCACAAAACACTTTGAGAAATCTATGTGATTCCATTCGGCTCACGTAGCTAACACTTGGCCCAAATGGGAGGCCCATATGATTTAAAGCTTAACGAATATAAGGAATTACACCATTAAAGATAAAATGCGTGGGGTTATGATCTAATTGCTTTGATGATGACAAAGGTTAGTTTTAATGCATTATCAAGGTGAAAACTTAACATTTTCGGGAATGGTTGCATAATTAATAAATGGCCAAGTGTTAGTGTGTTCATGATTACTAGACAAGGGCCGAATGAGGATTAAGATCAAGAGGTGACAAGCAAAAATAGGAATAACACATACCCACGTACAAACTTTACAACTTACACTTATATGTTACAATCACATGAAACTAATACAGGATCGTGAAAACAAACTCAAGGTTAATCAAGAGAGCGTTTCTTCATCCTTTTAAGCTAAGTCAACCCTACAATAACAAGGTGAGTTCATATGCCCCTTTTACTTTAATCTTTACTGATTTTAACTCTCGGGGCTGAGAAACATGCTTTACTTTTAATTACCTAAAAGTTTTGCTTACATATTGTTAATACTTTGATTAGTTGATATTAAATTGTTTATTATCATAAATCATTGTATGCATGCTTGTTTGAATTCAAGAATACAGGAAAGATAAGATGATGATGATATTATAATATCATAACTCATCGATACAATAGGATAACTTAGTAGTAAGTTAACTTTTACAACACTTAGTTATTCTTACAAGAAATGACATTACAAAAATTACAAGGAACATGGAATGATAATCATGATAACATAATCTCATGATAACAACATCATTCACTCAACTATTTAACATAACTTAATAAGACTAGTTCTTATTTAACTTTGTTAATATCACGGAGAACATATTACAATGAGAACAAGAGTACAAGTGAATACAATTACAATTAGTTACATTTGACCTGTTTGCATTATATCACTTCAATCATGTGCCAATTTGTTCAAGTGATCATGTAAGTCCCTTAAATTCGCTGACCAGTTAGTTTGACGTGACTAAACCGACGATAGCATAGTGGTACCATAGGTTTGACAAACCTCTAGCTTGTAGGGCTAGTATGTTGATCGTAACAATTCATTGGCCGGTAACGTATGACCGGTGACAGGGCGACCTCAAGTCAGGTTCTGGTAAGCGACACATGGTGATATTAATCTACAGTGATAAGTAATTAATCCAGCGAAAACCCTATTGACTAGTAGGTTGAGAAGGTGATCTGCTCTCATGTTACACTACTAGTAATAGATTTCGTTGAGGACAATAGACATGCAAAGTGGTAGAGATAAATCGGATGCATTGAAATCTGATTACGTGAGGATTTCAATGGATTCCTTTTAGGCTCTATGCACTATGGTTCAAGAACAAGTTGCAAGGGGTTAACTCACACTCTTAATATTTAATAGAGTATCATCAGTTAACCTACCTCAAGTATAGAATAATACAAGGACAGGATTATATTAATCTAAAATTCCTTAATACATCGAGGGTTATCAATACTTCGGTTTGATAATTAAACCCCATACAATATGTTATTCTATCATCAATACAATAACTGAATGCATATCAATGGAGATGAATAAGCGGGGAAATGGATATCTTTAGTTGTATCGCAAGTGGTGTGGAACTTGACTGAGTATGTGGTGGGATAGCGTCTGGGCTTGACCCTTTCAGGATTCCCTATATATAAGCATACTTGATCAGGTGATACATTACTTGTACATATAACTAAGGAGAGGCCATTGGGTGGTACAGATGAAACAAGTATTACAAGTAACAAGTATGACATTGTGGATGTGTGCATGATCAATTCAATGGTTTTCAATTTACTTACTTATGAACTCACCAACCTAGTGTTGACTTTGTTTAAATACATGTTTCTCAGGTGACGAACAGGTGTAATTTCATATATGCAAGGGCTAGCTAGTGGACTCTTATAAGACCTAGCTACTTTTGGATATTGCATACTTTTGATGACTAGACAATGAATCATCTTTTGTATATCTTGTACATATACAAGATATAAACTCATTGATTCTTTTTGATTAGAGTTACTTAGTTAAATTATGATGTACAATGTAATTTAACTTTGTAATTCTATTTCATGTCATGATTAGCATTTCTCATTTATATCTCATGTGCTATGTAAACAATCTGATCATTTGATTATCACTCAAAGATATCGCGCCCCGGGAACCTTCCGCCCGACGGGAAAACCCGATCCGTTCCCGCCGGCCCGGGGTGTGACAGATTGGTATCAGAGCCATGGTTATAGAGAAATATAGGTCATATTACTTAAACGGTTTGGCCTAGACTATAACCTAGGGACCCTCATATAGAAATCATGTGACTTAGGATTCTATTTGCATATGTCTTCTGCTTCTGATCACTGCACTAACCGATTTCTTTCGGTTATGATCAGAATGCCGCCCAGGAAGCAACCGACCACGCAGACTTCAGCACCACACTCCTCGACACCAACACCACCTGACTCTCCTCCACATTCACCACCACCTCCACCTCCTCCTCCGCACTCTCCACCACCAGGCTCAAGCAATGTTCAGATGATAGATCCTGCTACTATCGCCTTAGCAACCCTGCTGAGTACTCAACTGACCAGCCAGCTGAAAGATGTCATCCCAGAGATGATAAACAAGATTCAAGGCCACGGCAACGTTTCTGGCCATACTACAGGAGAGGCTAGTGGAACCACTAGTCATACTTCGGAATACTCCTACAAGTCTTTTGTAGGATGCAAACCCCCAAGTTTCACAGGAGTCGAAGGGGCTGTTGGACTGATCCAATGGCTAGAAAAGATGGAGAACACTCTGGACATTAGCAACTGTCCAGAACACCATAAAGTTCGCTATGCAGCTGGTTCATTCAGCAAGCGAGCACTGACATGGTGGAATGCTCAGATTCGAGCAAAGGGAAGAGATGAGGCGATGGCGATGCCGTGGGCAGAATTTAAGCTTCTTCTGAGGAACGAGTTCTGTCCGAAACACGAACTGCAACTGCTGGAAACGGAACTCTCGAACCATGTGATGAAGGGGGCTGATCATATGACCTTCACCACTCGCTATCATGAGTTGGTAGCTTTGGTGCCAGAAATGGTACCAACGTTGGAAAAGCTGATTGACCGTTATGTGGCGGGATTACCTTCTTGCATCCAAAGTATAGTGTTGGCTGCTTATCCTGCTACTTTGGAGGCTGCTATCTCCCTCTCAGCTAAACTTACCAAGGTGATGGTAAAGTCTGGGGTTTTGAAGGATGAGGCTGAAACAGCCAAAGCTGGAACTTCCAAAAAGTCGGATAAACGTCCGGCTAAGAAACAAAAAGTGGCAAGGAACTTTGCTGCTACTACTCATGCCCCAATGCTTAATCAGCCACCACCACTGCAAGTCAGAAAGCCCTACACTGGCACTGCACCTCTGTGCAACACTTGTCAGTATCATCACGCGCCAAACTCTCAGTGCATGCAATGCACAAACTGTGGAAAGTTTGGCCACTGGGCAAATCGCTGCAGGAGCACGGGCGCTCCAAACAGAAACAACAACGCAGCTACTACTGCTGCTGCTGCAAATCCTAGGTCTTGCTACAACTGTGGCGAACCAGGACATTTCTCTCGAGATTGTCCCAAGAGGAACCAACAAAGGGCTCAAGCACCAAGAGGACGAGCCTTTCAGATCGGAGCTGCTGCTGCTCGTCAAGACCCGAATGTGGTCACGGGTACATTTCTCTTATCTGACTTCTATGCATCTATATTATTTGACACTGGTGCGGATCAGAGTTTCATCTCATCCGACTTTGCATGCCATCTTAATTATGTTAAGGAACTGTTAGACTCCCCTTATACTATTGAGATAGCAAATGGCAAACAGATTACAGTAGACACCATATTTAGGAATTGCCCACTAACACTTGACGATCACACATTTTCCATCGACTTGATACCGATGGAGCTGGGCAGTTTCGACATCATCATCGGAATGGATTGGCTATCTCTTAACAGAGTTGAGTTCATCTGTTCCGATAAACTACTACGCATTCCTGTGGAGAACAATGAAGTCTTGGAAATTCGTGGAGACCAAGCGAAACGCAGTGTCAAGATAATATCGTGCATGAAGGCTCGCAAGTACTTACGAAAACAATGCGTTGCATTTCTAGCTCACGTGATTCAAAAAGACAAGAAGGCGATCAAGATTCAAGATGTACCGGTTGTGAGAGACTTTGCAGATGTATTTCCGGATGATTTACCGGGACTGCCACCTGAGCGATCGGTGCAGTTTCGGATCGATCTGATTCCGGGAGCAACTCCTGTAGCTAAGTCTCCTTACAGACTCGCACCATCGGAGATGCAAGAGTTGTCCAACCAATTGCAAGAACTACTCGATAAAGGATTCATCCGACCGAGCTTTTCCCCGTGGGGAGCTCCGGTTCTTTTTGTCAAAAAGAAGGATGGAACTTTCAGGATGTGCATTGATTATCGAGAACTCAACAAACTCACCATCAAGAATCGGTACCCGTTACCGAGGATTGATGATCTGTTTGATCAGTTACAGGGAGCACAATACTTTTCAAAGATAGACCTGAGATCAGGTTATCATCAACTCCGGATTCAAGAAGAAGACATACCAAAGACGGCTTTTCGTACCCGATATGGTCATTACGAATTTATGGTGATGCCATTCGGATTGACGAACGCACCGGCTGTGTTCATGGACTTAATGAATCGGGTGTGCAAGCCGTATCTGGATCAGTTTGTTATCGTCTTTATTGATGATATACTGATTTATTCAAGAACCGAGAAGGAACATGAGCAACACCTCAAGACAGTTTTGGAGCTTCTGAAAGAAGAACAACTCTATGCCAAATTCTCTAAGTGTGAATTTTGGTTAAGAGAAGTTCAGTTCTTGGGTCACGTGATTAACAGTGATGGTATTCACGTGGATCCTGCCAAGATAGAAGCAATCAAGAACTGGGATGTGCCTACGACACCAACGGAGATCCGATCGTTCTTGGGATTGGCAGGTTATTACAGGAGATTCATTTCGAATTTCTCTAAGATAGCCTTGCCTCTCACCAAGCTCACACAGAAGTCTGAACCTTTTGTGTGGACACATAAGCAAGAGGAGGCATTTCAGACATTGAAACAAAGATTGTGCAATGCTCCAATCTTAACACTCCCAGAAGGCAGTGATGATTTTGTAGTTTATTGTGATGCTTCCCATCAGGGACTCGGATGTGTTTTGATGCAACGAGACAAAGTCATTGCTTATGCCTCACGACAGCTGAAGATACACGAGAAGAATTACACGACACACGATCTTGAACTGGGAGCTGTTGTTTTTGCACTAAAGATTTGGAGACATTACCTTTACGGTACTAAATGCACTATCTTCACAGATCACAAGAGTTTACAACACATATTTGATCAGAAGGAGCTTAACATGAGACAGAGACGTTGGGTTGAGCTCCTGAACGATTACGATTGTGTGATCAAATACCATCCGGGCAAAGCAAATGTTGTTGCAGATGCTTTGAGCCGGAAGGAAAGAGTCAAACCCTTACGCGTTCGCGCAATGGGAATGACTGTGCAAACCAGTTTGAGAGATCACATTCTACAAGCACAACAAGAAGCAGTGGCAAGAAACAATCTGAAACGCGAGCTCGATTGTGGAGCCGAGAAACACTTCAAGACAAAACAAGATGGAGTTATCTACTATCTGGATCGGGTTTGGATTCCAGCAGTAGATGAACTTCGAACACTCATTTTTGACGAGACACACAAGACACGTTACTCAGTTCATCCTGGTGCCGATAAGATGTACCAAGATCTTAGGTCGTTTTATTGGTGGCCGGGCATGAAGAAAGACATTGCCACTTATGTCGGCAAATGCCTCACATGTGCAAAAGTCAAAGCCGAACACCAGAAACCTTCGGGTTTGCTGGAACAACCGGAGATACCACAATGGAAGTGGGAACAAATAGCTATGGATTTCATTACCAAGCTACCCCGCACTTCCAGCGGATACGATTCTATTTGGGTCATCATTGATCGATTGACCAAGTCCGCACACTTCTTGCCGATCAGAGAGACATACAAGATGGAGAAACTAGCGAGACTATACATTGATGAAATAGTAGTTAGGCACGGGGTGCCATTGTCTATTATTTCTGACCGGGACAGTCGATTTACTTCGCGGTTCTGGCAATCATTGCAACAATCCTTAGGGACAAGTGTTAACTTGAGCACTGCTTATCATCCACAAACGGATGGACAAAGCGAGCGCACCATTCAAACCCTAGAGGATATGTTGAGAACATGCATCCTAGACTTCGGTGGAAGTTGGGACACACATTTACCACTCATTGAGTTCTCCTACAACAATAGCTACCACAGCAGCATTGGATGTGCTCCTTTTGAAGCACTCTATGGTAGAAAATGTCGGTCTCCAATTTGTTGGACCGAAGTGGGAGACAACAGAATCACTGGGCCTGAACTTATTCAGGAAACTACTGATAAGATTGCCCAGATACAACAACGATTACAAGCAACACGTAGCCGCCAAAAGAGTTACGCAGACAAACGGCGCAAGCCTTTGGAATTCGATGTGGGTGACCGAGTCATGTTGAAAGTGTCCCCATGGAAAGGCGTAGTTCGTTTTGGGGCTAAAGGAAAATTAGCACCTAGGTATGTCGGACCGTTTGAGATTACTCAACGTATAGGTCCTGTGGCATACAGACTTAGACTCCCTGATGAGCTCAGTGGAGTACATGATGTGTTTCATGTATCAAATCTCAAGAGGTGCTTAACAGACGAGTCATTGATCATACCACTGGAAGAGATACAAGTTGATGAACAATTACACTTCATTGAAGAACCTGTAGAGATTATGGAACGTGAAGTTAAGAAACTGAAACGTAGCCGTATCCCTATTGTAAAGGTTCGATGGAACTCCAAGCGTGGACCAGAATTTACATGGGAGCGCGAGGACAACATGAAAGCCAAGTATCCCCACCTGTTCGAGAAATAAAGACCGATCTTTATGCTTAAATTTCGGGACGAAATTTCTTTAACAAGGGGAGACTGTGACAACTAGTACCCGACCGCCCGGCAAGTCCGTACGGTATGTGTACTTGCATACAGTAACTATGTGTACATGCGTATTTGTAAACAGTTTTTGTATTAACAGAATTCTAAATACAAGAACAGTTGTACGTATTTTTGTGTAAACTTAAATACATTAAGTACAACGTACATTTGAAACATTAGTTGTGTTTATTAAGTGAAAACTTAATGACAATTAACACAACAAATCATGAGAAACAACGGTGATTCAAACGATATTCAGAAACAAATCGGTTGCGATCTGATGTCCATAGATGACAGGAATCAGATGGCCGACATTTCAATGTGAAAACAAAGTGAAAACAGGACGTATAGTTGAGTCCGACAGTGAGGAAACACAATTAAAACATAAACTGCAGTGTCGTTTCAGAATAACGAACTGACAGTGTGTTTGCGTGGGTGACGATTCACACAAACATATCTGTGAGTTTAACGTTCTGAAATGGTGACTGGAAAGTAGAAAACAAAAGTCGAAAAGCAAAACTATCGTCGTGTTCGTTCGAATGACGATTCGAACGAATACGCGCGATGGTGACGCGATTCGACGAAACGAAAACAAATTACGACACGAAACGAATTTTAATTTAATAAAATAAAATATTAAACATTTTTACAATTTTGAAACTCATCAAATTAATAAAATTAACATTTTTAATTATTTATTTTAAATTACGCGTAAAAATCCGGATACGCGACGAATTAACGAACCGAGCAACCGAAACGGACCCGGACACCACACGAGGTATAAATAGGTTAAATGAGGTGTTCTTTTCATTTTTACATCCAAATTCTCCTTCTCTCTCTACATTTCCGGCCAAGAACACCATCACCATCTTCACACCTTCAAATCCCCATATCTAGCTCGTTTCAAGCCCGATTTGAGTGATTTTCGCGTCCACGCGTAGCTCTTGAAGCCCTCTACATGAAAGTACAACGGATCTAAGCCAAGCACTACTGAAACTCCAGGTATTACTCGTGCAAGATCTGTGAGAATAGGGTTTCTACCCCATTTGGTTCGAACAGCCCACATGGCCGGCCGACCCTCCCCTAGCCGGACATACACAACCGCAAACCACTCTACTACTCGAAACACAGCTCTGAGATCCACACAGCAGCAAGGGAGGTCGGGGGGATGGTGAGCTCGTGGTTCGTGAGGCAGCTTAGCCATGGCCGAACCCACCTTGCATTCAGACGAACCCTTCTCGATCAAGATATCTTAGACGAACCCTTGAATGGGAACCGAACCAGTTTCATGTCCCACGAACCAGGTGCAGCGAACCCATGACCCACGAACCCTTGCTGTTCAAGTTCCGACCGAACCCATGAAGGGCCGAGCCTTGCTTTCTGCTTCCCGAACTCAGGCGAACCCATGGGCTGTCACCTTTAGCCGAACCCTCACCTGACCACGAACCTTAGCATGGCTGTCACGAACCCATCACCTCAGGCGAACCATTTCAGTTAGACGAATCCATGTGGACTACCGAACCCTGGGCTGCTCACGAACCCCGGACCCCCCCCTGGTGACTTCCGAACCTACATACAGATGTCACCTTGGCCGAACTTGTAGTCAAATCCTATGAGGTTCGCTGGAAACCATGCGATGCATGTTATTCTTGAACGAATGTGTGATTTGTTGACAGGCCCAACAACCTATTTGGTTCGGCCCAGCAACCCCTCTCGATCCCTAAATTTAACAAGCCCAATTGCTCTTTTGAACTTGACCCAACATGATTGGATACCCGAATACAATTGTTCGACCCATTGGGGCAGCCCACGTCTTGGCCCAACCGGCCCACTTGTTATAATCGGCCCAACAGGCCCAGTTGACCTTAACCGGCCCAAGACACAAATAGTAGCCCACAAAACACTTTGAGAAATCTATGTGATTCCATTCGGCTCACGTAGCTAACACTTGGCCCAAATGGGAGGCCCATATGATTTAAAGCTTAACGAATATAAGGAATTACACCATTAAAGATAAAATGCGTGGGGTTATGATCTAATTGCTTTGATGATGACAAAGGTTAGTTTTAATGCATTATCAAGGTGAAAACTTAACATTTTCGGGAATGGTTGCATAATTAATAAATGGCCAAGTGTTAGTGTGTTCATGATTACTAGACAAGGGCCGAATGAGGATTAAGATCAAGAGGTGACAAGCAAAAATAGGAATAACACATACCCACGTACAAACTTTACAACTTACACTTATATGTTACAATCACATGAAACTAATACAGGATCGTGAAAACAAACTCAAGGTTAATCAAGAGAGCGTTTCTTCATCCTTTTAAGCTAAGTCAACCCTACAATAACAAGGTGAGTTCATATGCCCCTTTTACTTTAATCTTTACTGATTTTAACTCTCGGGGCTGAGAAACATGCTTTACTTTTAATTACCTAAAAGTTTTGCTTACATATTGTTAATACTTTGATTAGTTGATATTAAATTGTTTATTATCATAAATCATTGTATGCATGCTTGTTTGAATTCAAGAATACAGGAAAGATAAGATGATGATGATATTATAATATCATAACTCATCGATACAATAGGATAACTTAGTAGTAAGTTAACTTTTACAACACTTAGTTATTCTTACAAGAAATGACATTACAAAAATTACAAGGAACATGGAATGATAATCATGATAACATAATCTCATGATAACAACATCATTCACTCAACTATTTAACATAACTTAATAAGACTAGTTCTTATTTAACTTTGTTAATATCACGGAGAACATATTACAATGAGAACAAGAGTACAAGTGAATACAATTACAATTAGTTACATTTGACCTGTTTGCATTATATCACTTCAATCATGTGCCAATTTGTTCAAGTGATCATGTAAGTCCCTTAAATTCGCTGACCAGTTAGTTTGACGTGACTAAACCGACGATAGCATAGTGGTACCATAGGTTTGACAAACCTCTAGCCTGTAGGGCTAGTATGTTGATCGTAACAATTCATTGGCCGGTAACGTATGACCGGTGACAGGGCGACCTCAAGTCAGGTTCTGGTAAGCGACACATGGTGATATTAATCTACAGTGATAAGTAATTAATCCAGCGAAAACCCTATTGACTAGTAGGTTGAGAAGGTGATCTGCTCTCATGTTACACTACTAGTAATAGATTTCGTTGAGGACAATAGACATGCAAAGTGGTAGAGATAAATCGGATGCATTGAAATCTGATTACGTGAGGATTTCAATGGATTCCTTTTAGGCTCTATGCACTATGGTTCAAGAACAAGTTGCAAGGGGTTAACTCACACTCTTAATATTTAATAGAGTATCATCAGTTAACCTACCTCAAGTATAGAATAATACAAGGACAGGATTATATTAATCTAAAATTCCTTAATACATCGAGGGTTATCAATACTTCGGTTTGATAATTAAACCCCATACAATATGTTATTCTATCATCAATACAATAACTGAATACATATCAATGGAGATGAATAAGCGGGGAAATGGATATCTTTAGTTGTATCGCAAGTGGTGTGGAACTTGACTGAGTATGTGGTGGGATAGCGTCTGGGCTTGACCCTTTCAGGATTCCCTATATATAAGCATACTTGATCAGGTGATACATTACTTGTACATATAACTAAGGAGAGGCCATTGGGTGGTACAGATGAAACAAGTATTACAAGTAACAAGTATGACATTGTGGATGTGTGCATGATCAATTCAATGGTTTTCAATTTACTTACTTATGAACTCACCAACCTAGTGTTGACTTTGTTTAAATACATGTTTCTCAGGTGACGAACAGGTGTAATTTCATATATGCAAGGGCTAGCTAGTGGACTCTTATAAGACCTAGCTACTTTTGGATATTGCATACTTTTGATGACTAGACAATGAATCATCTTTTGTATATCTTGTACATATACAAGATATAAACTCATTGATTCTTTTTGATTAGAGTTACTTAGTTAAATTATGATGTACAATGTAATTTAACTTTGTAATTCTATTTCATGTCATGATTAGCATTTCTCATTTATATCTCATGTGCTATGTAAACAATCTGATCATTTGATTATCACTCAAAGATATCGCGCCCCGGGAACCTTCCGCCCGACGGGAAAACCCGATCCGTTCCCGCCGGCCCGGGGTGTGACATTTTCCCTTCTTCAAATGACGTTCTGCTCTGTTTTTGTTGTGTCTGGTGTTGATAGCGTTTTGCGCTAGGCTCCCTCATGTTGTTTCTAATAGTTTGCTTGAATGATTAGGGTTACAACGTTTTTTATGTTTTAAGGTCTCTTTGTGTATCCCTTGGTTTCCATTGTTCTTGATTTAGGTTTGCATGTTATGTTACTGATTGATGTTCTTCCCTAATGTTTTGGCCATGAAAAGACTCATCAGCAAAGGGGTCATCATTGTTTACATATTGACTTTTGTGTGCACCAGTTGTCGAATTACCAAAAAAAATATCCATCAGAGAGGTGGTTGATGCTGATACAGATGCAACATTCTCATTTCGTTTAAATCGTTGGTGTTTATTAAATTTAGGAATCTGAATTTTAGGTTTCTCGGTTTCCAAATTTTTGTCTTGATGACTCATCTGCTACCATTTTGCTCTCCAGTGAGCAGACTTTAACGTCTGGTGATCAAATTGAAAGAAGATGCTAGATTGACAGTAAAATAATTGTTTTGTTTGACATCAAATAAAAAAATAGTAAAATGCATAAAAATTATTAATTGTGATGACCCCTTCTACGAGTAATGAACACTTACATTTTCAACATAAAACCACAAGTTATAGCAAAACAAAACTATAGATATTGATTTCTCCCCGCTTTAAAATTTACGCCACTACTCTAATTTTTATAGGTATTAATTTACATGAATTTTGTTCTAATGCTGGTATATATGTATGTTTATGTATATTTATCTCATTTTTCTGTTCGTGTTTATTATGTATGCCTTTGAACTTCTATAGATCCCGTTTTAGACTTATTGGTCGCGATTTTCACCTCCCAGTCGTCGGTATATTTGGGGCTTTGCGGCACTGTTCGTCAAGTTCGCTCATGTGTAGCTTCCCTTTCTCCTTCACACCCATTTTAGGGTTTCCAGGGCTGATTATCACCTCTCTCTAGATATGGTATATTTGGGTTGTGATGATTGATTGTTGTCTGAGGCTGAATCAGGAAATGGCTTGAGTCTGGCTTGGCTCAATTGTTGGATATTAAGTGCTCTTTTGCGACCATGTTGTTATTATCGAGCTCAAATCCTTTTGGTGATATGATTAATTAAATCTGAGCCTCAGTAAACAACCATAAGTATTGCAAAAATCATTTGGGCATGTGTGATGATATTAGTGAATCCGATTGAACTGTCAATGCTTAGGTAACGCCATCGAAACTAACATATGTTGCTGCGAGGTTTCTATATGTTTGTGTGACATGAGCCATGAGGCTTAATAAGCAAATAGTCAAACACCTAAGTAAGTTTGTGCAAATAGAGCTGCAGAGATCAATAAATTGGGTATTTTTTTTTTTGTAAGTTTTATAGTAAAAATGTCAAAGGATGCTGGAAGAAAGTCATTTCAATGTTAGACAAATCTGGAGTTTAAATGGCTCTCTTATAAGTATATTATTCTGTTGTTAAACAGGTCATAAACAATGTTCTTTATGGGTTCATACCAATCCGATTGAGGCTGCACAGGTCTAACTTGCTTTGTTCATACTATGATTTTTATTGCACTGTTTTATAACATGCATGTATTTATGCACAACAAGAAAATAAAGCTTTCATAGCCAATTTTATAACATGCCCATAGCAAACATAAAAAAAGCTAGATTTCTACACTTTTAAGAATTTAATAAATAGATGAGAGATGAAACATATTATTGAATATGATATAAGCATATAGTAAGAAATGAATAAAGATATTGATATGACAACCATAATAAACATTCATCTCCTCTTGATCTGGTAATGCCTTGAAATTTAGAGCTTGAAGCTACTTTGGTTTGAAGTTGGGTTACTGTGTATTTGTTGCATGATTCAGGAATTCAAAAAATTCATATACTAAAGATTTGGAAACATGCAGAAGCTTGCCAATTGGATTTGACAATTAATTCTTGCTTTGTTAGCAGTCTTATATAATGTTTTGCAACTTTGTTGTTTATTTACAAAGCTTTAGATAAATTAATTATTTAAGGCATTTGGGTTGTGGTTAACAGATTCACCTCATGCTTTGTTTCTTTTGGATATAATATCTTTTTAAACTTTTTTCATGTAGTTTTTTTAGGTTCGCATTTCAAGTTACGAATGATCAAGGTCCGCCGCAACGCGCGGTATTGCCATCTAGTTTAGATATAATTACTAACATCATTAGTTTAGGTTATTGATATTGGTAGAGATACACAAACCGGTTAACCGGTTTTAGAATAACCGAACCGGCTAACCGCTTTTTACCAATAACTGCATTCGTTAATAACCGATTTTTTAATATCTAAAACCAAAACTAATGTTTTTAGAATCGGACCCGATGTCAAATCGAATGTCTTACTGGTTACCGGTCGGACCGAATTAAAGAACCGGATAACATAATAAATATATAAAAAATCCCCAAAACATTATAGAAATTTAACACATTTAGATAAACATAATTAATTTTCAAACAAACATAATAATGTTAAAAAACAAGGTATGATTTTAATCTTTAATTCTTTGGATTTTAGCAAAAAAAAAAACTTAAAATTCGGTCAAACCGGTGAGTCGACCAGTTTCCTCCGTTTTCTTTCTAAAAATCTTTCGGCCCCCCTTCAAACTTTTTTCAAGCTCTGTCACTGTTGTGCATAATCTTATAGTGAAGTTTAAGCACCTAAAGATGATGTTAAGGCGGTGGTGGTTAAGTGGCTGCAATGAAAGTTTTGGGTTGGTAATGCAAGATTAAAATAACCCAATAATTACAACTATTAATATCTAGATAAGTTTTCCTATTGGTATAAAACCCACATTTCAATGTGGAGGTCAAGTTTTGACTCTCACTTTAGGCACTTTGATGGATACCAAGTGAGGGGAGGAATCTTAGGTTTAATATCGGGTTCTAAACCGATAATGGGGGTGCAATTTTTACAGCAAATAAGCTGGTTTCTGCGCATCATGTGAAGCTCTTTCGAGGGTGGCGTCTGGTAAAATGAGTTATCGCTCCCTTGAAGAAGGGGTCTTCCGAGGCCTGTTGGCGTGGTGCTTATGCCACGACGTTACACTCGGTTGTTGTTGTTCAATAAAAAATCTACAACTATTAATCATAATTTCATTTTAAAGATAATATTTTTTTCCCTAAAACTAGGAAAAATCATTTACGTGGTAAACCACCGGGTCTCCCAATACCCGACTAACCAGGGGAAAGGATGAAACGTGACCGCAAGCAACATGATCAGTAGCCTCCAAGAAAAACTAGTCTTGATAGAGATTGAACTTGAAACCTCTACGTTATCCCTCCTCTATTCAAACTAATACACCACTTTCTTCGAGATCAACTATTTATCATAATTTCAGTTTAAAGATACTATGTTTTATTTATTCATAATTTATGTACATGATTTACTTTGAAAGACACTCTCAGTTCAAACTCTATTGTATGATAAATTTTCAATAAAATTACACTCTTAATAAGCCTATTGTGTATTGAAACATGAGAAATTGAGTTTTGTACCCCCGTCATCTCTTATTATTTAAAAAGGAAAATGTCATACAAATATAACCAACTTTCAGCTTTGTTCCACTTAGGTCACTCATACTTTTTTTTTGTTCCGATTAAGTCTCTCATACTTGTTTTTTTGTTCCGATTAAGTCACTCATACTTTTTTTTGTTCCGATTAGGTCACTTTACTTTAATATAATGTTCTAATAACAAACATTTTACTTACAATATGAGTGACCTAATTGAAACAAAATTAAAAGTAAAGTGACTTAATTAGAAAAAAAAAAGTATGAGTGACTAAATCGGAACAAAAAAAAGTATGAGTGACCTAATTGGAACAAAGCTGAAAGTTGGTAACATCAAACTAATGAAAAGCCTAAACCTCAAAACCATTACACACAAAGTCGATCAAACCAAGAACATTGGAGGTGTCTCCGATCACAACTCTCCGTTCTACAATCATGTCTTGTATTATCCGAGACAAATGCATGTAAACGACATGTTAACCGACAAGAACTACATCGATTAATTAGTCATAAGAAATGTTAAAATTGTTTTTTCACCTAGAACAAAGTTGGTTTCATTGATTGGATAGTCAAGAAACCTGAGCCAAACGTGTGAAATACATGGCTTCATTGGCTTGTATGGGGTGTGATGCCATGATCAAGGGTTTATTGTTATACAATGGAAAAACAAATAAGAACCAACGTCTAATACGCCACCAAAGCCCAAGATCAAGGGTTGACTAAAGCATTTACCCGTGTTGACCCAACAAGAGAGTTTCTAACTCAACATACTACACAAAGTTGTGAATAATCTGGGGTGAAATACCACCTGGTTTTTCCTAAACCTGACATTCTTGACTCAAAGCAAGATAAATGTGTTAATTTGGGTGAGCAACTATTGTATTTTAGGTTGAAATATGTAGCATCATAACATATAATTAGTTGAGATGATGGGTCAAGATGTGTAACCTAAAATTACGAAAATAAAATAGATTCAAACGGGTTAGAATTATAAATTGATGTTTTTTAAAAACAACTTATTTAGAACCAAACTAATTTTGCTTAAAATTCATCCTGATTCGTTACCACCCTGTCCATTTTATCAAGCTTATGGTATAGATTATGAACCACAGGCTATACAAATTTCTTCTTGCTTTAGATTATGAACCACATATCATCAGGCTGTCAAAGACTAGCCAAAAAGAGTCATTTCGTGCACAAATCCACCTGTTGTTGAAACTTCTTGTATTTAGCCACAAACAGAACATTGTGAAGTATATGGTAGGGATGGTCGTAATGAAGAAGGATGCTTCAAAAGTATTAAGTATCCGGAGTGATGCATGGGTAAAGGGAAGCAAGATAAACTAAAGCCAAGAGATGCTTTTGTTAAAGAAGAAGGTAACTCATTACCAGGATTTAGCAATCAATAATACCAATAGATCGTGAAGTTATTTAGAAGCAAAGATGATGCTACCAAGGAAGTGTTGGAAAATATCAGGATTTATAACCAGGATTTCTAATAGATCGTGTAAGGAATCACATTTCGAAATCAATATTTCTACTCTTCCGAGTTCAACAAATGTGATCGTGATAATCCAAGAGAATTCGTATGTAATATGGAAAATTTGAATGTTCTTTGTCTGTCTTTATTTTTTTTGTGTTTTTATCAAGAAGATGATGGTTACTTGCGGTTAATTTACGTGGGTAACTTTCATCACGCGGGTCAAAATGTTCCGGGTCGTGGGTCAAGTAATTTCTGATTATATAATAATTTGTAAATTTTGTTTAAGTTTTGAGGCATTGCCCCGAACCCCACAAGGGGCACTGCCCCCGGACCCCTGCGCGCTGACTGGCAAGCAGGACTGCCACCAAGGGGCAGGGCAGAGTCCCTTGGACCCCTTTTAGGAGCATTGCCCCTAGGACCTCTCAAGGGGGCACGACCCCCTTGACCCATGCTTGGTCTGGTGCTCAGGAATCTTAAACAAACGTGCACTCTGTACCTCCAAATTTTGATTCTCTTATATCCAATTACACTAAAATATACAGATAATAAGATGTGCCATTAATTGCAAAAATGGTAAGTAGCATGAGCCACAAGTGGATGCAAACCGATAAAACAAACTCTTAGATCTAATGCTTTATCTTAAAGCAACAAGGCTCGACATTGCAAATGTTGTCAATGTCTGAGCCAGTTCATTGGTGATGCAAGATAAAGCCATGAAGAAGAACCAAATCGAGGTCTATGCTACCTTAAGGCAGCTCTGGACAAGCCATCCTATTGCCTAAATAAAGGAGATACTAATCTAACGACCTAAATTATGATTCAAATTGGCTCGGATGCATGTTTAGCAGAAGAACATGAACCGGTTACTTTTGGGAGGAGCTCTTGAGCCATGAAAATCAAAGAAACAATCAGTCATTTCTTTTTCATCAGCTAAGGCATATACTGATACATGACTACCATTGTTGGTGAAAATTTATGGATGAGATGGTTTCTAAAGAAACATGGAACATGAAATGTTACCTACCAGGCCAACACAAATGTTTTGTGAAAACCAAGTGGCCCAACACATAATGAACAATTTGGTATTTCATGAGTGCATTAACCATTTTGAAATGGACTATTTCTTAACTAGAGAGTGTTGGTGAGTCAAGGAAATCCAGCCATGCCTGCTGACACTAAAATACAAATAGCCAATCTTCTCACTAAGGTTTTGAGACCCAACATTTCTTTACTTAACTTGGTAAACTGGGCTTTTAAGATCTCCACCCTCCAACTTAAGATGGCATAATCATGAAGTGATATCCACCATAGTTTTCTCCTAGCATTCTTGCAATAATTGATCTAAATACCTACATTGGCTTTCTATAGTTCTTACCCATATCATTGCGTCTAATTAGTTTTTATTTAGCCCATACGTGTGTATATATAGGATAGTCTTGATGTAAACCATTGTAACTTTTTCTTTGTAGAAACATCGTTCACAACATAAATAAATACTTATATTATTTCAATCACTCGAATTACAATTCAGAATAATATAAAATGTAAAATAAAATATTACAAGAAATATAAAAGTGCTAAAATTTAAATTACTAAAAAAATAAAGTATAGCACTAGATGAAACGAAATAAAATAATTTGGTGGCTAAAGAAATATGTTCAACAGATGTCCCTTAAAACAAATTTCGGGCCACCCAGGTGAACCCGACTATTTCCCAGGGTACAACAGTAGTAGCACTATGTATTGTCGGGGTTAACCGAAAACCTGAAAAGTTACCTAAAAATAGAATGTTATGCAATGTAGCGCAAAGAATCGATCGTTGTATATTATTGCGAACTCGGCGTAATATCTTCTTGTGTTGTGAACTTTTGAAGCTTGCGTGTATGTCTCAAATGGTGTAGAGATTTCAAAACTCCGGCAACTCTAACAAGATACCAAATGCCTCTATATATACGTTTATCTTATTGTATTTCAAAGGTTGCCATCATGAGCTATTATAAGCATATTCATGCCTTAATTAAAGTTAAGTTATAGTCATTTAAATAGGTAGATGAAAAGTTTTTTTTTTCTTTTCCCTTTTTCTTTTTAGAGTTTTACACAACACAATTTCGAGTATTGATATCGCATTCATCGTAGCTCAGTTTTGGTCCACTTCATAGAATCTACATTAATCATATCCATAACATATGTGAATAATTATTGTTGTCCAAGATTAATAATAAAACATATTTATTATTAAAAACTTCTAACAATCCTTCACATGAATAGATATCGATCCTCACACTCAAGTAACACGATAAAATTTCAGTGGTTGAGTATTGCAGGAGAAGTAGCTGTTCTATTTGAACCCTCTTTAGTGATATGTACATTTCTCCTAGCTATTAGTAGATGTGATGTCCTTAAACCAATTCTTGTTTACGCAGACATTATTACATGTCACACAATAATCTTTCTGGTATGGTCATCTCCTCATTGTCATATTTGTTATGATCATGAAACACTAGTCTGACTCTGCAAGAGTTCTAGGATTTGTGCGCCCCACAAATATATTCGAAATGACCCCACTTCTCTATCATATAGGTGATTTTATGCAAATCATTAAAAATCATATGCTCATTCCTCTTGACGACTTATACACTAACTTTCTGCTTAAGCCTTTTGTAAACGGATCCACTATGTTATCTTTTGACCTCGCAAAATCAGTTGAGATAGTTCCATTAAGAGTAATTGTCATATCGTATTGTGTCTACGCCAAATGTGCCTTGATTTGTCATTATACATTGCATTTTGAGCTCTACCATCTCTACTATCACGACATTTTTATGTTTCTATCTTCTCAATGATCAAGACGTAAAAAGAATTAGGGTTTCAATTGGGCCTTCATATGGACCAGCATTGTATACACAATGATTGTTGCCTTGCTTAGTCTAAGTTATCAAATCAGTCAAGTTTGATTAACTTTCAATCATCTAGTATAACTAACTAATATAACGGTAGTTAATAATGATCATCATAAATAAAAAAGCGAAGAGTAATTCATAAACCTTTAAAATAAAAATAAAAAAGCATCAACCACCCAATGAAATACCCCTTGAGCGATTAAGCGTTGATCTACTTACAGAACACCTATATGATGATTCACCTCTTATCATCACTCATTATAACACTCACACTTGCAAATTATTAAGTGATAGTGCTCAAACAACTTATACGTAAATTGAGCCAAATATAACAATGATTAAAAAAATAAAAAATTGGAACATATTAAGACTATAGGCCATACACTCCTCTCCCCTCTTGCACTCTTATTACTTTAGCATGACATCTTACTTCATTTCATTTTATAACACTCAACCAAAAAAATAGATTAGTCATTGTATTCATACTCAGCGCATTCATGCTAGTTAGCAGTTATAGCTTCATATCAAGGATTTCGTCACTATCATCAATATCATCAATAACAATATCATCAAAACCTTGAGACTTGTTATTCACTACTTCTCACTACTAATAACAATATCATCAAAACCTTGAGACTTGTTATCCACTACTTCTCACTACTACCGCTGACTACGGGATACTAACTTTGGTCCACTGTCATGCCACCAACATGGCTACAATCCACCACCCTAGCAGAATCCACTGACTTTGGTCCACCGTCATGCCACCAACATGACTACAATCCACCACCCTAACAGAATGCACCATTGTGCTGCTACACTGGTGCCACATTGCAAGTTGCAACCCTTTTGTATGATTACAAGAAACACCCATCCAATTTTGAACATCATGGATGACGAAATCTATCAGAACATACAATTTCCTTTTGCTTTAACCATGGGAGAGTATTAGATTGTATCATCACTCACTATAGATTTCTAAGGTTAGGTTTTCTAAAATTCTGTGTGATTTTTATATATCATAATTTAATCATTCAACCCCTGCCTTAACTGTGTTAATGGTAACTGAGTACGATGATGATAAATTTTATCATTCAATAATATAAATTCAGTGTTCATCATTCTACTACATCTGCATGCATGTTGAAATCAAAATCAAAACCATGACATGCACTAAATCATTAACAAAACTAGCATGCAAAACACGAAGGTACATAAAGATAAATATAAAATCTCCAATTTTAATGTAGCACACACATTATGAAGGTCCGCATCATCAATTAAAATTTATACACACATATATGATGATGAGAACCCTCTAAATAGACAACCAGTCTTTAATTGTTATGGCCTATATTTACACGTCACAATATGCAACTCTATACATGGCCTACAAAGTAGCTTATTTTAGTAGCTTCCTTTCATAATGTTCTCCAATAACCTATAGAACTTACCTACACCTCCAATTGATAAGCACGCAAACAAAATCCATAGCTTACTTGTGGATTTAGAATGCCAAGAAACAGAGATATTTCATAATCTTGCGCTTTTTGGTTCGATTAGCACGATCTTTCTTTTCATCTTTGGACGAACCTTCAGAACTATTTGATGATGATGATGGTTGTGGTGAGGACGATGGTTGTGGTTGTGGTTGTGGTGGTGGTGGTGGTGATGCTGGTGGTGTGCCAACCTCATTTGAAGTGCTCGTGTTTTCAGGAATGGGATTTGTTTTGGAGGTTTGTCCTGTACAAGGTTTGGACTCCTTAAAATTGTCCAGAGATCCTGTGAACAAAATCACAAAAGAACAAGAAAATGTGTAAGTTCCACTTGTATTTTCTAGAAAACAAAACAAATCAAAAGATAAATATAAAAAATAATCTAAAATTTAACTATGAAAGAAACGGGTCAAAAGTCGATTAAGGTGCATCAAATGCTTAAAACATATCCTAATCATCCTATTAATATAATAAACTTTGTAGTCATAAAACACTTTCAACTTGTGAAATTATATGTGTAGCAAATAAGCATTAGTGTGTCAACCAAATCCAACCTGTTAGGATTTGTACATAGAACCCGACTTGTTTAGTTAAACGGATTCGTTGGTTCGACCCTAACCGATTCATACTAAACCCAAACCTATTAATTTCGTGTTAGGTTCATGTCGTGTTTTCGTGTCAGAAATTAACACCCCTATTAAAACTGACACACTTTGCCAAAAGATCTATAGTACATGGAACCACTTAATGTCTAGTATATCTGGTGTATTATCTTGGAAGTGAGCTACTACCCATTAAATTGAACATAGTGGAAGCTATGAGTCCTATGACTACAAATAATCCAACACAAATAAGTTGGTTAAAAGATATAAACATGCCCAACTTAATTATTTAACATATATAAAAACTATAACAGATTTACAAGGAGATTTCATTCAATGAATATTAAATTGGGTAGCATGTGTTATGCCATCAGTGAATCAATGAAATTAGTGTTATGTACCACTAACAGGGTTACAGGTTTCTAATACAGTGACAGTAACTACACCAAATAAAGACAACACTATTTCATGTAATTTGCAACAAAAATAATATAAAGGATGAAATGGCATACCTAAAGTGGTTGGTTGCATGACCACTTGTTTTAACTTTCCAGGTGCAGAGATATTCAACTTAATTCTTGAATCTTGGATCTCTTGATCAACAGTGTCATCACCTAGTTCACACAATAGGGCAGCAGAATCAAATAAATCATCTGATGTCATACTCATTGTCATACAGCTTGAATCAGCGGAACTGGTAGTACGTGACAGGGGGGTATCCAGATCATGTAACTCCAAGAAATCATCCCCTAAAACAGTAACATCAAGAGGCTGATCTGAGGAAGGTTGATTAGCCAAGTCCGATGGTCCTGCCATATCATCACCATTCTTTACAATAAGTTTGTTTTTTGAAATGCATCCATCTTCACTACTAATGTCATCTACCGAAAACACTCTGTATAATGCTCTAGGATCCTGCGTGTTATCCAACCAAACTTGCGATTGAATAGCAGGTCGGATTAAGATATAAATAACAAAAAGAAACTGCAATTAGATTAAAACAAATGTGCATGCGATCTAAAAGAAAATGTGAATACCAGTTTACTAGTCTCTTTATCAGTTGTTGTGTACTCTTGCATCATCCATTTAGTTTTTTGGCTATCATCAGCTGGGCCTATAAAGAATTGAAGAGTTTTTCTCAAACCAATAATCAAAGAAGTTTTGTATATCTCACAAGCCTCCCCTGTTGACCTCCAGGACCCATTTGTAGTATCTGTTTTTGACCTAGACCAGTAGTACCACACGCCAGCTGCTAGACATTTAGCAATTAAATAAACACTTCCTGATACAAATACAAAACATATCAAAGACATAACATGATACTAACCAGGGAGATCTGAGGGTGTGAATTGGAAAGGATCCACATCATGAAGTACAGTTTCAGGCAGGGTGAAGCCCATTTGTATAAGCAATAAAGCATTGATGATGGTTTCATCTGTCGAGAATTCACTGAGTTCAACTGCAGGAGGAATGGGAGCTGGAGGACACATGGCAAAATGGACTTGAATGGAAGGAGATTACAGTTTGACCAGATAAGGTAATGCTTTCTGCATAAAAAATTAGACTGGCATTGAGGATGAATACTGGATCATCAATACTATTTTCCACACTTATACATTAATGATACAGAAAACAATATTAAAGAGGAGACTCACACATTGAAATTCATGGCTAAAGATAGCAATTTTAATTTTCAAAAAAAAAAGGGGTCATACTTAAACAAGATATGTGTCATGTCAATTACATCATCTCATACAATTGAAGATAAAAATTTTTATTATAAAACAGAGCTTAATAAACAAACAAAAGAAAAATAGACATACAGCAAAGTATCTAGCCTTGTGGTTTTGTTATAACACACCTTAAACATACAGAAAACAGAGTTTAATTACAAATTTTCTATCACACCTCAAATATATTAAATGAAGTTAATATAGATGTTCAATGATACCATCAACTTGTTGAAGAAATGCAAAACTGATCATCAATCACTCAAATTCTCACTTACGCCACAACCTAAAATCAGAATTCAAGAATAGCAAGAACATGCATCATAGATCTTTCTTCATCAAATTCAAGCTGATAATGGAAAGATGAAACCTAATCAACTGAAAGTTACTAGATTATTTACTATAAAGGTAGCAAGAGTATCCATCCAATTTCCAAAAATATCAATCAACTACAAAAAAAAAAAAAACCCCAAAATGGCAATTCAATCATAGAATCATTCAATACAACAAGTATAACATCAGATACACCAACAATAAAACAAGCATTAGAACAATATTAACATATTAACATATAAACAGCAAATAAACACGAAATGAACACCTAAAGAGAAATCAAATAGTCAATCAGCATCAAACACACCGATAAGCCAGGGAACCATCAATATTAACAAATCCACACATGAGCACTAAACAGACACCAATAATTTGCATAACACTACTCATAAAACGGTTGAAGAGCAACGGAGACTATAAATTCGAGACGATCGGACGTGTATTTACACACGAACGCACAGAAAACCCAGGAAAACTGGGATCTTTTGTGAATTTGGGTGTGGATACACCGTCAGTTGAATGATCGGCGGTGACCGAAGTTACCTTCGGAGAGACGACTCCGGCGTCTGCTCCGTTGACTCCGGCCTCTCCTTTCCTTAACGAAGTGAAGAAGCAAGAGTGATTGTTGGGTTTATAAAGAGAGTTTGAGAGGGAATCTTGACTAGGGTTTGGGATGCTCTCCTCGTTGAACACGGCTCTTCAGTCTTCAGTCTTCCCTCTTTATCCTTTTTTATATTGAATGAAATAAAAATAAATAAATATGTCGAAAAAAAAAACAAATTTTTAAATGGTTGGGACTTGTAAGAATCTGCTAAGCAAACCCTTTGATATAAGATGTTTAAAAAGATTACTCATTATAAACAAGTCGAGCGATTCGACTCGTTTTTAGTGGAATGGAACATGAATTAGGGTTGGCTTGTTATATATATATATATATATAGGAAAGGGATCATATAATAATCCTCATTAATTGCGGTAACCCATTAACCCTGGCAAAAAACGCTCAAATCGCAAAAAAAAATTTTTCATGGTTTTTTTTATGCAAAAATAGGGGGGCTCCTTTTTTAACCGTTCGCTAATTCACAAGCGTTAAAAAGTTAAACGAAATGTAAGTTTGCGTTACACTGCGACACTTAATTGGTAGTTTCCACCGCCTGTCCAGAGTTGAGCCCTGGGATTTGACGGCGGACTTAAAAAGCCACCTACAGACGCTTTACGCCCAATCATTCCGGATAACGCTTGCATCCTCTGTATTACCGCGGCTGCTGGCACAGAGTTAGCCGATGCTTATTCCCCAGATACCGTCATTGCTTCTTCTCCGGGAAAAGAAGTTCACGACCCGTGGGCCTTCTACCTCCACGCGGCATTGCTCCGTCAGGCTTTCGCCCATTGCGATTTAAGTGTCGCAGTGTAACGCAAACTTACATTTCGTTTAACTTTTTAACGCTTGTGAATTAGCGAACGGTTAAAAAAGGAGCCCCCCTATTTTTGCATAAAAAAAACCATGAAATTTTTTTTTTTGCGATTTGAGCGTTTTTTGCCAGGGTTAATGGGTTACCGCAATTAAGGTGGGTTATTATTCACTCTTTTATATATATATATATATGGATTTTAATCTCATAAAAACTAGATCTTAAAGAGAAAACTTTTGAACTCTGCGTGAAGTGTTACATCAACCTTATTAAAGTTGGATTTATTATTAAATAGAGTGGTATTTTTTCTCACCCTCTACATTACTGGTCAATCATTTATCTCTCTCATTTCATTAATTGATTTATACACACACTATCTCTCTCATCTCTCAAAACATTTCTACATACACTCTCTCTCTATCATCTCTCAAAACACACACACACACATTCACCGATGATGGTGGTTTACGGTGGTGTCGGGGATGAGCAACGTCGATAACAACCAACGTGTGGTGGTGCTTGTAGCGAGGTTTAGGGGTGGTGGTGGCGGTAGGCGACGCTGTTGGTGGCTGTGGGGTTGTGACACCCCGTAATTTCTAGGTCAGCTTTTATTTATTTAAATGTTTATTTAAATACTATTTGTACACGTGGCACGACAGTACGAACACTGACACACAACAGGATAATTCGATGAATTATCGGCAAACGGCACACACATGTCAAAACACACGAACGTTGGTGAACGTCTAGCACATTGTGTAGCACAACACTCGAAACCTCACGAAACACTCACACATTGAACTTGGAAGTTCAAACGAGGCCAAACGATAGTTCGTAAACGTGAAAACGGCGACGAACGGATCAAACACATTGAATTGGGCCTATTGGGCTCCCAGTGGACCCATCGTGGTACGCGATGGCCCAACAGGAGGCATTGTCGCGGTGCGGGACATGCGGCGCGGGGGTTTGACTCCCGAAATCCGCCCGGTACGCGAAAAGGATCTGGAAGCCCCATCGCGGTACGCGACGCCATCTAGTCGACAAAATCTTATAAATCCAAGAACATTATGGCTAGTGAAATGATTTAATCTCCTTACCCCCTGGGAGGAGAATCGATGCTATATATATATATATATATATACATAACAAATTACAAGAGTAATCCCTCATGAATATACAAAAGACAACAATACAATGCATACATAATTAATTATGTTTAATATCCCCCTTCAAGTGAAACGGTGGCGGACCTAGGCGAAGCTTTTCCCGGAAGAACTCGAATTGATGACGTGGTAGACTTTTGGTGAAGATATCAGCCACTTGGAGCTTGGTTGGAATAAACTTTGTATGTAGCTTCCCAGAAGAGACAAGTTCGCGAATACAGTGATAATCAAGTTCTTTGTGCTTTGCTCGTTTATGAGAAACCGGATTTTGTGTGAGAAATAGAGCGCTCTTGTTATCACATAATAGAGTAGGCCTATCAGGAGGTAATGCATGAAGTTCACGCAATAGGTGCGTGATCCAAATGATTTCAGCTGCTGTATTGGCCATAGCTCGGTACTCGGACTCACAACTTGATCGCAACACAATGGGTTGTTTCTTGGCACTCCAAGAAACAAGGTTCCCACCCAAAAAGATGGAGTAACCATATGTGGAACGTCGAGTTTCAACACAATGTGCCCAATCGGCATCCGAATAACCCAACAATGAAGGGGACTGAGGTCGAGAGAACTGAAGTCCAAACGAGATGGTGCCCTTGACATAGCGAAGAATTCTCTTGACATGCTGATAGTGGATAATGGTTGGTGCTTGAAAGAATTGACTAACTTGATTAACGGCATACGAGATATCAGGTTTGGTGATAGTTAGGTACTGAAGAGCACCTACCAAGGAGCGGTAATGAGTAGGGTTGCTGTATAGCTCACCATCAGTGACAAAGGCCGCGTTCGCGGCAAGAGGTGTGGTTACGGGTTTAGAGTCGATAAGGTTTGCACGAGCTAAAATATCATGAGCATACTTAGACTGGCTGAGAAATAAACCACCAGGAGAGTAAGTAACCTCAAGGCCAAGAAAATAGTTGAGTTTCCCCAAATCCCGAATAGCAAATTCTTTGTTTAATTTGGTGATAAAGGAGCGTAGGACTTGAGCATCGTTACCGGTTAAAATTAAGTCATCAACATAAACAAGCAAGTATAAGATGCATGAGTCTTTTTTAAAAACAAACAAGGATGTGTCAGCCCGACTACAAGAAAACCCATTGGCAATAAGGAACGTACTAAGACGATGGAACCAAGCCCGTGGTGCATGTTTAAGGCCATAGAGAGCCTTGTTTAGACGTCACACATGATCAGGGTGTTTTGGATCATGAAAACCGGGTGGTTGTTCCATAAACACCGCTTCACTGAGATTGCCATGTAGAAACGCGTTGGAAACATCTAGTTGATGAAGATCCCAATTATTTATTACCGCCAAGGAGAGAACGATACGAACCGTGGATGCTTTAACAACCGGACTAAAAGTATGTGTGAAGTCAAGACCCGGAACTTGACTGAACCCTTGAGCGACAAGACGTGCTTTATGTCTTTCAATTGATCCATCAGTGTTATATTTTGTACGAAAAAGCCATTTGCACCCAACAATATTATGGTGTTGCGGGCGAGGAACTAATGTCCATGAAATGATTTAATCTCCTTACCCCCTGGGAGGAGAATCGATGCTATATATATATACATAACAAATTACAAGAGTAATCCCTCATGAATATACAAAAGACAACAATACAATGCATACATAATTAATTATGCTTAATAGCTAGTCTACTCCTTTTAATCATTTTACTCGATCTCTCACGCCATATCTCGACCATCTCCGTCTTCTTCCCTGCAAAACCCACTGATTCCACCATTAGAGACCATTTTTGAAGCTTAGAATTGGAGGTTGAAGCTTGGAATCCATATAGAAGCTCGAACACCATCGTTCTCACCTTGCACTCGTCGAAACCCACGAACCTGGAGGTCAAGGAGGCTGCTACTCATCATCTCAGTACTTCTAGAAGCTTTGAAAGGTAGTATGTCCTCCCTTGTAGCTTAAAATACACTTTCCTCACTTCCACACTCACATGCAATGCATGAAACTTACATGCAAGCATATGTAGTGCACATGCATGAGATTTATTTCTGGGTTTGTAAATTTAGATGTGTTTCTTGATGACCTATGATGTTTAGATGATGATTTATGATGATCCATGTTGTTGTGTAAATGTAGAATGCATGATTTAGTCTTGAAATGGTGAAAAACCCACATGCATCTATGATCCATGGCATGTGGGATGAATTTTAATATTTAGATATGTTTCTTGATGATATTGAAAGATGATAGCATGATTAGATCTTGTGTTGATGATTAAAAATGTGGTTTTTATGAACCTTGCTATTAATAGTAACTTTATATTGTCAAAATGGTATTATGGATGGAAATGTGAACATGCATGTATGTGGAGTTGTTATTAGGATGCTAAGATGATGATTATGGTCATTTTGACATAGTTACTATTTTTAGTAACTTTTAATGATGAAATGTTGTTATATGATGTTTTTGAACCATGTTAGTATGTTTAAATGATGTTAAATGGTTTATTGGGATGATTTATGACATAAAAATGGATTAGAATGATTTAGGACAATCAATTGTATGCAAAATGTCATAGTTACTATTTATAGTAACTTTATTTTTCAAACTATCAAATTATGAATATTTTGAATGATTCGAGGCTTATTATGTTGTAATATGATGATTAGATGCTAAGTTAGATGGTTTCCGATATCACGTATGCTAAAAATGGAAACTTTCTATTTTAGGAAACTTTTATGTGTAAACTTGATGAAAACGACTTATGTGACTTCGTATGATGATGTGTTATGTGTTAACATGATCACATAGGACAAATGAGCATGCTAGAACTTTAAAACTGTTATGCTTGTGAAACTTTCCATAAATGGAAACTTACTATAAATAGTAAGTTGTCCAAAGACGCGACTTGCACGTTTTGCACACGACGAGCACTTGCACGATTGCTACACGATTCACAACCGTTACACGGTTCACTAACGGGTCGTTGACTTGCCACAATCAACTTTGGTCAAACATGGTCAACTTAGGTCAAACATGGTCAAACACGACCACTGTGGGCCAACACAGTCAAACACGGTCAATGTGGACCAACACGAACAAACACGGTCATTGTGGACCAACACAGACAAACATGAACAACCAAGGGTTGTTGGACACAAACACGAGCACTAACACGAACACTAGCACGGTCACTTACACAAACTCACGTACGGTATACGATATAGGTTGCCGGTGACCGACGCGCAGTCTAGGCAGGAGCTTACGCTATTACTCTCATATTCGCACTAAGGTGAGTTTACGACCCCTCTTTACTCTTTTTCAAACGCTTTTAAATAGGGGGAGAATACTAGTTGCATCGAGTCAAACATTTATACTGTACAAACATTTTTGTGTATGATGGTTTATTAGACAAACATTAAGTGTTGAACTCGTAACAAGCCCTCACAAAGTCTTACCGTTAATGTACAAACAACGTGGTAGGTTTGAATGGATCCGTTTGGGTGTGACTAACCCCGCGTGGCACAATATTGACTGGATGTCATAACACGTGAAACTTTGACCTAACTTGCTGTGTATACGAGACACAACGGAGGCAAGGACAAACAAGTCTAGTTCGGTAGTGACGCACTGACACTTGGAGCCTAGGGCTCAGTACTAACATTTGATAAACAGCATGACACACTTTTATTACTATATGTATATCAAAACCTGTGAACTCACCAACCATTGTGTTGACACTTTTTCAAACTTGTATTCTCAGGTAACTAACAGGATGACGGATATCCAGGAATGCACAAATAAGGAACTGAGCTTTAGGATTCTCATGCATTCTTACTTTTGTTTATCTTTGGAAAATAATTTTATTCAAACTATGTACTAAACGATGTGATGTGTGACACTTTAAATTTTCCTCTGCATGTTATAACAATTATATATTTTTCCACTGCTATGATATATGTTATTCCGCCGCAAACTATTTTGTTAAGTGTGTGTGTCAAACATTGTATTTGTAAACGCATATAGAGGTGTTCTATATGACCTTGAGGTGTGATTCTGGCCACGTCACACCCATGTGAACTGACACCACGAGTGGGAATTTGGGGGTGTGACAGGGGTGGTCCGATGGTTCTTTCTATATTTCTAAAGATGGTGGTGGTGGTGGTTTTTTCAAAGGGTTTAGGATGTGGGTGGTATGCGACAATAGCAAGCAGCGATGGTAACAGTGATGGCATCTGTGACGGTGGAAGTGGGGTGGTCGTGGGTGTCAACGATTTTCAAGAGGAGGTGGTGACGATAGTGACAACAGGCGGTGGTAAAAAGGGGTGGTGGTGGTGGCAACAGGCAGTGGTAAAAAGTGGTTTTCAAGAGGAGGTGGTGATGGTGGTGACAACATCGATGGTGGTGGCGGTTTCAAGAGGTGATGGTTCAAACACATGTTTTGACTAGGTGTACTAAGTGCTTAAAAACTTGTACATTTTTATTTGTACTGTGTAGTTTTATGATTTTAAACGTATTGCTTGACCATGTGTACTTTATACGATACAAATTGTACATTTTTATTACTACACATGTATACTTTTTCAGATCTTTATAATAGTGCTTGACCAAGTGTATTCTGTGTTGTAAAATTTGTATATTTTTATTTATACACATGTGTAGTTTTTCAGGTCTTATAGTTATTTCTTGACTAGGTTTACCTTGTGTAGTAAAACTTGTACATTTTTATTTTTACACATGTGTAGTTTTTTCAGATCTTATAATAGTGCTTGACCAAGTGCATTATGTGTTGTAAAACTTGTACATTTCTATTTATACACATGTGTACTTTTTGTTGTTTTGTTTAATTTGATGTTCTTGTATAAAATTACACATGTGTAATGTTTGTTTCATATGTTATAATTTAGTGTTTGTTCCATATGTAAAAATACACAAGTTTAACGTTTCATATGTATTTTGTGTAGTAAAACTTTTACATTTTTATTGTTACACATGTGTAGTTTTTGTTGTTTTGGTTAATTTGATGTTCTTGCATAAAATTACACATGTGTAATGTTTGTTTCATATGCAATAATACACATGTGTAATATTTTGTTATGGTTGAAAATATGTAATATTACATATATATTAAAAAACCATGGTGTAATGAATAGAGCATTTTTGTTGTTTATAGTTTTGACCACCATTTATTTGAAAACTATCCGATTCGTACAATTGGTACGATGGATGTTATAACTATGATGCACATGCTCATACATCTTTGAACAATAATAAAATATGCATGGATGTAACTCTTATGCCCATGCTCATACATCTTCAAAACAAATAATAAAACAAACTAGAATTTAGGACCCGCGCGTTGCGGCGGGGTTTGATATACGAACCCAACCTCACCCGAAAACTCATACAGAAATCAACATCATCACCAAGATTGTAGCATGAAATTTGTAGGGTAGAAAATCAGTTCAATGCATGAATTGACCTGCTAAGTCTGCACTGGGCTTGGTTTCATGTTTTGAATCACCATTCTCATTCACTAGCATGCTAAAATTGGGCCAAATCAAAGTAATCATTCAATCAAATTCAAGTAAATTGAGGTTATGTAATCAAGAACTAAATAAGAAAACATAGAGGTCCCGTTAAAATACACCAAAACCCAGCAAACAACAATAAAAAGATTTGAAGAACATGTTGGCTCAGGTCTATATCTCGAAACCCGACGAAGGGGTTGGACGCTGCCATGGCTGCAACACCATTTGCCACGCTAAGATACCAACCCAACATCATCCTACGCCTGATTTATACAGATATCAACATCATCACAACAATAGTTCCCAAAAATGGAACTGCAAGGCAGGTTGCATGTTAAACCTACAATCCACTGTCCTTGCCGATTGACAATCATAGACTTAGACACAATGTCATCATCGCCAACAACAAAACTGAACAATAACATGCCATAAGGGAAGTCAAAAATTTTGCAGCAATGAACTAACAATCAACACAAAATATCCCAACCAAAACGATATATTTGCGAGAGTCAAAGCCCCCAAAAAACGTACCTACAAGGCACTGAAAACATACTGATGAGAGGCTTAGAGTTCCTAAAAATGTAGTTGCTAGGTAGGTTGCAGGTTTAAACCTATCATCTGCCATCCTTGCCATGCTATCTTCATGACTTTTCTGGAAAGTTTAGAACTCATCATAGCCACCAACAAAAATGGTAACCCTACACAGATCTGCCACTATCGCCATCATTAATCACTGAAAACGCCTGGAGATCCAACAACAGACAATGTAACTATAACAACCAAAGATTTAGCACCTTTGATCATGTATGAAATCCACGTTGAGTTGACAATTGAAATTACTACAGGTTGATAGTACACGAGAAATGGTAAACGTGGGCGAAAACCGTGCGCGAAACGGAGTTATGGATTGCCCGGAATCGCGAAACGAAGAAAAATCTCAATGAATGGAACTTTTGGACTCGTCGCGGTACGCGACTAAGAGATTGAGGATCCTTCGCGGTACGCGATGGACCAAAATATCTGAAATCTTCCGGATTTCATCGCGGTACGCGAAGCCCTATTTGGCTCCTCGTCGCGGTACGCGATGAGTGAGGCGGTGCAGTGGATCATATTTCTTCATCAGATCATGCAGAAAATTAAAATCTTATACACATCTCGAACATACTCGCTCAAGAACACCACCAGACGAGTTTTTCATCATCAAATCACCATTTTGAAGCTGCCAGAGTCCACGGATCGCACCAGGAAACGTGTTTACAAGTCCTGATCGTTGTTTTACCCGCAGAAACCTGTCAGATTAGGTAATGGTTCGTTTTACCCTTCTAGTTTGATTTTGATTGATTAGATCTTGATTTTGAACGTAATGACATAGTTAGGATTATTGATTATTGCCTAGATGATGGCTAGGATTGATTAGAAATGAAGAAGACGATGTTCTAACTGTTAAATCCTTGTTTTGATCCGTTGTAATGCCCGGTTTGCATGAAATCACAACTATGATTATAATGGTTTAATCCATTTGATTATGACAATGTAGGTGATTAGCTTGGTTAATCTTTGAAATACAAAGGTTAAATCTAAGTGTTTCAAACTAATCACAATTATTAACATACTCATTGGAACGATTATCTGATGTTTATGATGACTGTCAGATTAGTATGTTAAACATGGTTATTAAACCTATTCTAAGACTACATTGTGATATTTCATGATATCTGGGTAATCAATGATAAGGATTGATCATTTCTAAGCCATTAATCTGTTTAGGAACTGTTTTAGCATTATAATCAACAACATTAACTATTTGATGACTTTTAAGGCAATGTCTTTGACATTGAACGTTCAGAAAGATCTAATCAGTAGGTTAAAATATAAATAACTTATTAAGTGTAAACTAATGCAGAATTACACCATTAGTACCAGTTTACGAGGAATCTTGCTACCGTAAGATATCAAGTGAGTTCTTATAGCCCTGTTTTAAATGTTTTACCATTTTGGGCTGATATGCATGTTAGAAAGTTATTTTATGAAATGTTTGTTTTACCCGACTATGGTTGGATAAAAGAATATGTATGTTATAAAATTATTGTATGAAAGTGATTTCAACCTGATTATAGTCGGGTAAAGAATGTTTACAGATAAAGAATGTTTACAGATAAAGAATATTTTAAAGAAAAGAATGTTTTAAGTCTCAACTGCGGTTGAGAAATAAATGATTTTTGTAAGACACTCGACCGAGGTCGAGGAGGAAATGTGTTATGAAAGTCCCGGCTGCGGTTGGGCAAAACATGCGCACTGCGGTGAAAGGAGCAGCTTATGTGTATGATGGTTTAAATGATTTAAACCATGTTATGATGTATGTTAAGAAGTCTTGTACCGGTATGAGCCGTCAATTTCGGTTGATGGTTTAAGAAGTCCTGTGAAAGAACAGGCCTGCAGACTGTGTGTCGCCAGTTCAGTTAAAGAAATCTTAGGCATGCTTGAGTTATCAGCTGCGCGTTGATAGTGTTAAAGAAATCTTATACATGTATGAGTTATCAGCTGCGGGTTGGTAGTTTAAGAGCCTTGTGCTGCACAAGCCTGTTTGACTTCAGGGTCAGCAGTTGACGGTGAAGTTCCTTCACCGTATGGATGATGTTATGATGATATGTATGTTATGTAATTATGTTATGAGGCTATGTATGTTATGAAATTATGATATGAGAACAGGTATGTTATGTATTTGGATTATGCTATATGATAACATGAATGAATAAGGATTTTTATAAGAAATGAACTTAGAACTCACCAGCATAAAGCTGACTTGTTTTACATGCATATCAGGTTGAATAGAATGAGGAAAGACACTAGGAGGGCTCATGGCATATATTAAAGACTACCCCTGGCATAGACTGGCTGTATTATATAACTATTAAAGATATGGGCTATGTATTAATGTTTGTTTTGATCTGTATATTATTTTATGTTGTTACCATAAATTCCGCTGCTATAGTAATGTAAATATGGTTTAAGGACTATGGATATGATGATTTGCCAACCGAGGGGCTCGAGGCCTCTCAGTAACGGAAGACGAAGAGGAGAAGCGGCTACACAGACCGACCTCCATCACGACCATCACTGCCAAACCGTCACCCACCACAGCCTAATACACAGACCTGTCAAAGGCCACGACCTAAGGCAACCGATTTTATTGTCGTCGTCGGCTTAGCCGACTAAACAACCGACGAAGCACGGTAAACACAAAGACAATCGTAAGCGACTGAGAGGTATGAAGATGATACGGGGTGATTGGTGGTGACAACGATGAAGGAATTGAGATCCGGGGCTTACCTTTTGTAAAACGATTCAATCTTCATCGCCTGTTGTGTCAAGTAAACAGCTAAGTAAACAGCTGACGATGCACCCGGAACAGAGACACAATCGTAAATGACATAGAGGTACAAAGATGAGAAAATGAAGCTGCGAAGGAAGTAGGTGAGAGTTAGAAGGTAAAGCAATAAGTAGTTGTACTATCTGCTTAGAAAATGTATCAAAATGAATAGTGTTTCCCCCTCATAACAATATTTGCTTTCTAATACAAATATCAATAAATCTGAATTGAAGTTCAATTATATTTTTTAATCACTAAGCTTTTATTTATTTAATTTTAACTTTAAAAGTTTACAAAGTGAATTTATGTTTTTTTTCATTGTGTTTATTTTATGTTTTGATTTTGAGTTTTTATTCTTGCTTTATTATTTGTGTTTTTATTCGACTTTTTGATTTCTACTTTTACGATGGATTATGGTTTCGGGTTTTATACAAGAGTAACAGTTGTTTTTATGGTAGATTATAAGTATGTTTGAACAATAAATTTATGGTTTTTTCATTGTGAACTTTTTTTAATGTTTTGATTTTGGTTTTTTATGTTTATTGTTCTGTATGTGTTTCATTCGGGTTTTTGACGCTTACTTTTACGATAGAGTACTCTTTTAGGTTTTACAACAGATTGACGGTCGCTTTTATGACGGATTATGCTTTAGGGTTTTAAAATAGAATGTAAGTTGTTGAGACATGTTTTTCATGTGCATTTTATATTCATGTCACACCCCGAGCCGGCGGGCTGGATCGACTTTCCCGTCGGGTGGAAAGTTCTCGGGGCACGATATCGTGTGATAATCGAAATGATCAGATTGTTTACATAGCACATGATAAATAAATGAGAAATGCTAACACAATAAAGATATAGAATTACAAGATTAAATTACAATGTATCGTTCATAATTTAATCAAGTAAATCTATTCCAAAATAATCAATGAGTTTATATCTTGTATCTGTACAAGATATACAAAAGATGATTCATTGTTTTGCCATCCAAAAGTATGATCACACAAAATGTAGCTAGGTCCTCTAAGGTCCATTAGCTAAGTTCTTGAATGTGGGCGACTAAACCTGTTCGTCACCTGAGAAAACATGCATTTAAACAAATTCAACACTAGGTTGGTGAGTTCATAAGTATGTTAATTGAAAACCTTGATTCATTCACATCCACAATCACAATGTTAATCATGTTACTTGTATGTTGTTTGGTTCACCCGTTCTCCCAATGGCTTCTCAATAGTTATATTTACAAGTAATATATCATCCTATTAGTGATGCTTATATATAGGGCATATGTAAGGGAACCAAGCTCTAGCCAACATCCCACCACATCACTACTAGAACTCCACACTACTTGCAATACAACTATTGATTTCCATCTCCATTTCACGTGTTCATCTCATTGTTGATCACCTGTGTTATCATGTATAGAATAATATAATAATAGTGTTGTAATTATCAAACCGGAGTATTGATAACCATTATATGTATTGAGGATATTAGATTTACTTAATATGTTCCTTGTATTATTCTATTGCTTGTGGGGTTAACTGTTGATTCACTTTTAAATATTAAAAGTGTAAATTAACCACTTGTAATGTGTTCTCAAATGCAACGTGTGGAGCCTAAAAGGAATCCATTGTGATCCTCACATAATCAGATTACAATGCATCCGATTTACCTCTATCCCGTCGTGTGTTCTCAATGTTGTTAACAAAGTTAAATAAGAACTTGTCTTATTACTTTATGTTAAATGATGTGAGAATGATGTTGTTATCATGAAGATACGTTATCATGATTATCATTCTGAATGATCCATATGATCACCATTTTTCCATTAAGCCGTGGTAAGAACTAGTCTTGCCACCCTTAATCCGCTCAGGTGGTGGATGATACTTGCTCCATATTATCGCATAATATGTTTTGAGTTGTAAACTAAGCGTTATAAGTACTTGTCTTATTACACTTAATTAACTCTAGTGTTGAATGGTATTAAGAAGATGTATTATCTTCTAATCATTCATGTGTTTTGTTGTGTCTCCATGTTTCTTTGTGATTATCCCAGTGTTTGTTCATGTAAGAATTATCCCAATGTTTGCTCATGTAAGAATTATCCCAATGTTTGCTCATGTAAGAATAACTAGGTGTTGTAAGATAAAATCTTATAACAATATTATTCTAATGCGTTAATGAATTATGAAGTTATATTAGCATGTTCATCTGATTATCCCTGTCATATTATGATCATACAAGCATGCATACAATGATAAATGATAATCAGTTAAACAATATTATCTAATCATATTATAAGTAATATGTGAAACGTTAAAACTCTTAAATAAATAACAGTAAGCATGTTTCTCAGCCCCAAGAGTTTAAAATCAGTTAAGATTAAAGAAAAGGGGCATATGAACTCACCTGTCATGGTAGTGGTTGACTTATCTTAAACGAAGAATTGCACGCGCTCTTGATTGAACTTGTGTTTGTTTTCACGATCCTATATTGATTTCACGTTGTATGCAACTTATGAGTATAAGTTGTAAGGTTTGGTGCGCGTGTATGTGTTATCCCTAGCTTTGTTATCACCTCTTGGTCTCGATTCCTCATTCGGCCCAATTCCATTGAAGTAGTATTTATTACTACTTAAATCAACTTAGTTTGAGTCTAATGTATAATTGTAAGTTATGATTAAGAATTTGATCTCCTTTACCTCTCCTTGTCTTTAACTTGGTTTTGAAATGATTAAGTGACTTGATTGTTCTCAATTGTTTTAACACTATATTTATCACCTTTGCAACAACACATGTTTACTAATCCTACTTCTCATATATGTCATTCTTAACCATTTAGTTTATGAATTCGATTACATTTAAACACATTGGACTTATGAAGGAATCTTGGGCCGATTGAGGTATAAGAAATGGGCCACCATTGGGCCGATTGTAAGTGGCCTTGGGCCGATACAAATTAACTTGGGCCGAATAGGTTTCATTGGACTAATCCGAGTGACATGACTAAGGTGATCACCTAATTTGAGTTATGTGCCGATGGGCCGATTAATTCTTATGGGCCGAGTGTAAATGTGGTTTCAACTGTTGGGCCTAGAGTGGTCCAATGGGTCGATCAACTGACATTGGGCCGAGTCATGGTCACATGTGGGCTGATCCAATCGAATTCGGCTCCTCCTTTGGGCCGAAAGGGGTGTCATGGGCCAATTACACATTGTTGGGTCAGATCAATGGGATTTGGGCCGGTTGAATTGCTTAGTTAAATGGAATACATCGACTAGTATTTGATTCTGGCTAAACTAAGTACACCCATGGATATTGCAACCTTTTAGTCCCAAAGTCAGCGAACCTAGGAGTAGGGTTCGCCACCTGCTCGGCGATGATGGGTTGGAACTGGCCGAAGGTTCGGCTCTTCTAAGGTGATAGGTTCGGCCATAGGTTTTCAAGGATTCAAGGTCCGTGGCAGTAATATAGTTCGGCTGAGGATGATGAAGGTTCGGCTAGTTGATTTGCCCGTTCAAGGGTTCGTCTATCACAGGTAGTTTCGTGTCCCCACCCATGCTAATTGTAGGATTCGATCTGCCCAAGATACATATTAAGTAGATGTGGCTAGTGTGATATGATCCAAGTCGGGTCATACCCAATAACAAGCTAGACAAACACCTGCAATATTTATTTACTGATTTGATCAATTAAATAAATAACAACACTTAATACATTTAGAAAATGGTTTTCTAAATAGATGCACTTGAGAATTAATAAATAACATGGGTTTATTTATTTTGAGAGATTACTTTATATTGTTATTTAAAAGGTTAAATAACATTATTAAGTTGATATACCATGTCTTGTTACATGTTTAATGTTACAAGTTTATTTAAAAAGGTTTTAAATAAATACTTGATACATATGACATTTTAATTAAATGGATTAATTAAAATCAAGTTAAATGAGTTGGTTGGGAAAATTTAAAAGGCAAGCCCCTCATTGGACCCCTTTAATTTCGGCCCTTAATGGCTGATTTAAACCCACCAATCACTTGGAGATTGCTTCATAAGATGGACAATCAAAGACACAAGGCATTAATCTGATTTTTGATCTCAAAAATAAAAGATTGCATCTTCTTTTTCTTCTCTAATCCTTGGCAGAAAAGGGCAAGAAAGAGGGCAGTTTTTTTGTGCTGGAACAAGTGTGTTCTAAGGGCTAAAATAGTGTTGAAAACCTAGCAATCAAAAGGTGTCTTGTTGGAGCTTGGGGTATAGCTACTTGAGGTCTTCTAGGTTGAAGATTGGGCTCATAAACATCATCATCTTCATCTTATAATCCACGAGTTTTAAGAGGTAATATATGATGTTTTGAATGATTGTTTGATAGCATGTTCTTCCATATAAAGATCCTTGTTTATGGGTTTTGTTTTAAATCTAATGTATTTGATGCATAAACTAACTAATCTCAAAATGGTTTTTGATTATAACTCCGCTGCGTTTTAACATATTAATGGTTAATATGACTTTGATAAAAATCAACAAAACCCAACAATGGCATCAAGAGCCGGTTATATGGATACATGCTTCAAAAATCGAAATTTTCGGGTCCTTTTTCCATAAAAAGTGGGCTGGAAATTTCACCTATGGCAAACCCTTTGTTTTTCAAGATATTACTCTTATATGCATAGTAATGATCTTGAAAAATTATAGCCATAAGATGGCTTGTTTGTTTGGACAAAAACCCATTTGAGTTTGGTTAATGTTGGCCGAGATTTTGGGTTCAAAAGGGGCTGCCATTCACGGTTTTTGTATACATATTTGGATGTATTTTAGTGCATAAACCTAGCCATGACCTTGTGTTTGAATATTTGTGGTTGTGATTTTATTTGGTTGAAATAAAGGCATGTAATTTATTTGTTTCATTTGGCATGTAATAAATAGATTAGTTGCACTTTATTTTTCTAGAAAAATGTATTAGGATTTTTCTATGTAATTGTACTTTTGGGGCTGATTTGGATGACCAAGAAGGTGCCTAAAGAAGATGGAGAAATCACAACACAAAAAAGGTCACTTGAAGCATTTGGATGCAAGTTCAAGTGGGAGTTCATCAACACAACATTGTGTCATGTTTTACCCTTAGGAATGACCTTTTGACACACTTGTTATGGCAAGCAAGTGTGGTCAAAATAGTTGGCTATGGTTATGCACTTATATTTTATGTTTGGTTGATTATTTGGTTTTTTAGATGAGTTTGATTTTTTGAAAATGCATAAACTAGTTAAACAACTAAAAATAAAACAAGCATAAAAATTGGTTCTATAAAAATCATTAAAGGAATTAATAAAATGAGTTTATTAAGGGTTAATGATTTAATAAAAATGAGTTTTATTAAAAGGAATCATAAAAATTGTTTTTCATAAAATACCATGCATTTGAATGCATACAAATAGTATGGTATAAAAGGTTTTTCTAAAAACTAGAATTTTAGAAACTATAAAAACCCTTTACAAAACAAGTTTTAACACCATCCTTTTAAACAACACTCGATTCACTTGTAACTCGTTTATGGGATAAAGGTCACCTAACCATAAATGCCGAAACTTGTGAAGTTGAGGTGAAATTACCGTATTTGTGGGATAAAGGTCACCTAACCACTTGTATTTGTAAAATCACACGTGTGTTTAAGTAGGACGACTTGATTTGGAAATCATGCATTAGGATCACCGAAGCATGACGTACAAACGGTGTTGATGGGATAAACATGCCAAACAAAACATAAGATGTTTAAAATCGATCCCATACACTAGAAATTGTAATAGGTTACAATTGTCAAAACGTTGACTACCTTGTTAATTTAAATAAAGGGATAAAGATCACCTAACCAATATTTAAATGTAACGTTGGATTCTAGATTTTAATT
This sequence comes from Mikania micrantha, assembly GCA_009363875.1. Taxonomy (NCBI): domain Eukaryota; kingdom Viridiplantae; phylum Streptophyta; class Magnoliopsida; order Asterales; family Asteraceae; genus Mikania; species Mikania micrantha. The sequence continues at coordinate 31,056,203 of CM018690.1, forward strand.
ATTAATTGTCTATGAGACATAAAAGGGTATTAGTAATTAAAATACATTGATATTAAAAATACTAAAATTGAACTTTGAAAAATTGTAGATGGCAGCTAACAACAACAACGCAAACCCGAACGTCCACAACCTATCACTAAGAACCATCCTCGAAAAGGAACGTCTTAACCATGGGAACTTCATGGATTGGTACCGAAACTTGAGAATTGTTCTCAAGCAAGAGAAGAAATCCTATGTGATGGATGATCCTATTCCCGATCAACCCGATGAGAATGACGTGGAAGCCTTTAACGATTGGGTCAAGTACGTCGAGGACTCCGTGCAAGTCTCATGTCTAATGTTGGCAAGTATGACTTTCGATTTACAAAAGGACTTTGAGAACCACAATGCTTATGATATGATCACCCAGTTGAAGGAAATGTTCCAACAACAATCTAGGGTGGAACGGTTCGAAACGGTTCGAGCACTTCATGCATGTCGGATGGACGAGACCCAATCAGTTTCATCTTATGTTCTCAAGATGAAAAGCCACATTGATCGCCTCGAGAGACTTAACTGTCGTGTCTCAAATGAGTTAGCTACGGATTTGATCCTTAACTCCCTATCCAAAAGGTTTGAAACCTTTGTTATGAATTATAATATGAATGGATGGGACAAGAGCATTGGTGAGCTTCATGCAATGCTCAAAACGGCCGAGGCGGGTATGGGTAAAAAGGTTTTACCGGTCCTTACGATCAATGAGGGAGGTAGTAAGAAGAGGAACCACCCCGACCCCAAGGCAAGTGTTGCTAAAGGGAAAGGGCACGTCAAGGGGAAGGGTAAGGGAAAAGCTAAAATGGAACCAACCAAACCGAAAGAAAAGAAGCAAAAGGTTGCTAAAGATGACCCATGTTTTGAATGTGGTGAGATAGGCCATTGGAAACGCAATTGTCCGGTCTATCTCAAAGAGTTGAAAGCTAAGAGGGATGCGGGGCAAACCTCAGGTACAAATTTTATGATACAAGTTGAGCTAAATGTTATTTCTTCTAACACATGGGTACTAGATACCGGATGTGGAACTCATATTTGCAATTTGTTGCAGGGGTTCAAAAGAAGTGAACATTATGCAAAAGGGGAAATAAGTCTCTTCATGGGCAATGGTGCAAAGGTTCATGTTGAAGCCCAAGGAGACTATGTTTTGAAGCTTCCAAATGGTTTGGAAGTTATTTTGAAAAATATTTTGTATGCTCCTAGTTTGACTAGGAATATTATTTCAGTTTCCCTTTTAAGACAATATGGTTATGATTTCAAGTTTGTTGACAATGATATTCATGTTTCTTTAAATCATATGTTTTATTTTAAGGCTATGCCTTGTAATGGTATTTATGAATTGGTTCATGATAACACAACATATCATAGCTCAATGTACCAAGCTACCACCAAAAGGCTCAAATTAGATTTGAGTGATTCCTATCTTTGGCATTGTCGCCTTGGACACATAAACAAAAATCGCATGCAAAAACTTCAAAAGAATGGTCTTTTGAAAACTAATGAAAATGATTCATTTGATGTATGCGAGTCTTGTTTACAAGGTAAAATGACAAAGGCCCCTTTTAGTGGGACTAATGAAAGGACAAAAGATTTATTAGGGATCATACATTCAGATGTATGTGGACCTTTTAAACCAATGACTAGGAATGGTGAAAGATACTTCATTACCTTTACCGACGACTATAGTCGTTATGGGTATGTGTACTTATTAAGGCACAAACATGAATCTTTTGAAATGTTCAAAATCTTCAAAAATGAAGTAGAAAATCAACTCAACAAAACGGTCAAGATTCTTCGTACCGATAGAGGAGGTGAATACCTAAGTAGTGAATTTCAAGAGTATCTTAGAAGTTGTGGGATTGTCTCACAACTTACTCCACCTGGAACACCACAACATAATGGTGTGTCTGAGAGGAGGAATAGGACTCTATTGGATATGGTTCGATCTATGATGGCTAGAAGTACACTACCTCTATCATTTTGGGGTTTCGCTTTGCTCTCCGCGGCCCGTATTTTAAATATGGCCCCAACCAAGAAAGTGGAAAGGACACCTTTCGAAATATGGCATGGAAAGGTTCCATCATTGTCATATTTAAAAGTTTGGGGGTGTGAGGCTTATCCTAAGCAATACACTCAAAACAAACTGCAAACCCGATCCACTAAGTGTATCTTTGTTGGATATCCTAGAGATTGTATGGGATATTATTTCTATGATCCAACAGAGCAGAAAGTGTTTATTGCTCGAAAGGCAGAGTTCTTGGAAACTAAGTTCCTTTCGGAAGGAACTAGTGGAAGAACAGTGGAACTTGAAGAGGTTCAAGATTCACAAGACGATACACATTTGGTTGATACTAGCAATCAACATGAGGATGTTGAGAATGATCATGTGGATGATCAAGATACACAAAACATTCGCAGATCTGGTAGAATTAGTGTTCCTCCTGAGAGATATGGATTTTTCATGGATGAATGCTATGTGGTGGATTCCGATGAACCAACCACATACCGTGATGCAATGTCAAAACCTGATTTTGACAAATGGCAAGAAGCCATGAACATTGAGATGCAATCCATGTATGATAACCAAGTTTAGGAATTGGTTACACCACCTATTAAGTCCAAGGTAGTTGGAAGTAAGTGGGTTTTCAAGAAGAAAACCGATATGCATGGAAACTTGGATACTTATAAAGCTAGACTTGTAGCAAAAGGTTACACTCAAACTCAAGGCGTTGATTATGATGAAACCTTCTCACCTGTTGCGATGCTAAAGTCTATTAGGATATTGTTTGCCATAGCTGCATATTATGACTATGAGATTTGGCAAATGGATGTCAAAACTGCTTTCCTTAATGGATATCTTGAGGAAGATGTCCATATGGAACAGCCTGAAGGTTTTGTCGATCCAAAACATCCTAATAAGGTATGTAAGTTAAAAAAGTCAATCTATGGATTGAAACAAGCATCGAGAAGTTGGAATCATCGTTTTGATGATGAAGTAAAGAAATTTGGCTTCATCAAAAACGCTGACGAAGCTTGTGTATATAAAAAGGCTAGTGGGAGCATCATTACTTTCCTTGTATTATATGTCGATGACATTCTACTATTTGGAAATGACATTCCAACCTTGGAAGGTGTAAAAACCTGGCTTGGAAGCTGTTTTTCCATTAAGGATCTTGGTGAAGCCGCCTATATCTTGGGAATAAAGATCTATAGGGATAGATCAAGGCGGTTAATAGGTTTAAACCAAAGTGCATACATTGACAAAGTCTTGAAAAGGTTCAAGATGGAAAATTCTAAAAAAGGTTTAGTACCTATTCAAAAGGGGACTATATTGAGCACGTCTCAATGCCCTAGTTCAAAGGTTGAGCAAGAAAGAATGAATGGAGTCCCATATGCATCTGCTATAGGATCCATCATGTATGCAATGATATGTACAAGGCCGGACGTGTCATGTGCTCTAAGCATGACAAGTAGATATCAACAGAATCCTGGAAATAGTCATTGGATGGCTGTTAAAAGTATTTTGAAATACCTTAGAAACACTAAGGATATGTTCTTAATATATGGATCTGGTGAGGAGGAACTCGTTGTAAAGGGTTACACGGATGCGAGTTTCCAAACTGATCGAGATGATTCACGATCACAGTCGGGATATGTCTTCATTATGAATGGAGGAGCGGTCTCTTGGAAGAGCTCAAAGCAAGATGTAGTGGCACTATCTACAACAGAATCAGAATACATCGCCGCTTCATTGGCAGCTCAAGAGGCTGCATGGCTAAGGAAGTTCATTGCCGATCTAGGGGTTGTTGCTACCATTCAAGACCCCCTAGAGATCTTTTGTGATAACGAGGGGGCCATTGCTCAAATCAAGGAACCTCGTGCTCATCAAAAGACTCGGCACATAGAACGGAGGTTCAACTACATAAGGGATGAAGTTGAAAAGGGAAAGATATGTATTCGCAAAGTTCACACCGATCAAAACATTGCGGATCCATTCACGAAGCTCCTTGAAAGGACAAAGCATGATAGTCATACTTGTTCCTTAGGACTTCGATATTCTAGTGATTGGACTTGATCAAATTTTGTATTTGGATATCGGAACTTATGTAATTTGACTTAATAATATGATTATATCTTCTTTTACTGTTCCAATTTTGCATGTTTTCTCCATGAATAAGTAACTTATTCTAAATGTCCGTAGTCGGTCATATTTGTGGGAACAAATATGAATGTAAGACTATTATGAACTTGGATTGGTTGATATTCATAAGGAATGAATATAAAACAAAAGGTTGCTACCAAGGTTCATTGATATCTATGGGATATAGATATAGGACTGACCCGCTCTCATTATTTCTGCATGGAATCTTTGTGATTAGTCATAAGAAATATTGAGTAAAGGCGAATATCATAAGTATCCTCAGACCTGAGATACATATTGGGTCTTGATATTCACCAAGTATCATACTTTGGCTTAGTTCTTTGCTGTTCTGAAACATGGCAGCAGATAAGACTGAGTTCAGGTACGATATAAGGTGATTGTGAGAGACGTATGTAGTCAAGATGGAATTTGTTCCTCTTATTCGTTGAGAGTAAGATGTCTAAGGCCTGATAAAGTTAAATCATCGGAGAATGACAATTCTATGTCTCCAGGATCTAACATGACATCTGTAACAAAAGGATAAAATGATTAATTCACCTAAATCATATTCAAGTAAGGTACTTGAAGAGGATGATGTTATTGAATGGCACTTAGTCATATACATTAGGAGTAGCAAACCGTTGCTAGGCGTTATTTGCTGCTTGCATCAATCTTCTATGAATCTTGTGCAAGTGGGAGATTGTAGGATTCGATCTGCCCAAGATACATATTAAGTAGATGTGGCTAGTGTGATATGATCCAAGTCGGGTCATACCCAATAACAAGCTAGACAAACACCTGCAATATTTATTTACTGATTTGATCAATTAAATAAATAACAACACTTAATACATTTAGAAAATGGTTTTCTAAATAGATGCACTTGAGAATTAATAAATAACATGGGTTTATTTATTTTGAGAGATTACTTTATATTGTTATTTAAAAGGTTAAATAACATTATTAAGTTGATATACCATGTCTTGTTACATGTTTAATGTTACAAGTTTATTTAAAAAGGTTTTAAATAAATACTTGATACATATGACATTTTAATTAAATGGATTAATTAAAATCAAGTTAAATGAGTTGGTTGGGAAAATTTAAAAGGCAAGCCCCTCATTGGACCCCTTTAATTTCGGCCCTTAATGGCTGATTTAAACCCACCAATCACTTGGAGATTGCTTCATAAGATGGACAATCAAAGACACAAGGCATTAATCTGATTTTTGATCTCAAAAATAAAAGATTGCATCTTCTTTTTCTTCTCTAATCCTTGGCAGAAAAGGGCAAGAAAGAGGGCAGTTTTTTTGTGCTGGAACAAGTGTGTTCTAAGGGCTAAAATAGTGTTGAAAACCTAGCAATCAAAGGGTGTCTTGTTGGAGCTTGGGGTATAGCTACTTGAGGTCTTCTAGGTTGAAGATTGGGCTCATAAACATCATCATCTTCATCTTATAATCCACGAGTTTTAAGAGGTAATATATGATGTTTTGAATGATTGTTTGATAGCATGTTCTTCCATATAAAGATCCTTGTTTATGGGTTTTGTTTTAAATCTAATGTATTTGATGCATAAACTAACTAATCTCAAAATGGTTTTTGATTATAACTCCGCTGCGTTTTAACATATTAATGGTTAATATGACTTTGATAAAAATCAACAAAACCCAACACTAGGTTCGTCCAAAGTCGTAGGTTCGTCTAGGGCTTCTGGCTCATGGTTCGTGGCTTCCTACTTAAGGTTCGGCTAGGACTGAAGTACATGGGTTCGTGAAGAAAGTTCGGGGATGATGATAATCAAGGGTTCGGCCGGGAACCATTCAGGTTCGGCCAGTAGCTTCGCCCAGAAGGTTCGGCCAATCTGTTCCCCAGGTTCGGTCATCATCCTTGCACAGCTCCCCCTCCCTCACGAACCTGTATCTATGCATCATCATACCGATCGAACCAGCTGTTTCCAATGATTCCATAACTTCCTTGTCCTCATATTAGTGGTCCTAGACTTCGTGAAGAAGGGGTAGGGGTCTAGAACCGGTTTCACGTGGTGGAGTCGATCTAAGGCATGAAAACCCTATTTTTCATATTTATTATAGCTTCATACCTCAAATTTGGTCGGACAAAAGCTCAGATCGGTTGTACTTCTAGGTAGAGCTCGTTGTTAGCTACGCGTGGACACCAAGAACGTCCAATTTGGTTGAGAAACGACCAATATATGATGTTATGAAGCTTGAAATTTTAGAGAGAGGATTAGGTTCAGGAATGGAAGGTTAGAGAGAGAGTAGCTGATGAAAATGAGGGAAAATCACCTCATTTGGTGTTTAAATACTCCGGGGTATTCGGGTTCGTTTCGGTTGCTTGGTTTGTGTTTTTGTCGCGTTTCCGGAACGTTACGCGTAATTTATTTGTTTTAAATAAAAAGATTAGTTATTTTAATTATTTTGATGAGTTTCAAAATTGTAAAACATTATTTATTTTTATTTTATTAATTTATGGTCGTTCGTGTCGTGTTTCGCTTTCGTTTCGTCAGATCGCGTCACCATCGCGCGTATTCGTTCGAATCGTCATTCGAACGAACACGTCGATGGTTTGGCTTTTTGATTTTTGTTTTCTACTTTTCAGTTATTATTTCAGAACGTTAAACTCACAAATATGTTTGTGTGAATCGTCACCCACGCAAACACACTGTCAGTTCGTCATTCTGAAATAACACTGAATTATTGTTTTAATTTGTATTTCCTCACTGTCGGACTCAACTAAACATCCTGTTATCACATTGTTTTCACACTGATTTGTCGGCTATCTGATTCCTGTCATCTATGGATATCAGATCGCAACCGATTTGTTATTGTTATTTGTTTGAACACTGTTGTTTCTCATGATTTGTTGTGTTAACTGTACTTAGGTTTTCACCTAAATACTAACAACTATTGTTTCAAATGAGTGTTGTATATACGGCATTTAAGTTACACAAAAATATGTACAACTGTTTCTTGTATTTTGAATTCTGTTAATACAAGTACTATTCACAATCATGTATTTACACATATTTACTGTTGAAAGTACACCTACCGTACGGACTTGCCGGCTGGTCAGGTACTAGTTGTCACAATTCATAATCATGTCACCATCATCATAGTACACTGATTTACCGCCGCAACATGCGACTGGTAAAACAAGATTGAAAGTACACCTATTCACAATCATGTATTTACACATATTTACTGTTGAAAGTACACCTACCGTACGGACTTGCCGGCTGGTCAGGTACTAGTTGTCACAATTCATAATCATGTCACCATCATCATAGTACACTGATTTACCGCCGCAACATGCGACTGGTAAAACTAGATTGTGTTTGTGTAGTGAATTTTGTGTTTGATACACATGTGCATATATTTTGTTTTTTTTTTTAAAATGATTTTTTTTATTTTAGGTAATCAAATATATAGAAAAAAAAGATAGAGAGAGACTGACGGAGAGATAAAGAAACAAGAGAGACAGAGAGAGGGAGGGAGAGAGAAGAGAGAGTCTGACAGAGAGATAAAGAGATAGGAGAGATAGTGGAAAAAGTCTCTTTTACCCTTAAAGGGTAAAAGAGATATTTTCTTTTTAAAATCTCAATAAAATAATCAACTTTAATTTTGGATCTTATATTTTTAATAGTTTAATTAATTAAAAACTAAAATAAGTTTGATTTAACAGTTTACGTAGGGTTTAAGTATTTTCTCTTTAAAATCGAGTTTTCAAATTATTCAAACACATACATACATACATACATACGTACGTACGTACGTACGTACGTACATACGTACATACATACATACATACATACATACATACATACATACATACATACATACATACATACATACATACATACATACATACATACATACATATATATATATATATATATGGATTTAAATCAAATGAAAACTCGATTTTAAAGAAAAAATCCTTAAACTCTACGTGAACCGTTGATCAAACATTAATTAAATTTATCTTTATTTAAATATAATGGGTATATTGGTAAAGTTACCACTCTCTTTCTTTGTTTATAACATCACATCACCATCTTTCTATTCAAATCATGTCATCTCTCTTTCACACACTTCTCTCTAATTTAAATTGTTTTAAATATTACTGAAAATTAATTAAAGATGTTTAATAGTATTAAGTTTTTTTTTTTAAATTAGTAAAAATTGATATGTTTACAGATGTGTATTTTCAAATATAAATAAGTTTTTTTCTAGTTTTACACATGTGTAGTTTACGAATTTTATAGTTGTTTCTTTGAATTTGAATCTGTCATAAATGTGTATTCTTTTTTAATATTAGTGAAAATTAATTACACATGCGTAGTTATATATTTTTAAGTCGATTGTACTTGTGTATTAAAACTTGTAAATTTTTAGATGGGTTAAACATGTTTAATTTTTTAATACTATAGAAAATTTATTTTGTATAAAAAGTACATATTTTTGTTGTGTTTTTTATTTTTAAATAAAAAGATATTTTTAGTTTGTTTTAAAACTACATTTTTTTTTGTTTTTTGATTATTTAAAAAAAACTACACATGTGTAGTGTTTGACTGTGTGTATTTTTTTATTACTACACATGTGTAGTTTAATAATTTTGTAGTTGTTTCTTTGAATTTGAATATATTACACATGTGTATTCTTTTTTAATATTAGTAAAAATTAATTATACACGTTTTGTATTATTCTATATTTTTTAACTTGTAAATTTTTAAAACTTCTAAATTTTTAAATCGGTTAAACATGTTTAACTTTTTATATTAGTGAAAATGTATTTTGTATAAAAAGCACACATTTTTTGGTTTTGTTTTTTGTTCTTAGAAAAAGAGGTTTTTTTAGTTCATATACAAACTACACATTTTTTTGTGTTTTTATTCTTAAAAATTGTTTTTATACATTTTTGTTGTTTTAATATTTTAAAAAATATTTTTTTAACTTAAAAAAAATACACGTGTGTATTATATGGTTAATTTCAAATATAGGAAGAAGAGAGGAGATGGAGAAAAGGAAAGATGAGAGAGAAAGAGAAAGAGAAAAAGTCTCTTTTACCTTTATAAAGGTAAAAAAGGTATTTTCCCTCTTAAAACTCCAATAAAATATGTAATTTTAATTGTGAACAAGTTTTTTCTGTTTAATTAATTAAAATATAAAGTAACTTTGATCTAATGATCCACGTAGAGTTTAAGGGTTTTCTCTTTAAGACCGGGTATATATATGTAGGTATTGAATACTTTAAAAACCTGATCTTAAAGAGAAAATCGTTAAACTCTACGTGGACCATTAGATTAAAATTATTTTACATTTTAATTGATTAAACAAAAAAACTTGTGGTACACAATTAAAGTTGATTATTTTATTAGGATTTAAAAGTAAAATACATATTTTACAATACTTTTTCTCTTTATCTCTCTTCTTTTCTCTCTTCTCTGTCTCATCTCTTCTCTCTCTCTTCTTTATATATTTGAAATTAACCATATATGTGTATTGTTTTTTTAAGTTAAAAAAATATTTTTTTAAATATAAAAACAACAAAAAATGTATAAAAAACAATTTTTAAAAATAAAAAACACAAAAATATGTGTAGTTTTTACATGAACTAAAAAAATCCTCTTTTTCTAAGAACAAAAAACAAAACAAAAAAAATGTATACTTTTTATACAAAATAAATTTTCGCTAATATTAAAAAATTAAACATGTTTAACCAATTTAAAAATTTACAAGTTCAAAAATATAGAACAATACAAAACGTATGTAACTAATTTTTACTAATATTCAAAAAGAATACTACACATGTGTAATTGATTCAAATTCAAGGAAACAACTACAAAATTCTTAACCTACACATGTGTAGTAATAAAAAAAATACAAAAGTCAGACACTACACATGTGTAGTTTTTTTTAATAATCAAAAAACAATTTTTAAGAACAAAAAACTCAAAAAAAATGTGTAGTTTTAAAACAAACTAAAAATACCTCTTTATTTAAAAAAAACACAACAAAAATGTGTAATTTTTATATAAAATAAATTTTCAATAGTATTAAAAAATTAAACATATTTAACCCACCTAAAAATTTACAAGTTTTAATACACAAATACAATCGACTCAAACATATATAACGACACATGTGTAATTAATTTTTACTAATATTAAAAAAGAATAAAATGTGTAACAGATTCAAATTTAAAGAAGCAACTATAAAATTTGTAAGCTACACATGTGTAGAACTAGAAAAAAACTGATGTATATTTGAAAACTATACATGTGTAAATATATCAATTTTTAATAATTTAAAAAAAATACTTAATAATATTAAGCATCTTAAATTAATTTTCAATAATATTCAAAAGAATTTAAAATAGAGAGAAGGGTGTGAAAAAGAAAAATGTGTGAAAGCGAGATGAAATGATTTGAAATAGAAAGATGATGCTGTAATGTTATAAAAAAAGAGAGAGGTTGGTATTTTTACCAATATAACAATTATAATTAAATAAAGATAAATCTAATTAAAGTTTGATCAACGGTTCACGTAGAGTTTAAGAGTTTTCTCTTTAAGATCGAGTTTTCAAAATATTTAATTCTTATATATATATATATAAGATTATTTTGATAAACAATAAAAATTTATCTAATATATAAAAATAATGGTGAAATAAAAGAATTGTATACTTCTAATATATAAACATAAAAATTAAATAGCAATAATTTATCTAATGCATAAAAAATATTGACAAAATAACACAAATAAGTTAAAACATAAAATAAAATAATAAAAGCATTTTATACGATAATGAAAACATCTTACACAATACATGAAACATAACACCAATATAACATTTTAAAATAATTAAGAAAATATCACATGTCAACTTGATAATACTTGGCTGACTTTTCACCCATTTTACTAAAACCCTGTACTAATTTTATAATCAATTATTTAATAAAAATTAGGTTGAAATATACCCTGTTTAAAACGCTATGTTTAAAAGGGAGAAAAACTATATATATATATATATATATATATATATATATATATATAGGGTTTGAATCCTTTGGAAACCCGATCTAAAAGAGAAAACCCTTAAACCTTCTCTGAACCGTTAGATCAAACTTATTTTAATTTTTAATTAAATAAACAGAAAAAACATATGGTCTATAATTAAAGTTGAATATTTTAATGGGGTTTTTGACTTTAAGGGGTATAAATGACTTTTGTGATGAGAGAGGAGAGAGAAACGAGGAGAGAGGAGAGAGGAGAGAGAATCTGACATAAAAAAAGTAATTTTTTTTAAAGTAATTTTTTTAAAGTAATTTTTTTATAAAAAAAGCAATTTTTTTTAAAGAAAAACAAAAAATATACACATGTGTATCAAACAAAAATTTCACCACACAAACAAAAAAATCACATATTCTCAACCGTAATAAATATTACACATGTGTATTTTACATATGAAACAAAAAATTACACATGTGTAAATTTATAAAAAAACATCAAAATTAACCAAAAACTACACATGTGTAGTTGTAATATTTTATAAATATTAAATATATAAAATATACACATGTGTAGTATTTTGAGTAAAGTGTACTATGTGTATTAAATCTTGTACATTTTTATTTATGCGCATGTGTAATTTTTTATATTTTCTTGTAAAAAATATGTTTTTTTTATTTTGTATAATAAAATATACATTTAAATATAAATATTTTTTGTTTTTTAAAAAAATATGACTTTTTTTTGTATGAAAATATATATTTTTGTAGTTGTAATATTTTAAAAAATATTTTTTTAAACAAAAAATAAAACAGTACACATTTGTATTATTCTGAAAAATCAAATATATAAATTATATATATAAAGAGAGGAGAGAGAAGAGAGGAGAGAGGAGGGAGATAAGAGGAGAGAGGAGAGAGAAAAGAGGTGAATATTTAATGAGTAGGTGAATAAAATCAAATATTTAATTGGAGGGAGTGTGGGAAAATACCATTATACCCTTTTTATTAAATTAATTTAAATATAAAATTAGTTTGATCTAAGGGTTGAGATTGGGTTTAAGGGTTTTCTCTTTAAGATCGGGTTTTCATTTGATTCAAATCCTATATATATATATATATATATATATATATATATATATATATATATATATATATATATATATGCTAATAAATTAAAATCATTTGAACGCATGTTACTTTATAAAACATCATCAATTAATTTTCCTCACGTCTATTTCTGACTAAGGGTTGTTTGATAGTGTCTGAACCATTAAGTGTTGAATGTTAAGATGTCTGAATGATTAATTGGTCTGAATAATTAAGTGTTGAACCAGTTAAGGGGCGTTTGGTTAAAGGTTTGAATGGTATGTATTTTTTATTCAGCATGATATTGGTGCTGAATGGTTAAGTGCTGAACTGAATCATTAAGAGGTTAATTTATTTCAAAACGAACGCGCTGAATTATATTTTTTCTATAAAATTTTATTTAAAAAATATTTATTAATATATTAATATTAAAAATACAAATTATAAAATATGAAAACTTTTATAAGAACATGCTTTTTTAAAAAATATGAAAGCTTTTAAAACTCATGTTTAGTATTAAAAAATTAATTAAGAAAAAAGAAAAATTTGTAAGAAACAAAAATAATTCAAAATTGTAGTTTCAATCAACAGTATATTTATTAAAAAAAAAAATTTTGAAAGACAAAATTTTAAACGAAATGCTTAGAAAACAAACTTTAAAAAATAGTTTAAAAATTCTATAACTTTTTTATTACGTAAATTACCTGCTTATATGTTATTTTAATAGTATTTTATATCAAAATATTGTTTTATAATTTATAACTTATATCTTATTTATTCAACTTGTGTTGTACATGCATACAAGTCTCTATTTTTTGTGAAAAATGTCAATTTTATAAATCATATTTTTAAAACGAAGATGTTTGGAAAACAAATTTTAAAAACGAATGATAAAAAATTATTATTATTGTATGAATTTAATTAGGTTTATTGGATTTAAATACTCTCAACTTTGACCTCTTGCCCGACATTACTTTCAACTAAGTAAATGTTTATTGTCACTCTCAACTTTCAAAACAGTTTCAATTGCCACTCTAAAACATAATTCTTTTGATGACGTGACATCTGTTTTGAAGTGTCAATGAAAATGTTTTTAAAGTTAAAAGTAACAGTAAACATTTACTCAGTTGAGAGTATTGTTGGCCAAGATGACAAAGTTGAGAGTATTTAAATCCAATAACCCATTAAATTATTAACTTAAATGTAATTTCAATCATTTTTATATTTTAAAATTATTTATAATTTCTAAATATTTATTAGTTTCGTAAATATTTATTATTTTTTTATTTAACATGAGGAAAGATTCAATTATTCTAATGCTTGTAGTTTCATTGTGCGCAAAAGTACAAAAAGCCGAGTCACTTGGCCACCACGCGAAAGCAACACTTGTTTTTTTTTTTTTTTTTTTTTAAATATATATATAATTAATTAAGAAAAACAAAATAGAAAGCAAAAAAATGTTGGGTTACTTTAGTAACCAACCCTCAAGTTTAAAGTTAAACTAAGGTTTGACCCTCACATTGTAATGATAACTTTGTATCAAACAATGTAAAAACATAAAAAAAATCTCAAATATCAAAACTTAGATAAAATTAAAGTTGTCAATTACCGTATAACTTTAAATCGTAAAGCACAAAAGTTTTAAAATATAGTAGTAAAAAAGTAGCATAAAACTTGGAGTTTTTTACTAAACTAGTGTTTGTGGTAAAAATATTTACCAAAATGGTGTTCTTTGAAAAATAATTACCAAAATGGTGTTTTCTAGACATCTAAGATTACTTTTTGATTTTAACTTTGATTAGTTACATTCTCTTTATAATTAATTTTTGTTCATTTAATTGTTCTTAAAATATTTAAATAAGAAACTACTTGAGATTTAAAATTCATTTTATATATATTTTTAATATATATAAAAAAGTAAAAATAATATTTTACTATTACGCTTATAGGTTAGGATTAATATTAAATAAATTTAATAGGAAAAAAACTTAATCTTTTTGGGAAAAAAAAAGTTTAGAATTTAATTTTTCTAAATACATTTTATTTTTAATGAACTTTTTAGAAAAATATTATATATAATTTATAAAAGAGTTGTTTAAATAATTATATTAGGTAAATCGTTTAAAACCATATATATCAGTATGTGTATTTTAATATTTATATAAAATAATACCTTTTCAAAATAAATTATAATTATTTTTAAATTCATTAACAAAGACGTATATGGTGTAAACGAACCAATGCAACTCGTGAAATGCTCGAGCCCAAAAGTGTTGCTCGTTTAGTTATCGAGCCCGAGCTCGAGCTTTACTTATCGAGTTCGAGCCGGCTCGCGAGCCTTAACGAGCTTTTTGTTTATATAATTTTTATTTATTATATTAAGTGTTTAATTATTATATTAAGTGTTTATTTATAAAATTAATTATTTTTATATGTAAAATTATGATAAATATATTTAAATTAAATATTTTATGTTAAATTTAGAAAATATAGTTACAAATATAATTAAATTAGTAATTAAAGTAAATAAATTAAATAAATAAAATCTAAACGAGCCGAGTCGAGCACGAGCCTAAAAATTTTCTAACAAGCCGAGCTCGAGCCCTACTTTATCTTAACGAGCCGAGCTCGTGCCTTAATTTTTTTCTAAACGAGCCGAGCTCGAGCCTTAACGAGCTCGGGATCGGCTCGGCTCGTTTATACCCCTAAATATAGCTAAACTAAAGCTTAATCAAACGTGTATATCTTTTTCCCTATCAAAATTCTTTTCCAATATTAATTCTAAAATGCATTTGTATATATAATAATTTTTTATCATTATATATATTTAAATATTAAATATATATATATATAAGTGAATTATAAATCTTTATTAGTTTTTTTATTTAAATAGTTAAGAAAAAATATATTAAGAAAAAAACATCAATGATAATGTAAATAATCAAAGTAAAAAAGCAAAATGTGACATTAAATGTCTTAAAAACACTATATTTGTAATTAATTTTTAAACAACACTATTTTGGTAAATATTTTTACCTTCAACACTAATTTGGTAAAAAACTCTAAAACTTGAGTTATACAATGCTATCCAATTAAAATTTTACAACAATTGGTTGAGTAAGAAAATTTAGTACACCAACATACTATATTAATTACTTACTTTGACTTAATCACCCAATTATTTTTCTTCATTAATTTTTATCTATCATTAATTATCAATTATCATTAAAACTAACTTAATCATTTGACTTAAACATTATTTTTTATATTATTACATATAAATAAATAAATGAGAACCATTTATTTAAATTAAATAAATAACCATTGATATATATCTAAAAATTTACTAATAAAAAATAAAATTTAATACTGAATAAAAAAAAATCTACAATTTCACATTTAGCTGGTTTGTTGTTTAATACTTATAAAGTTTTTTGACGTGATTTTAATGTTAAACTGTTAATCTATGTCTTTTTATATCATTTCTTTACTTTTTTTTATTTTTCTGAATAAAACGTTTACCTCATCAGTTGAAAATTTTGATGTACGAATTATTTGTTTATTACTTATACCTTCAATTAAACTTGTAAATAAAGAAAAAAAACTTACAAATAAAATATACTTGAGAATAAAGAAAATGTTATAAAAAATATAATAGACGAATTTTTTTACTATTGTTAAAATAAGAGTTGATTTTAATTAAATAAGGTATTTTAATAAATTTCATTCAACTATTGTTAGTTTTACATCTGCTAACTAATTTCTTGTATAAAAAAAGTTGAGAGAAAAAAAATAAAATAAAAAAAGCATGTACCTTATGTGTGGTACTTGTTATCAATGATATTTATATATTATGTATTATATATATATAAAGATATGTTATTTTTAGTTTTAATATGCAGGTAATAAATTTAATGTATAATAAATATTAAATGATTATGTTAATAATTAATGAGATCAATTATATCATTAAATAGGTAGTGCACCATAATTAATGTATATGATTAATGTAGATGATGGTGCAAATAACACAACCCTTTTAGCAACTAATTTACATTTGTTGATTACAAAGCTAGCTAAATTGACAAGTCAAATTGAGGTACTAGCCATTAATTAAGCAATTTACTAAAAACGATAGACCAACTAAAATTTAACACATGTCAAAATATCACCAAGTCAACAATATTGTCTCATAAAACATCAGTAACATATAAATATCGTTGTTGTGCATAACATCGTTGATTCGGCGATTTTATTCCACAAAATATTGTTGACATGTAAAGTATCAATTAGTTAGTGATATTATCTGATAAAATATTCCTTACGTGTAAAAAAATAAATATTTAAACTGAATTGTTGAGTCAACGAAATCTTTTATTTTAGTCTTTATTGTAAAAATGAGTATTATATTTGATTATAACTATAAAAAGTAAGCAGTTTTTAATTTATTACTTTTATATTATTGTAACTGTTATTAGTTATATCAATTTTTTTAAAATTTTAGAAACGTTATTTATAAAAATTAAAATTGTATTTACTAGTAACGTTATTAATAAAAAAATTATTTTATTTTTATAGAAACTTTATTTAATAAAAAATTTTATGACTTCTTTCTTTTATTTAATTTCAAAAAAACATTCTTTTCTATTTTTTTATGATGCTATTTTATATAAAAATGTTTAATATAAAATGATAAACAATATCTGTATTTTGAAAAAAGTAAATTAAAATTTCAGATTTTTGAAAAACATCAAAATAGTTTTATTAAGTAAAAGAAGTTAACTTTTTTTAAGTTATGAGATTTTTGCTCGTTAGTTTTGTTTTACTTTTATTTTAATAGAAAGTTATTTTATAGTATTTTGAAACTTTTTAAAGCTCAAGCTCGTATTTTAAATAATATGTTGGCTCATTAATAATTTTTAAAGCTCGAGATTGTTTATTAGTCAATAATAATTTAATCAATTGCGGACATAGGCTTATAAAATGTTAATTAAAACCTTTTTATATATTATGAAATAAATATCAAAAAAATAAAAATTAGGTTTGTTATACAGTGAAAGATTTTTAGTTAAAATTTAAATTGATGAGATAAAATTATAAAAATATCAAAAATTGAATTCGTAAAACTTGTTTAATTTAAAAATACACTTGTTGACATGTTACAATTTTTTTCTAAAAAATATATCACGACGTTAGTGATATTCAAACCGTAATTGGGTTGGAGAAGAAGGTAATCGTTATGGCCTGTATCAGAAGGTCTACGTCATGTTCCGAGCATATCGCAACAGCTAAGGTAAACATCGAAACCTAAATCGAACCTTTTAAATGGCCAGTAATCATCGATTTGTGTCCTTTAAATGCTTGATGAATTATAATCGGGGTTTGATGTAAGGTCTATAATCAATGCATACACACAAATACACACACACATACAACACATATTTATTTTCAAGATTTCATATAGATGACTCAGATAGGATTGAAGAGTTTTTTCTCTAAGATATAAGTTTCAGATGATACAATATATATACATATATATATATATATATATATATATATATATATATATATATATATATATAGTTCGTGAGTGTATTTAATTTCAACAAGCTAAAGGCTCTTAATCTGGTTTTTTATTAGCTAATATGGTATTTGTATCAGAATTTGGATTTTCATCAAAAAGATTTCAAAATTTTGTCATATAATTTGGTTAAAATTTGTATACAAAGAATGTGGTTGGTGGGGAATCAAAATTTTTTTTTGGGTACAAAATGTGTGTTAAAATGTCTAACAGAAATTATCTTAGTTTCTAGAAATTGTTAACTAATGTCTAACAATGAAAAAATATACCTCAATTTTTATTCACTCTTTTTATAGTTTTACAATAATTTTATTTTATTATGTGCTGATGTGTGTTCTTATGTACCAATACTTATTTAGGAAAATCGAATTGCAAATTTTACTTTTTTTCCACACACTTGGTTGTATTAGTGGCTTTTTGGTTTTTTGTTTTACAACTTGAATTTCTGGTATTTGTTAGGGTTGAATTCATGTTTAGTTAGTTCATCTATCATATATGTTACTATGGAGTGTGTTGAAACAACAAAATTCGTTGCTAGAGCAGATCTGGGCCAGCCAAATGAGGAGATCAACTTGTCAAGTTGTGTGACAACTAGTACCTGACCGTACGGCAAATCCGTACGGTGTGTGTACTTACACCTATACTATGTGTGACCATTATGTGATGAACAGTATGTGACAACAAATCAATGGAAACAATTAACAGCTGTGTATATTTCAATGAGAATGGAAATATAAATATACAACAATACAATGTAAATCACGGTTGTATGTGTTTAAGTGAAAATTTAAATACAGTAAATACAACAATTCAAGTGAAGCAACATTGTGAGAACAAATAACGAAAACATATCGGTTGCGATCTGATCTTCACAAATGACAGAAATCAGATGGCCGATAATCCTATGAGCAAACAAGGTGAAACAAGTGTGATTATGTGCAATCAGGTATGTTAGTTGAGCCCGTTTGTGAGAATGTCTAAAGCAAAACAATAACTCAGTATCGTATACGAATAATAAACGGACAGCGTGTTTGCATGGGTGGCGATTCACACAAACATATATGTGGGTTTAACGTTCTGAACGATAACTGATAAGTAGAAAACCAAATCAGAAAGTGAAACGTACGATCGTATTCGTACAGCTAGCACTCTATACGAAAACGCGCGTAAGTGACGTTTTCTGATGAAACGGTGAAAACAAACGATCTTGATCGTTAAAATAAAAAAAATAAGATAAAAATAATATATTTTAAGAAATTAGCACCTAAACCCTAATTTATAACCTCAATTTAGTAAAAACGACATATGATTCTTGTTTAGTAACAAAATGACGAGGTTTAACGGTCGAATCACGAACGAGACAGTAAAATAGGTAAAATTTAATATTTTACGTTTTACAATTTTGAAACTCATCAAAACAATCCAAGAAAACTAAATTTCGTATTGAATTATTTAGGTGCGTATCCGTAAAACATGCGTGTTACATCCCGAAAACGTAACGAAAACGACAACCGAGCAAACGAAACAAACCCGAACTCACCCGGGGTATATAAACCCCAAAAGAGTTCATCTTCTCCATTTATCACTGTGACACCCGGCAATTTCAGGAAAATTGCGACTCTTACATTCTTTACATTTCACATTCACACTTGTTGCATTTCATTTAATTATGTTTAATTAGATGAGCTGAACACAAACAACTACTGCGAAACGATAGTTCGTGGAACTATCGAATCGTACATTGCACATTGGTTTTGGAAACCAAGAGCAGCAAACACAACACTAACGCAAAACAATAATTCGCGGAATAATTGAATTGTACATCACACGTTGATTAGGATTAATCAAGCGTGCAAACACTTCGTTAAACACGAACACAAACTATCAAAGATAATTCAAGGAATTATCGAAACACACACGAGTCTCACGAACGTTGGTGAACAAACGATTGAATGACAATTGAGTCACATATGACCGAACATTAGTAATCAAGGTCAATCGATGTTAAACGATGAGTTATAAGCGTGAAATCATCAAAAAGCGGATCGAAACGATGAAACTGGGTTTATTGGGTTGGCCTGGAGGCCCAGGCGCTACGCCTAAGCCCAGCCAACGAACCTAGGCGATATGCGCGGGTAGGGAAGGGAAGCATCGGATGCCTTTCCTCCGCGCGGTACGCCTGGAATCGGTATTCCTCGCGAGGCGTTACGCCTGACAGGGAAATAGCAGAAAAATCTCTTAAAAGCCACAAAAATCATTTCTACTCTATCATACTCGAAACCACACGCAACCAACCGGCCATTTCTCTTCCCTAACCCCTGTTACAGCCCCTTTTCACCCATTGGAAGCCATTGGAGCTCCCATACTTGAAGATTGAAGCTAGGAACTTACAAGAAGTTTGAAGAGGAAGATTGGTGGGCTCGAAGATCATCACCATCACCTTGTCTTCTGCAAATCGTTGCTGTCCAGAAGCAACTAGAGCTGCTACAACCATCTTCCAGCAATTATAGAGCGTTTAAGGTAGTCTTACATGCTTACTAATAGTTAGATCGAACATGCAATGGGTAAAAACCCACATGCATGAAGATCCGCTCACATGCAACTCCGATCCGCTCACATGCACGGAATTTTAATGGGTCTAGAATGTTTATTGATATATTTTGAAGTAGATTGATGATAGAAATCATCTAGAATTGGGTTTTGTCAATTTGATGATGATTTTGTAAGACTTGCTATATTAGGAAACTTTTTAGATGCATGTTGTAGATTGGTGATGATCTAGACATGCTAGACAAGTCTAGATGTTGTTAAATATATATTGGAGTGATTAGAAACACATTGGGATATTTGATTTTGTCAAAAACATGGTTTTGTATAAACTTACTATAAAAGGAAACTTTTAAAAATCAAAAGAGGGCTTTTGATGTTTTAAGGCATTTTGATGAACTTTAAGTATTGGGATATGCTTAAAAATGATTTCTAAGCATATTGGAAACTTCGATTTGTGAAAACGAGCTTTTAAACGAATACTTACTATTTTAGAAAACTTTGTTCGGGCAAAATGACATAAATGGTATTTTATGCAAAAATGACTTATTTTAAGCGTTTACGTATGTTTTTACAAACGTATTAAAGCTATTAACTTTATGAAATGAGATTTCATAACCACACTTTCCTAAATTGGAAACTTTCTAAAAATGGTAACTTATGTGATTAGAGTCATAGGATGCATTTTGGTGTCTTATGTGCATTAAGGCACATAAACACAACAATCGTGTCACCAACGATTCGTCGAGTCTCACTAGACAACACACACACACACTCGGTTGAGCACACCGACACTTGGAGTTGTATGGATTACAACACACCAACACATACTCACACCTATATGGTTATAGGTGCATACTAGCAGGTGCTAGCCTTCGCAGAAGCGAACACTTACACACATACCGGAATTGCTAACCAGGTGAGTTCAAGGCCCCTTTTTACATTTTCTACCTTTGGGGGAGAAAACATTGCATACAACTACTTTTGAACAACATACACACTTTTGGTTTCTTTTGTACATGCTAATATCGTATATGCATATGTGTGGCATTCATCCACAAAACTGATAAGTCCTCATTAAACACACCTCGAACCGTTAATAGCGCGTTGCGCTTAGCGTGGTAATTCTGAATAGTACTTTTTCGGCCTGACAAGCCCCACTGTTGCGAGCCGTATGGCCACCCCGACTGGAGGTCGGAACAGTGCACAATCAACCAAACAACATTTGCCATGTCTTGGATGGATATGGCGGGAGGCAACATGTTAGCTTCGGTTGCGAACCCGCATATGATATAACACATATTGACTAGCTATCAATTGATATTGCATTGTATTGAAAAGTAGACCTACAACATTTACTTTAAACATTTTGATGTTTACTGCTGATTACAAACCTGTGCTTTCACCAACCTTTGTGTTGACCCTTTACTCGCATGTTTTCTCAGGTAACTAAGGCACGCGCACAAGGAATAGGATGCTAGGCTGGAGTCGCATGCATCTGTTTAAGTGTCTTAGTCTATTAAACATTGATATTATTTGGCCGTGTTCTTATGTATTGTTAGACATCTTAAACCGCTTCCGCAACTATTGTCATTTATCATTTTGAAAACTGTTTTAAATTAACGCTTCCGCAAATGCTGAATGTTAAACTGTTTTGTTAAAATATACTTTACTTCCGCTACTCTGATTTTACAAATTGTTTTATCCTAGTTATTGGATGTACGTATGAAACCAGACATATAGGTCTCGCATGTTGTGTGACCGGAGACTGCGATCCTGACAATCTGTTGTTGTTCGCGCCCCAGAAGGGACGGGATTTCTTGGGGTGCGACAGATTGGTATCAGAGACCCCAGTTATTGGGAATTAGGTTTGCATTTAGTGAACTTAGTCTATAACCACTAGTCTCCACACAAGACCTAGTGCTTAGTACTGTGATACTTGCACACATGATTGTACACACACTTGTTACACGCACTATAACAAATGGCGTCATCATCGTCACCGCATGTGGCTGCACATGACGAGGAGGAGCCGATAGCTCTGCCTAATTTCCTCCAATACCTACCGCACACACTACATTAGTCATTAGACAAACACTAACACTTATTCTCGCTATGAAGATCATGGCTGGAAGACGTGGAGGACGCAGAAATGCGGGCGGACGTGGAAACATCAACCTGACGCAAGCTGAGTTGAACGCCCTCATCAATGAACGGGTTGAGGAGGTACTTGCTGCACGGGAAGCTGCCCGTAATCAAAACCCACTGAACCAAGGTGATGAATCTGTTCATATTCACCTTGCACCACAATCACTCGTTTCCAATTCAACACGTTTACCCGATACTTAACCCAACTCTACTCTTTGCATATCTCAGGAGCAAATCCTAACCTTCCTCTCTGCACTTTCAAGATGTTCCTGGATTGTAAACCCCATTCATTCAGCGGCACTGAGGGAGCCGTCGGACTATTACGCTGGATCGATAAGGCAGAATCGGCCTTTGCTATGAGCCACTACAGGAACGATGACAGGGTCAAGTTCGCTGCCGGGACATTTGAGGGAGCTGCCCTCACTTGGTGGAATGCCAACGTTCAAAATCTAGGATTGGATGCAGCCAACGCCCTAACTTGGGATGACTTTAAGAGGATGCTGAATCGCGAATACTGTCCTCGTGGTGAAGTGCAGAAGCTTGAGACTGAGTTCTGGAACCGCAAGATGATGGGTTCCGAGGTTGAGGCTTACACTGCCAGGTCTTATGAGCTGGCAAACCTGTGCCCGGAAATGGCAAACCCACCTTTCAAACACATAGAGAAGTACATTGACGGATTACCACCTCAAATTCAGGGCATGGTACTTTCTGCTAACCCCATCACAATGCAACAAGCCGTGCGGCTAACTCACAAGCTCACTGACTCGACTGTTGCACAAGGACTCTTACCACCTCGTGGTGCTGTGACCACAACCAACGACAAGAACAAACGCAAATGGGATGACACCCTGAGCAAGACTTCCACTCTCCAACCACCACCACAACAGCGCAAGTTTGGATCGACCCAAGCTTATGCACCACCCATCCCCACCACTCAAAACCAAGGGGGCTATGCAGGAAAACAACCCAAATGCCACAAGTGCAACTTCCATCATGCACAGGATCAGTGTGGCCGTTTCCAATGCCAGTGCTGCGGAAAAGGGGGACATGCAGCCAAAGACTGCAGGGGTGAGCTAATGATAAAGACCCCACAGCCACAACAACAACAACAACTTGAAGCGGCGAAGGGTTGCTTCGAATGTGGAAAACCAGGGCATTTCAAGAAGGACTGCCCACACCTGAAAAACAACAACAACAACCAACAGAACAACAATGGGAACAATGGCGCGAGGGGACGAGCCTTTGTAATTGGGGCCAAGGAGGCCAGAAGGGATCCCAACCTTGCAACCGGTACGTATCTCTTAAACGATAATTATGCATATGTATTGTTTGATACTGGAGCTGAGAAAAGTTTTATATCTAAGGATTTTAGTGAGATGCTTGCCCTTACCCCCACACCTTTAGAGGTTGAGTATACAGTAGAACTAGCTGATGGTAAATTAATTGTGACTAAGCACATTCTGAAAGAATGCACACTAGAGCTATCTAATCACAAATTTAAGATAGACCTCATGCCAGTTACACTAGGCAGTTTTGATGTCGTAGTGGGCATGGATTGGTTGTCTGAAAACCAGGCTGAAATCATTTGCCACGACAAGGTTGTGCGCATACCTCTCCCTAGAGGAGAAACTCTAGACATCAAGGGCGAAAGGAGTGACACTCCTCTTGTGACAATCCGGCAATTTCGGGTTAACCCCGTTAACCAAAGTTAACAGAAATGATATGAAATCGTATAAAATCAAGTTAGAAAGAATTGAATTAAGCAAAAGCAGTCACAAAACAATCAAATTATAAGGATTAAGTTTGTAATTAGGTTAAAATGTAAATTTTGACTTTGGAAGTCAAAATTTGGACTAAAATCAATTGGAATTCGAATTCCACATAAATACTCAGTTACTACCGAATTAAATCATCCATAATGATTACATCAATGATAATTTAAAGTTTTCATACGTTATGAAGTCTTAAAACATCAAATTAAACCCAATTATTCCTCAAATGTTAAAACCGTCATTTGTGACGATTGAACACACATAATTCGACTTCAACATCATGAATTGAGCACCCATATCCCTTAATTGGCACCCTTAGGGACATTGGCATCCATCAATTTGTTTCTAGAAGCTCGGGAAGAGGATTTTGATCGAGAGGACGACCGAACTTGATCTTTTAGTCGATCTCCTTCAAATCGATATCAAAACAGGTAAACATTGGTTCCCACACTACCTAAAACAACCGATTAAGCAAACCCCTATAACAATTTCTTGTAAAAACACCGATTGGATGAACTTTAAATTCTAGGGTTCATCACATGGAATGTTTTGGGGATTTCAATGTAAACGCGATTACAAATCAAATTGAGTTATACTCTTAGCTTCATAAGATCCCGATTGAAGATAAACCTATATCAATTTCGTTAAACAATAATGAATTAAGGGGTTTCTAGTTCTAGGGTTGCCTATGAAAAACGTTTTGGGGGTTTCTTATTCGAACGAGTTAATAATCGAATTAAACCACACAGACAAATTCAAAATGATGGGTTTAATGAAAAACCCATGTCAATTTCACATTACAACTGAGAATTAAACGACTTTGATTTTTAGGGTTTATGGAATGAAACGAATTGGGTTTTGAGTTAAATGATCATGTTATTCGAATTAGTTGACACAGAACAGTTCAAAATCTTTGTCTTAATGAAAACCCTATGAAATCCTAGTTCATAACCAACGAATTTAACAAGATTAGATGATGGGTTTGGGGGTTCACGTTTGAAACCTTGAATGTCACGAATTGAAACTTTAAAATGATGATTTATCAAATTAAATACATGGTTGAACTCGATTGGATCACTGGAACCATAACCCTATGGTTTCAGGTTCGAATACAATGGAATTGTGGGTCAATTTGGGCTCAATGTGTTCGGTCCAGGTTAACCAAAAGGAACCGGTTGGTTTATGTTTAAAAAAATTAATATGGGTTCTTTGTTGCAAAAGCCTAGTTGGCTGAGTTGGTAAGATGGTTGTGTTCGGGGTGAGAGGTCACAGGTTCAAACCTATCCTCTGCCGGTTTTTGAATTAAAAACAAGTTTTTGGTTTTTAAGACATAAATTCTTTGTCCTAACTCCGATTTGATTCGTTCGAGTTGCGTTGTAACCGTAACGGAATTTCGAACAAAATAAAATAGTAAAATCTACATTTTGACTCGAAAACACGATTGCGTGTGTTTACGTGTGTTTAAGTTAATCGTATACGTTTATACGATTTAAACTAACCAGCGTAAATTCGTGTATGCCATTGTATGAACATTTCACACGATCTAATATACGATTGTTGACACGTATGTGACCAGAAACACAGTTTGACATTTTAAATAACACAGCGTTATTGTTAAAACACAGATTCCTTGTAGAAGCTTATCAACTTGATTTCGTGTACACGTGATCATTCGGTTTACTATCAAAGGTGCGTACACGGCCCCTTTTCTTATTTTAACTGTTTTGGGGGAGAAAACATGTTCAAACAAACATTTTAGATGCATATCACTTGCATGAGTTAGCTATTTACTACAAGTGCGAACATAACACTCAAAGTCCTTACATATCGAACCGTTTAGTTTGCTGTAGTGCAAAGCGTGGTAGTTGAAGATAGATCTATTGGGTTTGACAAACCTCACTTGGTAGATTGTAGGTCTACGCAGGTGTTTAACTAGCCAATCAACATTACTATTGTTTGTGTTTGACAATAGTGGAAAGGCAAAACATGCAACAGCATGCAACAACATACTAACAGTCAGCTTCGGTGTCGACCACTTATGTAAATAGTACAATGACTAGCTATCATGACTATGCAATGTGTGATTATGTGATCTGCAAACATTATTTACAAACAGCTTGTTCAAACGATTGATTCAAACATTTGTGATTATTCATACAAACCTGTGTATGCACCAGCCTTTGTGTTGACTTGATTTACATGTTTTCTCAGGATATTAAGGCACAAGCAAGGACAAGCAGGGACTAGGACGTTGAGTCTCATGCATATAGTTTATATTGATTGTTGGTTTACAACATTGAACATTGTAGTTATGGTTTTGCAACTGTTACACTTTGTTATTGAAACGCTTCCGCAAATGTTAAACTATGATTTTACAAATTAAGACTGAATTATGTTTAAAAGCATATAGAGGTCTTTCGTTATGTCTAATGCCCGAGATCCTGGTTTGTCACGCCCTAAACGGTATGATTCCAGTGCCGATATGAATGTGGCAAACCGGGGCACATGCGGAGGGACTGCCCACAACTGAAAAAGGGTGGAGGTGGAGCAGCGAAGGGACGAGCCTTTGTGATTGGCTCGGGAGAAGCGAAAGATGACCCCAATGTCGTTACCGGTACGTTTCTTTTAAATAATGTCTATGCTAGCATATTATTTGATACCGGTGCTGATAGGAGTTTTATCTCTAGTGACTTTAGCAAACTTCTTAATATGACACCAACACCACTAGACCATAAGTACACCGTAGAGTTAGCAGACGGCAAGCTGATAGAAACACAACATATCATCAAGGGGTGTGTCCTGACATTAGCAGACCACCAACTGGTGATTGACCTGATGCCGGTAACTCTCGGGAGCTTCGACGTGGTGATTGGAATGGATTGGCTATCTGTAAACCACGCTGAGATTGTGTGCAACGAGAAGATTGTGCGGATTACATTGCCAAGTGGAGAGCAGATCTGAATCCAGGGAGAATGGCGCGGAGTACCACTAAACATCATGTCCTGCATGAAGGCAAACAAATACTTGAAGAAGGGATACAGAGCTATCCTGGCACTTATCACCGAACAACCAAAGAAGGAACGAAAGATCGAGGACATCGCTGTCGTTCGCGATTATCCAGAAGTCTTTCCTGACGATCTACCGGGACTACCACCAGCGCGACAAGTGGAGTTTTAGATAGATCTGACACCGGGAGCAGCACCAATAGCCAAGGCACCATACCGATTGGCTCCTACTGAAATGCAGGAACTATCTAATCAACTGCAAGAGTTATTGGATAAAGGATTCATTCGACCAAGTTTCTCACCTTGGGGAGCACCGGTATTGTTTGTGAAGAAGAAGGACGGATAATTCCGTATGTGTATAGACTACCAAGAACTGAACAAGGTAACGATCAAGAACCGATATCCATTACCTCGAATAGACGATTTGTTTGATCAATTGCAAGGGTCAAGCTACTATTCGAAAATCGATTTAAGATCCGGTTACCATCAACTCAGAATACAAGAAGAAGACATACCGAAGACAGCCTTCAGAACACGGTACGGACATTAAGAATTTCTCGTCATGCCTTTCGGACTGACCAACGCACCAGCAGTATTCATGGATCTTATGAATCGGGTGTGTAAGCCGTATCTTGACAAATTCGTAATCGTGTTCATAGATAACATTCTGATTTACTCCAAGACTCATGAAGAACATGCTGATCACTTGAGACGCGTCTTGGAATTACTAAAGAAGGAAAAACTACACGCGAAGTTTTTCAAATGTGATTTTTGGATTCGCAAAGTTCAATTCCTTGGGCACGTAGTGAACGAGAAAGGGATACACGTAGACCCAATCAAGATTGAGGCAATCAAGAACTGGACGGCACCAAAGACACCGACTGAGGTGCGACAGTTTCTGGGATTGGCCGGGTACTACAGGCGATTTATCGAGGGATTCTCGAAGATCGCGCAATCATTGGCTTCCCTTACGCACAAAGATAAGAAGTTCGAATGGGGAGAAAAACAAGAAGCTGCTTTCGATTTATTGAAACAAAAGTTATGCAGCGCACCGATCCTATCACTACCGGACGGATGTGAAGACTTTGTAGTCTACTGCGACGCATCGAAGCAAGGACTCGGTTGTGTGCTAATTTAACGCGAGAAAGTCATAGCTTATGCGTCACGACAGCTGAAAGTGCACGAGAAGAATTACACAACTCATGATCTGGAGTTGGGAGCCGTAGTGTTCGCATTAAAGATCTAGCGACACTATCTGTACGGCACCAAGTGCACAATTTTCACCGATCATAAGAGCCTACAACACATATTCGACCAAAAGGAGCTGAACATGAGACAACGCAGATGGGTCGAGCTGATAGGAGATTATGACTGTGCAATCAAGTATCATCCCGGAAAGGCCAACGTAGTGGCTGACGCATTAAGCAAAAAAGAAATAACCAAACGCGTACGTGCACAACAACTCACCATTCACTCTGAGCTACCAAATCAGATCCGAGTCGCACAACAAGAAGCTCTGAAAAAGGAAAACCTTGCCCTCGAAGCCATGAGGGGTATGGACAAACAGATGAAACAGAAGGATGACGGAGCTTACTATCTAATGGACCGAATCTGGATTCCACACTACGGAGGATTGAGAGAAGTAGTGATGGATGAAGCTCACAAGAGTCGATACTCAGTACATCCAGGTTCTGACAAGATGTACCACAACCTAAGGGCAACTTACTGGTGGCCTAACATGAAATCAGAAATCGCGACCTATGTGAGTAAATGCCTGACTTGCTCCAAGGTCAAGGTCGAATATCAGAAACCGTCAGGGTTACTCCAACAACCAGAAATTCCAGTATGGAAATGGGAACAGATTTCCATGGATTTTATCACCAAACTACCAAAGACGGCAAGTGGTTGCGATACCATCTGGGTTATCGTAGACCGACTCACTAAATCGGCACACTTTCTACCGATCAAGGAAACTGATAAATTGGAAAAGCTAACCCGAATCTACTTGAAGGAAATCGTGTCCAGACACGGAGTCCCAATCTCCATAATATCAGACCGAGACAGCCGTTTCACGGCACATTTTTGGAAGTCCCTACATAAGGCACTGGGAACGAGGTTGGATATGAGCACTGCTTATCACCCACAAACGGATGGTCAGAGTGAAAGAACCATCCAGACCCTGGAGGACATGCTTCGAGCATGTGTAATCGATTTCGGTAACAGCTGGGAGACTCACTTACCTTTAGTTGAGTTATCATATAATAACAGTTATCACACCAGCATTGGAGCCGCACCGTTTGAAGCACTTTACGGTCGTAAGTGCAGATCACCACTCTGTTGGGCAGAAGTTGGCGAAAGCCAACTGACAGGACCTGAGTTGGTGCACGAATCTACCGAAAAGATCGTGCAAATACGAAACAGGATGGCAGCAGCTCGGGATCGACAAAAGAGCTATGCCAACAAGAGGCGCAAACCTTTAGAATTCCAAGTGGGAGACCGGGTACTACTTAAAGTCTCGCCTTGGAAGGGAGTGATTAGATTCGGGAAGCGGGGAAAGTTAAACCCCCGCTATATCGGGCCCTTCGAAATCACCAAACGGATAGGCCCGGTGGCCTACGAACTACAACTACCACAGGAACTGAGTAGTGTACACAATGTATTTCACGTTTCAAACCTCAAGAAGTGTCTATCAGACGAAACGCTCGCAATTCCTTTGGAGGAAATTCAGATTGACGAACAATTAAACTTTGTCGAGGAACCGGTGGAAATTATGGACCGGGAAACCAAGAAGCTCAAACTCAGTAAGATACCAATTGTGAAAGTGCGATGGAATTCGCGACGTGGACCGGAATACACCTGGGAACGAGAGGACCATATGAAACAGAAATACCCTCACTTATTCCCCGACCAGACTAACACCGGCAACGCAAACTGAATTTCGGGACGAAATTCCTATTAACTGGGGGATGATGTGACACCTCGAAATTTCCAGGTCAGCAATTTCTTTACTTTAAGTTAATAATATATATTACTGTTGCATACGTGGCACTAGAATCATTACTATTTAGTGTGACACGTGGCACAACAAACCAAACGCACCGATAATTCAAGGAATTATCGCAAAACATAACGCACGTGTCTTGAATAACGAACGTTGGTGAATTACACAGACCACAGTTCATTTGCACAACACATAGGTACTAGGGAACCTAAGATAAGAGAAATGATGTTCATATGTCTCGAAACAACGATCGTAATCGAGAAATACGCGAAAATCAGCTCGAAACAACAAAATTAGGCTTATTGGGCTTCTCTGGGACCCATCGCGGTACGCGATGGTCCAACAGAAGGCCTTATAGCGGTACGCGACAGGCATCGCGGGGGTTTGACTCCCGAATTCCGTCTTGCTACGCGAAGCTTATTTTAACCATCCACCACGGTACGCGACAGAGTCCTGACGACAAATCTTTATAAAGTCAAGACCACCATGCCTATTAACACCACCCTTCATCATTTCTCCGGTTCTACACGCCAACTCTCGACCATTCCTCTCTGAAACCACCTGATTTGACCCTTGGGAAGCCATTGGAGACCTCCATTGAAGCTTCAAGCTTGAAGGTTTGAAGATTAAGAGCTTGATGACCCATTGGAGCTCAAAACCACCACCATAACCATCTCATTCTTACAAGAACCTGCTGTCTAGAAGCTATTGAGGCAAAGAAATCATCATCTCAAGAGTTCTTGAAGCATTAGAAGGTAGTTCTATACCCAAAACACTCTTTCTTCACTTTTACACTCACATGCATGACTTTAAACACACATGCAAGCACCCTTGATACACATGCACGAATTTTAGTTCTGGGTTTGATGATGTTTACATAATATTTGATGATCTATGATGTTTAGATTAAGTTTTGTGACGATCTATGATAATGTCAATCTACATGTTGTTGATTTTATCATAAAATGGGTACTTTTAAGTACATGCATGAATAATCTAAGTATAATGGCTTGATGTTGATGATGAAATGTTATTAGAAATGATATTTAGGGTGTTCTACATGATTGGAATGATTGATTATGTCAAGATTTGATCATTTGGTGATTATTACTAATTTTAGTAACTTTAATGTTACAAAATATGTGTTCTTGATGAAATAACCACATTTGCATGTTTAGATCTATAATTTATGCTTAAAATGATGTCTAGAAGTTAGATGGTGATTACTAGATGTGTTGGAATGGTTAGAATTGCTAAAAGTATGATATTTAGGAATGTTACTAAATATAGTAACTTTTTGTTATGAAATTGCTAGAATTGATGAATTTATTAAGGATTGTATGTTTAATATGCTTAGTTGAAGTGGTTATGATGATAATATGTGATTTTACAACTTAGTTGAACGAGATATGCACATTTGTCTAGAGTTACTATAAATAGTAACTTTATTTTTCAAATCCGAGAATAGGAGCATGCTAGACGTAACGATTATGATTGATTGGCTATTTAGGATTAAAATAGTGATGCTAGATGATATTAGTTGATAAACATGATGAAATACGCTTGTTTGTGCAAACTTTCTAATTATATAAACTTTTATATGCTAACCATGCTAAACCAAGTAAGTGTAACTATGTGTTATGTGATAACATGCTCACTTAGGATAAATATGCATGATTAGAATAATCGGATTATAATTTCTTACATGAATTGCTTGAATTATAAACTTTCCTGAAATAGAAACTTACTATAACTAGTAAGTTTCCTCACGAAAGTGATTATTGGTATCCGCACACTTCACACGACACAAAACCGCACGTTACACGAACACTTGTGTGACACCCCGTAATTTCCAGGTCAGCTTTATACTTATTTAAATGTTTATTTAAATGCTTTATGCACACGTGGCACTAGAATTAGATTAACTTAGTGTGACACGTGGCGCGACAGTACGA
Organism: Mikania micrantha; assembly: GCA_009363875.1. Classification (NCBI taxonomy): domain Eukaryota; kingdom Viridiplantae; phylum Streptophyta; class Magnoliopsida; order Asterales; family Asteraceae; genus Mikania; species Mikania micrantha. Next base: position 31,088,499 of record CM018690.1, read on the forward strand.
ACACTGACTCCTGGCCAGATAATTCGTGGAATTTTCGACAAACAACACACACGTGTCAAAACACACGAACGTTGGTGAACGTCAAGCACATTGTTTAGCACAACACTCGAAACCTCACGAAACACTCACACATTGAGCAAGGAAGTTCAAACAAGGCCAAACGATGGTTCGGAAGCATGAAAACGACGAAGGACGGATCAAAACATTAAAAAGGGCTTATTGGGCTCTCTGGGAGCCCACCGCGGTACGCGGTGGCCCAACAAGCAATCCCATCAGCGATACGCGACATACATCGCGGGGATTGACTCCCGAAATGCTCCGCGGTACGCGGAGAACATTTTGAACCCCCATCGCGGTACGCGACACCGGCCAGTCGACAAAATCTTTATAAATCCAAGACAAATCATGCCTAAACTACTCTTACCATCATTTCACTCAGTTCTACACGCATCACCTCGACTGAACCCGTCTTCTACACCATTTCTCTGCCATTTTTCCACCATTGAAGCACCTTTGAAGCTCCACACTTGAACATTCAAGCTTGTTAACCACTTGGAAGCTCGAAGATTCGTCATCTCCTTGCCATTGTTGCGAGTCCTTACTGTCCAGAAGAACCACGAGCTGTTCCCCTCATCATTCCAGCACCTTTGAAGCCTTGGAAGGTAGTTTTTCACCCCTTGTGGCATAAAACACCCTCTTGACGCTCACAAGCACACATGCATGGCTTAAAACACACATGCAACCACCATTGTAGCACATGCACGAAAATATGTTTTGGGTTTGTTGATTTTAAAGTGTTCTATGATGATCTAAAGTGATTAGATGATGTTTTAGGAAGATCTATGATGATGAGTATATGTCTTGTTGCTTGAAATGATGATTTAAGATGATATAGATACATGCATGTATGATCCATGAGTATTGGAAGGATGTTAGGTATATAGAAAGGTTCATAGATGATATTGATGATGATTTACATGATTAGATTTGGTTAAAATGGCCAAAAGGGTGATTTTTGGTAATGTTTCTATTAATAGAAACTTTATATTTGCAAAATGAGGTTGTGGATGAAATGGTGAACATGCAAGTATATAGAACTACTACTAGGTTGATAATATGATGATTTGAATGTTAGATTATGATTTTTAATAATGATTATGGTCATAGGTGATGAGTTACTATTTTTAGTAACTTTGTTTGTCGAAATAATGTTAAGTGATGAATTTGGCTATGTTAATATGTTTATATGATGCTAAGTAGCCTATAATGATGTTTGATAAGATGAAATTGGTTTAGAAATGTTAAAATGGTCATTTCTATGCAAAACTAGAAAGTTACTATATATAGTAACTTTATTTTTACAAAAACCGATTTGTCAACATGTTGAATGATTTGAGCATGCTAAATGACTTAATATGTTTTGATATGATGTTTAGATGCTAAGATAGATGGTTTCCGATGTCACGTATGCCAAAAATGGAAACTTTCCATTTTAGGAAACTTTTATGTGCTAACTTGTTATAAACGACTTATGTGGCTTTGTATGATGATGTGTTATGTGTTAACATGATCACATAGGACTAACGAGCATGCTAGAACTATAAAACCGATATGCTTTGTGAACTTTCTAAAGATGGAAACTTACTATAAATAGTAAGTTGTCCATAGACGCGACCTACGCGTTTTGCACACGACAAACACTTACACGATTGCTACACGATTCACAAACCGTCACACGGTTCACCAACGAGTCGTTGATTTGACACGGTCAACTTTGGTCAAACACGGTCAAACACGGTCAAACATGGTCAAACACGGTCAATATGGACCCACACGAGCAAACACGGACATTGTGGACCGCCATGGACAAACATGAACAACCAAGGGTTGTTGGGCACAAACACGAGCACTAACACCAACACTAGCACGGTCCCTTACACGAACTCACGTACGGTATACGATATAGGTTGCCGGTGACCGACGTGCTACACGACAACTCAGGAGCTTACGCTTACGTACAATCATATCACTAAGGTGAGTTTACGGCCCCTCTTTACTCTTTTTCAAACGCTTTTAAATAGGGGGAGAATACTTGTTGCATCGAGTCAAACATCTATTACTGTACAAACATTTTGGTGTATGCTGGTTTATTAGACAAACATTAAGTGTTGTAATCGTAAGAAGTCCTCACAAAGTCTTACCGTTAATGTACAAACAACGAGGCGAGTTTGAATGGATCCGTTTGGGGTGTGACTAACCCCGCGTGGCGAAATATTGACTGGATGTCATAACACGTGAAAACTTGACCTATCTTGCCATGTTATTACGAGACATGGCAGAGGCAAAGACTAACAAGTCTAGTTCGGTAGTGATGCACTGACACTTTGGGCCAAGGGCTCGGTACTAACATATGATAAACAGCATGACACACTTTCTTACTATATATGTATATCAAAACCTGTGAACTCACCAACCATTGTGTTGACACTTTTCTAACTTGTATTCTCAGGTAACTAGCGTGACTAGCAGGAGGACAAGAATGCACAATTTAAGGAAACGAGCATTAGGAACTTGCATGCATCTTGTCTTATCATTATGAAAACAATTTACTTTTATTCTGTTAAACAATGATGTGATAAACTATCTAATTCCGCTGCATATGTCAAACATTTGATTTTCCGCTGCAATATATTATGACGATTTTTATTCCGCTGTAAACTATTTTGTTATGTGTATGTGTCAAACTTGGAATTGTAAACGCATATAGAGTTGTTCTATATGACCTTGAGCTGTGATTCTGGACACGTCACATCCACGTGGACATACACCACGATTGGGAAATTGGGGGTGTGACAGACTGGTATCAGAGCCTTGGTTATAGGGAACTAGGTTTGCATGTAGTGAACTTAGACTATAGCCATTGCTCAACGCTAGACACTACACGTAGAACTTGCACACTGATGACATTGTTACTTATTAAACTGTTGCTTACTAACGAAGAACTTACAGGATGGCCAACAATGACAGCACCGGTAGGAACGCAGACCGACTCCCTACCACTGACGACATGGCTGCAGAGAGCCGGCGACGGATTGATGATATCGTAGCCCAGGTTGACGCCGAGATGGATCGGCGGGCTAGGAACGCTACACGGGCCAGATATTGGGGATGGCTTCCCGCCATACTCCAGAGTTGGATCGTCGAGGAGAGAGTACCTCCATATCGATATCCTGGCGACACCGCTCCAGGACATCGACTACCACCATTCGGAGTGCCGATGGAGCAGGCCTTCGCGGCACATGTTGCTTGCACTCGACGGGAGGTCTGGAAGACTAGGGGACTATCGGAAGAGGTTCGGGCTGTTCACGAGAAGAACGATCGACTAGAGAGACAAAACGATAGGCTGGAGAAACGCAACAACAGATTAGAGGCACAGATGGAGACTCTACGCCTCCAAGTGTCTCAACTAATGACCCAGCACGGACAGGTCGTTGACGTCGTGCAGGAGCATGATGTGCGTATCACCGAGAATCGGACCGACATAACCGAAACTCAGGCGATGGTGCAGGCTAGCGATGCCATGCTTAACGCATGGGCTGCACAGTTTATTGAGGAACCACCTCAAGAGGATGGTCCTGAATTCGAGGCCGAGGACCTCGAAGAAGAGGACTTTGACGAGGATCCTAATGAGGATCCGGAGGAGGATGATGATGACGGAGACGCTGCCAGCGACATTTCACACGTCTCTATGGATTCGGACTAGAGGACTCTTTTATTTTGTATTTTTTTCTTATTTTGGCCTAGACGAGCGGGATGTGCTCGAAGAACTTATTATGTATTTCCTTTTGAAATTATTGTACTTCAAGCTTATTATTAATGAGAATTATGTTTTGTTTTACTTATCGCATTTATGACCATAACTACTTGATGACATAACATCTGACTTGACTACTATCATGACATATGACCTGACTTCTGACATGACATCTGACTTGCCTTCTCTCATAACATTGGCTAACACTCTAACTCATGCTAACTAACATTCTATCCTTCCGTATAGAATATGTCGGGAAGAGGAGCTAATGCCCTGAGACTCAAACGTAAGGCCGAAAAGGCAAGGATCAACATGATGGTTGAACGCAGATTCAACAGGATGCTTGCGGAGTACGAGACGAACAAGCACGCCAGCGAGACTAGTGGCACTAACAACGGTACTAACACTTGCCTAACATGACTAACACAGTGTAGATGTCACGCACTAACACACGACATTGGCTTCTGACCAGCAGGATCGCAAGGGAACAACAACAAAGGATGTTCTTTCAAATCCTTTCTAAACTGCCACCCCCACAAGTTCAAGGGGACTGAGGGAGCTGTTGGGATGCTTCGCTGGGTGGAGAAAGTTGAATCTGTGTTCGCCATGTGCGACTGTGCTGAAGAGAATAAGGTTAAATACGCAACCGGTACACTGGAGGGACCGGCCCTCACATGGTGGAATACCAATGTTCAAACCCTGGGGTTGGACGGTGCCAACTCCATGTCATGGGCTGACTTCACCCGGCTACTGCAAGACGAATATTGTCCTCGTGATGAGATCAGGAAGTTGGAAGCTGAATTCTGGGTGCATAAGATGGTGGGATCTGAGATCGAGCAGTACTGCACTCGATTTCACGAGCTATGCAAGCTATGCCCGACTATGGTGACGCCGGAATACAAGAAGATCGAGCAGTTCATCAGTGGACTGCCCGAGCAATTTCAAAGCATAGCGATGGCATCTGACATCACCACCATCCAACCACTGATCAGACTGGCTCATAAGCTGACTGATCAAGCCGTAGCACAGGGCAAGCTACCGAAACGAGGCGAGCACGTGAAGCCTCAAGAAAGCCAGAAGAGGAAGTGGGAACCCAGCCACCCTCAAACTCATCAACCTCAACAACAACAAAGATCTGCACCAGCCAGAGCTTTCACTGCCACCCAACCCGATGACAAGGGGAAGGGTGTATACCAAGGGAAATACCCACTGTGCAACCGATGCTCATACCATCACACCGGGCAATGCGAACGATACCGATGCCTGAAGTGCGGGAGGCATGGTCACATGGCCAAAGATTGCAGATCAAGATTTCCTATCAACAACAACAATCCCAACAACCAACAAAATCAGCACAACAACAATCAAAACACTCTTAAGGGGTGTTATGAATGTGGCAAGCCGGGCCACATGAGGAGGGATTGCCCTCAACTAAAGAAGGCCGGAGGGGGAGCGGCCAAAGGCCGAGCATTCGTGATTGGCTCGGGGGAAGCCAAGAATGATCCAAACATCGTAACCGGTACGTTTCTTTTAAATAATGTCTACGCTAGCATATTATTTGATACCGGTGCCGATAGGAGTTTTATATCTAGTGAGTTTAGTGAATTGCTAGACATTACCCCAACACCACTAGATTATAAGTATACCGTAGAGTTAGCTGACGGCAAACTGATTGAAACACAACACATCTTCCGAGGATGCGTCATGGTTTTGGCGGATCATGAACTCGAAATCGATTTAATGCCTGTGACTCTCGGAAGCTTTGATGTGGTCGTTGGAATGGATTGGTTATCCACTAACCAGGCTGAGATCGTATGCAACGAGAAGATCGTACGAGTGACGTTGCAGAACGGAGAACAGATCTCGATTCAGGGGGGAAGACGGGGAGTACCTCTGAACATCGTGTCGTGCATGAAGGCGAACAAGTACCTACAAAAGGGATACACTGCCATACTAGCCCTCATCGCAGAGCAACCAAAGAAGGGGAGGAAGATTGAGGACATCTCCGTAGTCCGTGATTTTCCCGAAGTGTTTCCCGAGGATCTACCTGGATTACCTCCGAAACGACAAGTCGAGTTCCAGATAGATCTTACACCTGGAGCAGCACCGATTGCCAAAGCTCCATACCGACTAGCACCGACTGAGATGCAGGAACTGTCTAACCAGTTGCAGGAGCTGTTAGACAAGGGATTTATCAGACCGAGCTTCTCACCTTGGGGAGCACCGGTCTTGTTCGTAAAGAAGAAAGACGGATCATTCCGTATGTGTATCGACTACAGAGAGCTGAACAAGGTGACGATCAAGAATCGATATCCCTTACCGCGAATAGACGATCTGTTTGACCAGTTGCAAGGGTCAAGCTACTATTCGAAGATCGATTTAAGATCGGGTTACCACCAACTAAGGATACAGGAAAACGATATTCCTAAGACTGCCTACCGAACTCGATACGGACACTACGAATTCTTGGTTATGCCCTTTGGACTGACCAACGCACCAGCCGTGTTCATGGATCTCATGAATAGAGTGTGCAAACCTTACCTTGACAAATTCGTAATAGTGTTCATTGATGACATTCTGATTTACTCGAAGAATCAGGAAGAACATGCTGAGCATTTGAGGCTAGTCTTAGAACTATTAAAGAAAGAGCAGTTGTACGCAAAGCTTTCAAAATGCGACTTTTGGATTCGCGAAGTCCAATTCCTTGGACACGTGGTTAATGAACGGGGGATACACGTAGACCCAGCTAAGATCGAAGCCATCAAGAACTGGGAAGCACCCAGGACTCCAACTGAGGTGCGACAATTCTTAGGTCTGGCCGGGTACTACCGAAGATTCATCGAAGGATTCTCGAAGATTGCTCAATCACTGACCTCCTTGACTCATAAGGATAAGAAATTTGATTGGGGAGACAAACAAGAAGCTGCTTTCAACCTGTTGAAACAGAAACTATGCACTGCACCCATCCTATCCCTACCGGAAGGATGTGATGACTTCGTGGTGTATTGCGACGCTTCGAAACAAGGACTCGGTTGCGTGCTGATGCAACGCGAGAAAGTGATAGCATACGCTTCACGCCAACTGAAGGTACATGAGAAGAACTACACGACTCATGACCTTGAGTTGGGAGCCGTGGTGTTTGCCTTGAAGATCTGGCGACACTACTTGTACGGCACGAAATGTACTATCTTTACCGATCATAAGAGCCTACAACACATCTTCGACCAGAAAGAGTTGAACATGAGACAGCGAAGGTGGGTTGAACTCATAGGTGATTATGATTGCGCCATCAAGTATCATCCAGGCAAAGCCAATGTAGTGGCCGACGCGTTGAGTCGAAAAGAAACGACAAAGCGCGTGCGTGCACTACAACTCACGATTCATTCTGAATTGCCAAATCAGATACGAAACGCACAACAAGAAGCTCTAAAAGCTGAAAACCTTACTCTCGAAGCCATGCGTGGCATGGATAAGCAAATAAAGGCCAAAGACGACGGAGCTTACTATTTAATGGATCGAATCTGGATTCCACGCTACGGAGGATTGAGAGAAGTAGTGATGGACGAAGCACACAAGAGCCGGTATTCCATACATCCGGGCTCTGACAAAATGTATCATGATCTGAAAACAACTTACTGGTGGCCGAACATGAAAGCCGAAATAGCAACTTACGTGAGTAAGTGTTTAACGTGCTCAAAAGTCAAAGTTGAGTACCAAAAGCCATCAGGGTTACTTCAACAACCGGAATTACCAATGTGGAAATGGGAGCAGATTTCCATGGACTTCATAACTAAACTGCCCAAAACGGCGAGTGGATGCGATACCATCTGGGTTATCGTAGACCGACTGACAAAGTCCGCACACTTCCTACCTATCAAGGAGACTGACAAGCTAGACAAACTCACACGTATCTATCTGAAGGAAGTGGTTACTCGACATGGAGTGCCAATCTCAATCATATCTGATCGCGACAGCCGATTCACGTCGCATTTCTGGAAGTCCTTGCATAAGGCTTTGGGCACGAGATTGGACATGAGTACCGCTTACCACCCGCAGACGGACGGGCAGAGTGAGCGAACCATACAGACACTGGAGGACATGCTACGGGCATGCGTTATTAACTTTGGGAGTAGCTGGGAATCTCATCTACCGTTAGTTGAGTTTTCGTACAATAACAGCTACCACACAAGCATCCAAGCTGCACCATTCGAGGCACTATACGGACGTAAGTGTCGATCACCCATCTGCTGGGCAGAAGTTGGAGACAGCCAACTGACTGGACCAGAGCTCGTGCACGAAACAACTGAAAAGATTGTACAAATACGCAAACGAATGGCAGCGGCTCGGGACAGACAGAAAAGCTATGCTGACAAAAGACGCAAACCGTTAGAATTTCAGGTAGGGGACAGAGTGTTACTCAAAGTCTCGCCCTGGAAGGGAGTCATTCGGTTTGGCAAACGAGGAAAGTTGAACCCTCGTTACATTGGACCGTTCGAGATAACAAAACGAATAGGCCCTGTAGCCTACGAACTGAACCTGCCAGTCGAACTGAGCAGTGTACACAACGTATTCCACATCTCGAACCTCAAGAAGTGCCTATCTGATGAGACACTTGTTATTCCTCTCGAGGAAATACGAATCGACGAACAATTGAACTTCGTTGAGGAACCGGTGGAGATTATGGACCGGGAAACCAAGAAGCTCAAACTTAGTAAAATACCGATAGTAAAGGTGCGATGGAATTCGCGACGCGGACCGGAATTCACGTGGGAACGTGAAGACTAGATGAAACAAAAGTACCCACACCTGTTCGCGGAACAGACAAACACTGACAACACAAGTTGAATTTCGGGACGAAATTCTTTCTAACATGGGGAGGATGTGACACCCCGTAATTTCCAGGTCAGCTTTATACTTATTTAAATGTTTATTTAAATGCTTTATGCACACGTGGCACTAGAATTAGATTAACTTAGTGTGACACGTGGCGCGACAGTACGAACACTGACTCCTGGCCAGATAATTCGTGGAATTTTCGACAAACAACACACACGTGTCAAAACTCACGAACGTTGGTGAACGTCAAGCACATTGTTTAGCACAACACTCGAAACCTCACGAAACACTCACACATTGAGCAAGGAAGTTCAAACAAGGCCAAACGATGGTTCGGAAGCATGAAAACGACGAAGGACGGATCAAAACATTAAAAAGGGCTTATTGGGCTCTCTGGGAGCCCACCGTGGTACGCGGTGGCCCAACAAGCAATCCCATCAGCGATACGCGACATACATCGCGGGGATTGACTCCCGAAATGCTCCGCGGTACGCGGAGAACATTTTGAACCCCCATCGCGGTACGCGACACCGGCCAGTCGACAAAATCTTTATAAATCCAAGACAAATCATGCCTAAACTACTCTTACCATCATTTCACTCAGTTCTACACGCATCACCTCGACTGAACCCGTCTTCTACACCATTTCTCTGCCATTTTTCCACCATTGAAGCACCTTTGAAGCTCCACACTTGAACATTCAAGCTTGTTAACCACTTGGAAGCTCGAAGATTCGTCATCTCCTTGCCATTGTTGCGAGTCCTTACTGTCCAGAAGAACCACGAGCTGTTCCCCTCATCATTCCAGCACCTTTGAAGCCTTGGAAGGTAGTTTTTCACCCCTTGTGGCATAAAACACCCTCTTGACGCTCACAAGCACACATGCATGGCTTAAAACACACATGCAACCACCATTGTAGCACATGCACGAAAATATGTTCTGGGTTTGTTGATTTTAAAGTGTTCTATGATGATCTAAAGTGATTAGATGATGTTTTAGGAAGATCTATGATGATGAGTATATGTCTTGTTGCTTGAAATGATGATTTAAGATGATATAGATACATGCATGTATGATCCATGAGTATTGGAAGGATGTTAGGTATATAGAAAGGTTCATAGATGATATTGATGATGATTTACATGATTAGATTTGGTTAAAATGGCCAAAAGGGTGATTTTTGGTAATGTTTCTATTAATAGAAACTTTATATTTGCAAAATGAGGTTGTGGATGAAATGGTGAACATGCAAGTATATAGAACTACTACTAGGTTGATAATATGATGATTTGAATGTTAGATCATGATTTTTAATAATGATTATGGTCATAGGTGATGAGTTACTATTTTTAGTAACTTTGTTTGTCGAAATAATGTTAAGTGATGAATTTGGCTATGTTAATATGTTTATATGATGCTAAGTAGCCTATAATGATGTTTGATAAGATGAAAATTGGTTTAGAAATGTTAAAATGGTCATTTCTATGCAAAACTAGAAAGTTACTATATATAGTAACTTTATTTTTACAAAAACCGATTTGTCAACATGTTGAATGATTTGAGCATGCTAAATGACTTAATATGTTTTGATATGATGTTTAGATGCTAAGATAGATGGTTTCCGATGTCACGTATGCCAAAAATGGAAACTTTCCATTTTAGGAAACTTTTATGTGCTAACTTGTTATAAACGACTTATGTGGCTTTGTATGATGATGTGTTATGTGTTAACATGATCACATAGGACTAACGAGCATGCTAGAACTATAAAACCGATATGCTTTGTGAACTTTCTAAAGATGGAAACTTACTATAAATAGTAAGTTGTCCATAGACGCGACCTACGCGTTTTGCACACGACAAACACTTACACGATTGCTACACGATTCACAAACCGTCACACGGTTCACCAACGAGTCGTTGATTTGACACGGTCAACTTTGGTCAAACACGGTCAAACACGGTCAAACATGGTCAAACACGGTCAATATGGACCAACACGAGCAAACACGGACATTGTGGACCGCCATGGACAAACATGAACAACCAAGGGTTGTTGGGCACAAACACGAGCACTAACACCAACACTAGCACGGTCCCTTACACGAACTCACGTACGGTATACGATATAGGTTGCCGGTGACCGACGTGCTACACGACAACTCAGGAGCTTACACTTACGTACAATCATATCACTAAGGTGAGTTTACGGCCCCTCTTTACTCTTTTTCAAACGCTTTTAAATAGGGGGAGAATACTTGTTGCATCGAGTCAAACATCTATTAATGTACAAACATTTTGGTGTATGCTGGTTTATTAGACAAACATTAAGTGTTGTAATCGTAAGAAGTCCTCACAAAGTCTTACCGTTAATGTACAAACAACGAGGCGAGTTTGAATGGATCCGTTTGGGGTGTGACTAACCCCGCGTGGCGAAATATTGACTGGATGTCATAACATGTGAAAACTTGACCTATCTTGCCATGTTATTACGAGACATGGCAGAGGCAAAGACTAACAAGTCTAGTTCGGTAGTGATGCACTGACACTTTGGGCCAAGGGCTCGGTACTAACATATGATAAACAGCATGACACACTTTCTTACTATATATGTATATCAAAACCTGTGAACTCACCAACCATTGTGTTGACACTTTTCTAACTTGTATTCTCAGGTAACTAGCGTGACTAGCAGGAGGACAAGAATGCACAATTTAAGGAAACGAGCATTAGGAACTTGCATGCATCTTGTCTTATCATTATGAAAACAATTTACTTTTATTCTGTTAAACAATGATGTGATAAACTATCTAATTCCGCTGCATATGTCAAACATTTGATTTTCCGCTGCAATATATTATGACGATTTTTATTCCGCTGTAAACTATTTTGTTATGTGTATGTGTCAAACTTGGAATTGTAAACGCATATAGAGTTGTTCTATATGACCTTGAGCTGTGATTCTGGACACGTCACATCCACGTGGACATACACCACGATTGGGAAATTGGGGGTGTGACAACTTGATCCAAAACCGTCACCAACGGGTCGTTAGGTCAAACACGGTCAAACACGGTCAACATGACCCACTTAACAACTCGGTGTTGTTAAACACGAACACGGTCCTGTGAGGCCCACATATGTGAACACAAACTCATAGTACCTATGTGATATAGGTGACTACTAACCAGCGAGCTACACTATCTCTTTTGAGCAAACGCATTACTTAACTCAGGTGAGTTTTACAGCCCCACTTTTACTCTCATACTGTTTTAATAAACTTTGGGGTGAGAATACTATGCAACTGTTTTAGATATGGTACTGATATGTTGTGAAAACCATTTTCGAGTGTAACTATTATCGCTTAAAGTCCTCACTTATCCTTACCGTTAATTGTATCACAAACGAGTCGTAATTACGTAGTACTACTGGGTTTGACTAACCCCACTCGGCACCAATGTTGACTGGAGGTCATAACGAGTGTAATTTCGATGGGAATGCGGGTTCAGCGATGACCTGAAGAGGCAAACGGGAACAGTCTAGTTTCGGTAAGATGAACTGACACACTCCACGGATCGTAGTATCCAACAACAAAACTTAACATACCCAGTATATGTCTGTTTACTTTTCAGTCTGTCTAAACCTGTGAACTCACCAACTTTTTAGTTGACACTTTTCGCATGTATTCTCAGGTAAGTAATGAAGCACACGCTAGGACACAAAGGAGGAGTACAAGAGAGTCTCATGCATTTTAGACTCCTAGGCTTTGTGTTGATGTGTTCATTTTGAAAACAATATTGATTTATGTAGTGTTTGATACAATTTACTTTCCACTGCAAACTTTGTTTACTTATGATGCTTAAAATATTTTCCGCTGCTTACTTATGAAAATCATGATTGTTTTACAAACCTGTGTGATTGTGTAACTCATATAGAGTCGTTCTATATGACCATGAGCTGTGATCCTGGCCACGTCACACCCACGTGGACTGACACCACGAGTGGGAATTTGGGGGTGTGACATATTCACTTCTAACATTTGGAAATCATTGCAAAAGTCGCTTGGTACGCGGTTGGATATGAGTACAGCATACCACCCACAAACCGATGGCCAGAGCGAACGCACGTTACAAACTCTCGAAGATATGCTACGAGCGTGCGTAGTAGACTTCGGCAACAGTTGCGAAACTCACCTACCGTTGGTGGAGTTCTCCTACAATAACAGTTACCACACCAGCATCAAGGCAGCGCCATTTGAGGCACTCTATGGCAGGAAATGCCGATCACCTATCTGTTGGGCGGAAGTGGGCGACAGTCAGCTCACTGGCCCGGAACTTGTACACGAAACTACGGAGAAAATCGTGCAAATCAGAAACCGCATGGCAGCAGCTCGTGATCGTCAAAAGAGCTATGCCGACAAACGCCGGAAACCTTTGGAATTTCAGGTAGGAGACAAAGTCCTTCTGAAAGTTTCACCTTGGAAAGGCGTCATTCGTTTTGGTAAACGAGGTAAACTGAACCCAAGGTTTATTTGACCTTTCGAGATCCTGAAAAGGATTGGTCCAGTGGCATACCAACTCAACTTGCCAGCCGAACTTGACGGATGAGATCCAGGTGGATGAACAACTACGGTTCGTGGAAGAGCCGGTAGAGATCATGGACCGTGAGGTCAAACAACTCAAACAGTGTAAGATTCCTATTGTTAAAGTTCGATGGAACTCGAAACGCGGACCTGAATTCACGTGGGAGCGTGAAGATCAGATGATGCGCAAATATCCCCATCTCTTCAAGCAGACGACGTTAAACGCCGACAACAACAAATAAATTTCGGGACGAAATTCCTTTCAACAAGGGGATGATGTAACAACCGGAAAATGTTCGTCTTTCAAACACTCTTGCTTCTCAAACACTACCAACAACAACCAAATTTCGGGACGAAATTTCTTTCAACAAGGGGATGATGTGACACCCGGCAATTTCAGGTAAATTGCGACTCTTACATTCTTTACATTTCACATTCATACTTGTCGCATTTCATTTAATTATGTTTAATTAGATGAGCTGAACACAAACAACTACTGCAAAACGATAGTTCGTGGAACTATCGAATCGTACATTGCACATTGGTTTTGGAAACCAAGAGCGGCAAACACAACACTAACGCAAAACAATAATTCGCGGAATAATTGAATTGTACATCACACGTTGATTAGGATTAATCAAGCGTGCAAACACTTCGTTAAACACGAACACAAACTATCAAAGATAATTCAAGGAATTATCGAAACACACACGAGTCTCACGAACGTTGGTGAACAAACGATTGAATGACAATTGAGTCACATATGACCGAACATTAGTAATCAAGGTCAATCGATGTTAAACGATGAGTTATAAGCGTGAAATCATCAAAAAGCGGATCGAAACGATGAAACTGGGTTTATTGGGTTGGCCTGAAGGCCCAGGCGCTACGCCTAAGCCCAGCCAACGAACCTAGGCGATATGCGCGGGTAGGGAAGGGAAGCATCGGATGCCTTTCTTCCGCGCGGTACGCCTGGAATCGGTATTCCTCGCGAGGCGTTACGCCTGACAGGGAAATAGCAGAAAAATCTCTTAAAAGCCACAAAAATCATTTCTACTCTATCATACTCGAAACCACACGCAACCAACCGGCCATTTCTCTTCCCTAACCCCTGTTACAGCCCCTTTTCACCCATTGGAAGCCATTGGAGCTCCCATACTTGAAGATTGAAGCTAGGAACTTACAAGAAGTTTGAAGAGGAAGATTGGTGGGCTCGAAGATCATCACCATCACCTTGTCTTCTGCAAATCGTTGCTGTCCAGAAGCAACTAGAGCTGCTACAACCATCTTCCAGCAATTATAGAGCATTTAAGGTAGTCTTACATGCTTACTAATAGTTAGATCGAACATGCAATGGGTAAAAACCCACATGCATGAAGATCCGCTCACATGCAACTCCGATCCGCTCACATGCACGGAATTTTAATGGGTCTAGAATGTTTATTGATATATTTTGAAGTAGATTGATGATAGAAATCATCTAGAATTGGGTTTTGTCAATTTGATGATGATTTTGTAAGACTTGCTATATTAGGAAACTTTTTAGATGCATGTTGTAGATTGGTGATGATCTAGACATGCTAGACAAGTCTAGATGTTGTTAAATATATATTGGAGTGATTAGAAACACATTGGGATATTTGATTTTGTCAAAAACATGGTTTTGTATAAACTTACTATAAAAGGAAACTTTTAAAAATCAAAAGAGGGCTTTTGATGAACTTTAAGTATTGGGATATGCTTAAAAATGATTTCTAAGCATATTGGAAACTTCGATTTGTGAAAACGAGCTTTTAAACGAATACTTACTATTTTAGAAAACTTTGTTCGGGCAAAATGACATAAATGGTATTTTATGCAAAAATGACTTATTTTAAGCGTTTACGTATGTTTTTACAAACGTATTAAAGCTATTAACTTTATGAAATGGGATTTCATAACCACACTTTCCTAAATTGGAAACTTTCTAAAAATGGTAACTTATGTGATTAGAGTCATAGGATGCATTTTGGTGTCTTATGTGCATTAAGGCACATAAACACAACAATCGTGTCACCAACGATTCGTCGAGTCTCACTAGACAACACACACACACACACTCGGTTGAGCACACCGACACTTGGAGTTGTATGGATTACAACACACCAACACATACTCACACCTATATGGTAATAGGTGCATACTAGCAGGTGCTAGCCTTCGCAGAAGCGAACACTTACACACATACCGGAACTGCTAACCAGGTGAGTTCAAGGCCCCTTTTTACATTTTCTACCTTTGGGGGAGAAAACATGGCATACAACTACTTTTGAACAACATACACACTTTTGGTTTCTTTTGTACATGCTAATATCGTATATGCATATGTGTGGCATTCATCCACAAAACTGATAAGTCCTCATTAAACACACCTCGAACCGTTAATAGCGCGTTGCGCTTAGCGTGGTAATTCTGAATAGTACTTTTTCGGCCTGACAAGCCCCACTGTTGCGAGCCGTATGGCCACCCCGACTGGAGGTCGGAACAGTGCACAATCAACCAAACAACATTTGCCATGTCTTGGATGGATATGGCGGGAGGCAACATGTTAGCTTCGGTTGCGAACCCGCATATGATATAACACATATTGACTAGCTATCAATTGATATTGCATTGTATTGAAAAGTAGACCTACAACATTTACTTTAAACATTTTGATGTTTACTGCTGATTACAAACCTGTGCTCTCACCAACCTTTGTGTTGACCCTTTACTCGCATGTTTTCTCAGGTAACTAAGGCACGCGCACAAGGAATAGGATGCTAGGCTGGAGTCGCTTGCATCTGTTTAAGTGTCTTAGTCTATTAAACATTGATATTATTTGGTCGTGTTCTTATGTATTGTTAGACATCTTAAACCGCTTCCGCAACTATTGTCATTTATCATTTTGAAAACTGTTTTAAATTAACGCTTTCGCAAATGCTGAATGTTAAACTGTTTTGTTAAAATATACTTTACTTCCGCTACTCTGATTTTACAAACTGTTTTATCCTAGTTATTGGATGTACGTATGAAACCAGACATATAGGTCTCGCATGTTGTGTGACCGGAGACTGCGATCCTGACAATCTGTTGTTGCTCGCGCCCCAGAAGGGACGGGATTTCTCGGGGTGCGACAATCACCCCCATTCTCTCTCTAAAACCCTAACCCCGGTTCTCTCTCTCTCTACAATTTTCAAACTTCAAACCTCAAGAACTCACTCGTTTCTTGACCAAATCGCTCCATCTTGGTGCCAAATCGAAGCTATTGGTCCCCTCTACACGAAAGTACAACCAATCGGAAGTGGAAACCATCAAAAACGAGGTAATCGGGGCTGCAAAACCTTGGATTTTAGGGTTTGTGTAAGCTTTGTTCGTACCTCACAACTCTAGCCGGTTACAAACCCTTCCATCGAACCTTACACCTCTGAAAACTAGTTCTTGCATAACACCACCACTGAATACCATCGTTTATCACACCTAGAACTTGAAAACCCACCTGGGCGGCGGCGGCCTGTAGCCTGGCCGAAAGGCCAAGGGCCGAATGAGGAGGGGGCGACAGAAAGAAACTAGGCCGAAGGGGATACCGACCGAACCAGACTCATTCGCAAAAGGGGGGTGCTATTCGGTCCATAGCCTCATTCTGTTCAGGTGTGACCGAATGGATCCATGAGCATAACCACATTCGATCGGCCAGGACTCCTTCGCCTGGGTCACATCCATTCGGCCCAAGGATCATCCCAATTGGCCTAGGCCCATTCGTTCGGCCCATGTGATTGGCTTAGCCCACGTGACTGATTCGGCCCAGGGTTTATTGGTTCGGCCCAACACCCACGTACGGCCACCTTGGTTTGGCATATGACAAATCATTCGGCCCATATTAAGTGTTCGGCCCACTTGACCCAAAATGTAAACAAGAACATAAACCAATTTCATGGATGACATGCATGGGTAGTTTTTACTACAAAGGTGGTAGGGTATGGGGTTTAAAGAACTTCACAAAACCTAAAACATTAAGTTTTTTTCCAAGGTTGTTGCATGGTTAATTATCGACGATGTAGCAACTACTTCAAACCTAACAAGGACCATATGTAAGACCTTAAGCCATAAACCTAAGTTATACTTAGGTTGACTTAGAAAATTCCCTATCACCACAAGTAACTATTGTATCATAATAAGGTCTTGGATTTTCAAGCATGAGCTTAAGGCAAACTAAGTCTTTAATCCCTAACAACTAAACAAGGCCGAATGATAACCGAGACTTACGAGTGTTAGCCAACTTTAGGGCTAACACATACATACACACACATACTCAAACTTATACTCATAAGTTACAAACAACGTGAAATCAATACAGGATCGTGAAAACTACATCAAGTACAACAAAGAGCGCTTGCATTCTTGTTTATACTTAGTCAACCACATCAACTACAAGGTGAGTTCATACGCCCCTTTTCTAATTTTAACTAATTTCAACTCTCGGGGCTGAGAAACATACTAAATCTTTTACTTAAAAGTTTTAGTACAACATATTTATTTTACTATGATATAGATAATACTGCTTTTATCTTAATTATCATATTATGACCTGATCATATAATTATGTGTGCTTGTGTGTGAAATAACATGTAAAGCATAACAGTAACAATATCATGATAACATAACTTCATGATACTAACTTATCAAAATGAACGACACAATGCATCAAAGCTAGATCTCACAACAACGAACTTATAACACTGAGACAACAAGAATGATAATCTTGATAACATAACTTCATGATGATATTATCATTCACTACATTTATTAACATTGTGTAATAAGACAAGATCTTATTTCACCTTGTTAAAAACCTTGAGTGTACATAACATTGAGACAACATGAGGACAATCACTGAGGATATCGATGTTGATAATCATGATAACATGGTTTCAAGATATCACCCTTCACATGAGCTAACATTGTATGATAAGATGAGATCTTATGCATCAAGGTTAAAGACAAGTGATCATAGCATTGTGTTCATTTTATTTTGATTGAAACAATACAACATATCAAGGATGATGTCAATATAACATAATTTCCTGATATCATTCAACCACTAAAATAACATAAGTGTATAGGATTTGATCTTATGACATTTCGTTATTTGCACTGAGTTAACAACGTGATAACATGAGACAACTGCAATTGATAACAAGAATGATAATCATGATAACATAATTTCATGATGATAATATAATTCACGCATTTACTAACATCGTGTAATAAGACAGGTTCTTATAACACTTTGTTACGGACATCGGAACGCATAGCTACAAGAATACACAACAATTGATTACCATTAAAATGTCTGTATTATATCACATCAATCATGTGTTCATGTATTCAAGTTTAACATTGTAAGTCCCTCACAAAGAATCGTTTACCAGTTAGTTTGATGTGACTAAACCGACGGGTAGGGCCGGTATGTTGATCGTATTTATCATTTGGCCGGCAACGTATGACCGGTGACAGGGCGACATCAGTCAGGGTCTGGTAAGCGATACACGGTGATATTAATCTGCAGTAACTAATTGTAATTAATCCTTCAATTCTATTGACTAGTAGACTGAAGAATTGAGTTTCTCTCATGTCACATTACTGGTAGTAGTTTTCGTTGAAGGCCATGGGAACACAGAAGTGATAGAGATAAATCGGATGCATTGTAATTTGATTACGTGAGGATAACAATGGATTCCTTTTAGGCTCTATGCAGTTCAAGAGGAGAACAATACCAATAGGTTAACTAACACTTCTATCATTAGTAGTGACTGACAGTTAATCCCGCAAGTGAGAGAATAATAACAAGGATAAGATCAAATTAATCTATTTTCCTTAAAACATTGAGGGTTTATCAACACTTTAGTTTTGATAACTAAACCTCTTTTTACTATATTATACTTCATCTAAAACACTGGGTGATGAACACAAACCGATGGGTGAATATCAAACGGTATGAACATGTGAGATGAAAATGGGTATCTATAGTTGTATTGCAAGTGGTGTTGGTTTCTGTTTAGCATGTGGTGGGATGGCGTCTGGGCGGGTTGTAGGCTCGACCCTTTCGTATGCCCTATATATAAGCATGCTTGATCGAGTAAAACGCTATTTGTAAGTATAACTATGGAGAGGACATTGGGTGAAACGGATGAGACATGTAAACATATGGGTAGAACATCAAATGGGTTGAACACACGTGAGAAAGAAATAAATATCCATAGTTGTATTACATGTGGTGTCGAATTCTGTTAAGCATGTGGTGGGATGGCGTCTGGGCGGGTTGTAGGCTCGACCCTTTCGTATGCCCTATATATAAGCATGCTTAGTAGGATGAAACGTTACTTGTACATATAACTATGGAGAGACCATTGTCTGAGACGGATAAATCAAACATTAACAAGAATCTTGTATGACATTGTGATTGTGAATGTAACAAATCCATGGTTTTCAATTACTAAACTTATGAACTCACCAACCTAGTGTTGACTTTGTTTAAATGCATGTTTTTCTCAAGTGACGAACATGTTTAGTCACCAGACTCAGGATGCATTAGCTAGTGGACTTTTAGAGTGGTCCTAGCTACATTTTGTGTGCATAACTTTTGATGACATGGTTTGGTGAATCACTTTTGCGAATCTTGTGTAATACAAGATAGAAAACTCAATGATTCCTTTGAGTGGATTTACTTAGTTAAATTCTGAACTTAACAATGTAATTTAACTTTGTAATTCTATGTCAATGTCAAATTAGCATTTCTCAATTATATATCATGTGTCATGTAAACAATCTGATCACTATGATTATCAAATGATATCGCGCCCCGAGAACCTTCCGTCCGACGGGAAAGTCGATCCAGCCCGCCGGCTCAGGGTGTGACAAGTTGGAGGAGCTTAAGTGGATCGGTCAAGTCATCATGTCCATCATGCGCTTCCTGATCTTATGTAGGCAGGATACATTATCCCGTCCGTAACATATTTCCTGGTTATGATATGGGCAGGACGCATTATCTCGTCCTTAATGATCCTACCCACGTCATCAGAGTGTGTTTTGTTTCTAACTTTGGTTGTTCAACCATTTAGTTTTAAATTTGTCATGTTTTCAAGTGTGGTTAAAAACTGATTGAGAATTGATGTGAATCTTACAGGCAAGACGAGTAAAGCAGATTCAGCCCATTCATGAAGAGTTCACAAGTTTAAGAGTAAATGTATTAAACAACTAGGAGTTTTATATAAAATTGCATGAATCATGGTGAATGATTCTGATCTTTTATTGATCAGGGCCAGCCCCGAGAATTAAAAAAAAAAAACTGAGGCCCAGGGCGAGAGAAAAAATGGGTCATTTTAAAAAAATTAACTTAATAATTTATATATAAAAAGTTAATGATATGAATATATTTGTTAAAAATTAACAAAACCATAGTATTGTAGCATAATATTATATTTTAAATACATAAGCAAACCGTGTGGCTCTCCAAGCATTATTTGAAGCAAAAATCTCGATCATCTATTCGGTATCCATATTGTCTAAGATGACATTTTTAATATAAGTCATTGCCAATCCGTTAAGAAGGTCTTGTGGCATTGAGGATCGTAAATAATACTTTAACAACCTCAACTTAGAAAAACGTGTTTCTGCCAATGCCATAGTTACCATAATAGTTAACAAAACTTTATATGCAATTAATGAATTCGAAAAAACCCAAGCTGCTTCAACTTGTTTATAGCATCAAAAGGGTGATAATTTTATTACCCAAAAATATCTCAAACAACTTTAACTCCAAGTAAAGTTTATCCGCATCAATATATGATTGTTCTCCATACTTCAATGTGTGGTTCGTTGGAGACTGCGATCGAAGTTGTGCTCGGTAGATCATGGTTGTGCAATTGAAATAGTGGAGGTTGCAGGGGATCCACTTTGTTGAATTTGGAAGGTGGGGCTGGAGGGGTGGAGTTGGACGCGGGAGCACGTCTAGAAATAAGAAGAGTAGAGAGTAAAACCAAATTGAGAGAAAGTCAATAGAAACATAATATATTTTTAAACATGTGAGGATTTTTTACGATGTTTTGAAAACCGGACCGGTCGAACCGATGAACTGGTGGTCGAACCGGTGGTTGGGCCGGGTTTTTTTTATTTATTTTTTATTTTATAAATATATATATATATATATAATGTTTATAAAATCATCCGGTTTTTAAATCCGGTTCGACCGGTCCGACCGGTCGGACCTCTGACAAGTAAGGAGACCGGTTTGACGTCCGGTCCGGTTATGAAAACATTGCTCTTTTAGAGGTAATTCATCACTAATTAAACTATTTTTAATTCTATCAAAACTCGTTGGGGCCTAGCCTTTATAATTTTTTTTCATAAAATAGAATTTTTTTTTTAATTTCATGCCCCTAAAAATGTCAGGTCTGGGGCGGTCGTCCACCTTGCCCTCACCCAAGGCCGGCCCTGTTAATGATTTAAAGGTTCATTATAAAAATATGGTAAACGTAATTTAAAAAAAAAACATTCTGTTTCAAACGTTATAATTGCATGAATTCAATGCCAAAACGAATTAAAGTAGTCTATTCACCATAGTATTCGATAATACTATTAAACATTGATGCGACCAAAGATGTTATGTTGCATGCAAATTAGTATGAATATGACTCATACCACGTTGAGGAAATGGATATATACAAATTGGGTCTAAAGCTAGTCATAGAAATAAAGTTTGAATGAAAATGAAGATTGCAAAGCTTAATGCATAATAATAGAACAATTATAATGTTATTCACGGCCGCTTCGAGAATCAAAAAAATTGGCCTGGCCCGGCCTCTTAAAAAATTGAACTTAGTAATTGATATATAAAAAGTTAATAATATGAATATATTTGTTAAAAATTTAACAAAACCAAAGTATTGTAGTATAATAATATATTTTAAATACCTAAGCAAACCGTGAGACTTTCCGAGCATTTTTGAAGCAAAAATCTGGATCATCTATTCGTTCGGTATCCATATTGTCTAAGATGACTTTGTCAATGGAAATCATTGGCAATCCATTAAGGCGGTCTTGTGACATTGACGATCGTAAATAAGACTTCAACAACTTCAGCTTAGAAAAACTTTTTTCAGTCAATGCCACAATTACAGGATAGTCAACAAAACTCTATATGTAATTAATGTATTCGGAAAAACCAAGTTGGTTCAACTTGTTTACAAGATCAAAAGGGTGATATTTTTATTACACAAAAATGCCTCAAACAACTTCAACTCTAAATAAAGTTCATCTGCATCAATATATGATTGTTATTCATACTTTAATGTGTGGCTTGTTAAAGACTGCAATCGAGATTGTGCTCGCTGGCTCATGGCCACACAATTGAAGTAGTGGAGGTTGTAGGGGATCCACTTTGTTGAATTTGGAAGGTGGGACTGGAGGGACGGAGTTGAACGCTGGTCCGGCTGCAAGAGCAAGTCTGAGAATTGGAAGACTGTAAAGTAAAACCAATTTGTGGGAAAGTTAATATAAACCTAGTATAATTTTTTTTATCAAAAACTTGTTGGGCCCTAAAAACGTCGGGCCCGGACGGTCGCACACTTCGCCCTCCCCAAGGCAAGACATGATGTTATTTCAGTTTTATTATAGCATAGATGAAAATAAGCTTGCTAAATTTAAAAAGAAAGATACAAGATAAATACATTTTAATGTCATCGTTCTAGAGTTTGATAGACGAAAAGATTAGCAAAATAAAAAGTGTGCATGTTAATTTTATTCCACAAAGTAAAATGAGTGCATCTAAAAATAGAGTGCTTGAGCGCATCGTTTTTACAACCACTCACGCAGGTAGTAAAACCTCGTTATGAAATAAATATTAGAAAAATTGAAAATGAAGTTTGTTAAATAGTAAAATAGTTTTAGTTAAAATTTAAATTGATGAAATAAAATTATAAAAAATATCAAAAAGTAAATCTGTAAAACTTTTTTAATTTAAAAATTAAGTTACAGACACGTTAGAAATATGTCTAAAAATTATATTACGACGTCAGTGATATTCAAATAGTTAAATTTGAAAAAGAATTTAGTCAATGACTATCTTATCTAATTCATGATTCATCTCCTCAAATGGTTATTTTTGTGGTTTATCCTTTACACTTTATTACCAACCTTGACACATTTTGTGCCACTAGTAATTGTCCTTTCTTTTGATGACTTTCCAGAGTGTTCACATACCTTTTTGTTTTTTATATAAGCTGATATTTGCATGACAAGATGCTTCTACAATTTTGGCCCACGTGATTTAAGTATTTAATCATTTCGGTCTAAAATATAATCTTTATTAATAAAGCTCCTATGGTTTAGATAACTAAAGTTTTTGGCCCCCAATCATAGTTATATTTTGGGTCAAAACCTTTATAATAGTTAAGTTTAAAGGGCCAAAATTGGTAGTTGTCTAAACCACAGGAGATGAATTCATAAAATATTTTATTTTGAGCCGAAATAGTTAGAACACTTAAATCATATGGCTAAAACCGTAATTTACTCTATAATTAAACATCATTTTTATTTCAAACTTGCAAATGAATTAATTTTTTAGTTTACTTTCCATGTAAGCCTTTTTTTCTTTCTTTTTTTTGTACGTATGTGACATCTGATGTGTGGCAACTTGCATGGCATAAATCAGTCCACATCATCAAATTTATAATTATCCCTAATATAATGTGATTTGTTTTTCAATATTGTGCTTGTGCCCAATTTTAAGAGTAATGTCGTTTTCATGATTTAGAATAATTCTGGCAAAATGAACATCATTTTTATTCATTTGAATTTATTTTATTTTTATAGTTTTTACACCCATCTTGACGCTTATTATGTTAAGGTGTTACCATATTAATTTTAATCTAAAATACAATAATTTTTCACTTAAATTAATTCTTTCATCTTGTTTTAAGTCAAGATTGTCATGTCTAGTTTTAAAAAACTTCATGAACCATCATTTGTCATTTTAATTTGGTACATAATGTATATATTACAAACCAACTTGTTGAGTAACTTCCAAATTTTTACGGGTCAGCTTAACAAAAATCAAAAGATCCAGCTCCAATGGATAATCCACTTTCTGTAAAATTCAAGCATACATAAAGTCAACAAAAACTTGATGTTGTAAAAAACATTAAATCTTGGAATTAAGGCTTGCAATTACCGTAAAAAACATTATATAGGTTTATATTACTAAAATTTAAAATTAATTTTTCAGAGGCAAGGGGTCATTCTCAAAATTTCAGGGATTGTGACAATTTTTTGAAGGTCGTTCGAGTTCAAACAAAAAATTTTTTCATTGGTGTTGGCTGACCCCATAGTCAATATATATATATCTTCCCTGTTTCTTTACATCAAGTCTGACCCGATTGCTTATTAAGTGTAAAAATCTTCATACTATGGGCTCTAAATCACTTACCAAACTTATTATCAACATAGTAGCTAGGATCTATAAATTATATATAGCAAAGCAGACTAACACTAGATGCTATCATACTTATAAATTGAAGAATGTTGTATTAATTTACCTTCAAAAGTTTGCATAATTTATACTTAAGTTTTAACTTTGACTATTAGTCGAACTCAAAATTATGTACAATTTAATGCATTTATTCTTAAAAGGTTTCAATAAAGTGAAAATTTTCTTGTTATTGGACATGATTTGTATGCATAAAGCATTGTGTTCTCTTGATTTGTTGTGACTAATGTAAACTTTATAAACATTATTTAATTTAACTTCATGATTTATGATTACAAGTGAACACTATACAACAATTAAGATTTTTTTTTTTTATTTTGCTTTATTGTACTCAAAATCAAACATCATAACCACATTCGCAAGGCTTTATTACTCTCAATTTTTTAATTTGAACCGTAACAGCCGATTGGCTGACACACTTTTTAAAAAGAAGTTCATACACGAGTTACCTACCACAAAAGGTAATCATATAGTTAACCACAATGTGAACATACAGTCACTGACAAAACCCTAGATTTTACAAAAAACTTGAAGCAAGAGACCCTCTAGTTATATATCAAAAAGCGTCATTTACACTTTTACACAAATAGCACATGTATTTAGTGACATAAAAATGTTGTTAAACCTCGCAAAAAAAATTGCAAACGATATGTGAAGCAAGCCTTGGGATTATTCTGTTCTTGTTTACTTCGAAATTTGAAACCAAAGAAGCATACAATCATGTTAATTTTATTGGCTATATAAAAGTTTGTGTTTTCTGCTGTGAAATATTACTCATGTTCTATGCAATTATAGTTGTATCTTCTATATCTATATCTCATAAATAAAATAACGGGTAACACACTAACTCATGTTAGTTTTATTGGCTATATAAAAGTTTTTTTTTTTATTTCTTTACAATCAAATACTATTAATTATTGAATGATACATATTGATTTATAATAAAATTTACATTATTTTGTCTCTCTCTTATTAAATAATAATATTAAAAATATATTAAGTTTGGTAAATAATAAAATTACATTATAAGTCGTGTTGTTTATTTTTTTGTAAATTTTTTAAATAATTTATAATATTTTACTTAAAAATATATTTTTATTAAACATTATTTAAGTAACTTGTGTGAAACATATGTTGTTACCTAATACGCAATATACAAATATTCATCACACATTTTTGAGAGTAGTCTTAGTAAAATATACCACAGTTTTGTTTTTGTAAAAAAAAATATTGTTTCTTATTTAAAAAAATAATTTACAAATACTTGAAGAAGAATTAGGGATGTTTAAAACTTTAAATTCTGATATTTAAAAATTTCGGATAACGACTTTTAATATATAAATCCATATCCGAAATTCAGAAATCTGAAATTTCGAATTCATATATCTTAATTCAGTGAAAAGTATTAATTATTTAATAATTTATAGAAAAAAAATAAAATTAAAAATATTTCAGATATCTGAAATATTCGAAAAATTATTCAAAATACCCTAAAATTATTTGAATAAGATAAATATTATTATATATATTAATTTGCAAAGATTCGTTTCTTCACATAAACACTATTCACTCATATATACATACATTACATGTATCTTATCCAAACTATCCAAGAAAACGCTTTAAAAAATTGTTTAAAACGCTTCAAAAAATCGTTAAACGCTTCAAAAAATCGTTAAACGCTTCAAAAAATCGTTTAAAACGCTTCAAAAAATCGTTAAACGCTTCAAAAAATCGTTTAAAACGCTTCAAAAAATCGTTTAAAACGCTTCAAAAAATGTTAAACGCTTCAAAAAATCGTTTAAAAAGCTTCAAAAAATCGTTTAAAAATCGCTTCAAAAAATCGTTTAAAAATGGAAACGCTTCAAAAATTCGTTTAAAACGCTTCAAAAAATCGTTTAAAAATGGAAACGCTTCAAATAACATGATTTTAACGCCTCATTAGGTTATCTGATAAATGTCGTAATTATATTAATTTAATCGCAATGGCCTCATGAACGTTTATATAAATTTCTAACCTAAACGGTCACAAAAATTTTGCGCGTTGTTTACATGCCTATAACGCATCCGTACATTATCGAATTTTTGTATCGTTTACATCATTTTTATCGTAATTAGTTCACAAATGATTTAGATTTAATAATTTTATAAACCATGAGTATTATATATACTACATATATATACGATTTACATATAATAATTTTATAATATTTGTATCATTTATAAATTTTACATTTACGCAGGGCCTTTTTTTTAAGTCTTCTGTAATCACATTCTTTACTATTAAATAAGTTCTTAATCATCAACCCTTAGTTTTAAAGCTTACGTTATAGATGTTGTATAGGGTATTTTCGTGCATTTTATTGTACACGATTTTAACCTCATGTTCTGTTTATTTTTTTTAAGTCAGTATTCAGACCCCGCCGCAACGCGCGGCGGGTCCTGTTTACTAGTTTTGGATAATTATGACATCCAAAATATCCGATTTAAAGATAGCTAAATTTTTGGATATTTTGGATTTAAAATTTCTAATAATTTTATTTTCGATTATTTGATGGTAATTTTTTTAACATGTGAGGAAGAATAAAAGATTATATATTTTTTTAAATAACCGGAAAACTCCAACCCGTTTAAAAAAGAAATATTATCGGGGTTGTAGTTGAAGCCGATCCAACCCATATTTTCATTTTTCAAAAAAGTGGACTTCCATCCAGCTTCATTTCCACCAGATTCTCGATAAGAACCCCCTTTCCCCAAATTCCCTCTCTCCTTTTTACGCGACTCTTTCATCTCACAGGTTATCTTCCTGTATACATATCAATAATCTTGTATATCTGTATAATTTTTCAAAAAAGATTCATGATTTCGATGTTCTTCGATCAGATCGTGATTTTGGTAGATTCTAAAAAACGTTTCTTTTGCTTAGCTTTTGATTTTCACTAATCATGAGTTGATTTCACTTTTTTCTGCTTTGATCTAGGGTTTTTCATGTAATTTATTAGTTTCGATTTTGCTTTCGACTCTGATTTGGTGCCCTAATTTTTAGGCTTTTGTAGTTTATCCGGTTGATAAAACTTTATTGTAATTGTTAACCATTTTTATCATAGATTCTGTTAAACATTTGATAAGTTTTTGAAAGATAAGAAGCCCTAATCTCACCAACTCATCTTTACAAATTGCATTTAAGCTGTTAATTCTCTCTAAGTTATGTTTTCTAGGTGATTTTGTAGAAATACTGATATTCTCAATGCTTCAGTTTCTTGTTGTACAAGTAAAGTAGGATGATTAAATTGTTCAAAGTCAAGGAGAAACAACGTGAACTTGCAGAGAATTCTAATGGGAAGCCTCCTGTTAAGAAGCAAAGTGCAGGCGAATTGCGTCTTCACAAAGGTAGATTTTATTATTATTATTAGTACCTGAAATCATGATTAATGAGCTTTACAGTATTTACTGCCTTTTTATAGAAAGATAGTTTCTTGTTTTAAAGCTATGAAGAGTTATTGATGCAACTAATATGTCAGCTTTGCAAGCTAAACATTTAAAACCGTTTTGTTAGAGTTGTAGAGGACTCGAGCCTGCGCTTGTCACTGGGACAGTAGTTATGCTGTTTTTAATATTTGAATATTCATTAAGTCTGTGCTAATCATACACAATCAATAACGTGTTGCCTTGTTGGCATTGGGAAATTGTTTTCTGGTCGTTTGGATGTGTGCTTTAAAAATGATTATGTGATATTATTTAGAATAAGATAATCAGTTGGTATAAAATGGATTGTAGAATAATGTGGCTATGCTTATGTTGTAATGATCAGATAATGAGATATATGAGTGTTTCAATATTTTTTATTAGTTATGAAATTAAGAGAGAAATTAACTTAAAAGTACCCTTTTCGTGCAAAAAGAAGTAGAAGTTAAATACAGTAAGGAGTTAAATTTTGATTTGCATGTTAGATGTAGTTGTTCTTGACTCTTAAATTTTAATATAGTTAAGTAGAATTTCTTCGTCCAGCTATTAATTGCTTTCACAAACAAGGTGCAGTAGGAATCTATTTTGTGCATTTAAACGCTTTTTTTATTTTCCATTTTTTA
This sequence comes from Mikania micrantha, assembly GCA_009363875.1. Classification (NCBI taxonomy): domain Eukaryota; kingdom Viridiplantae; phylum Streptophyta; class Magnoliopsida; order Asterales; family Asteraceae; genus Mikania; species Mikania micrantha. Next base: position 31,117,382 of record CM018690.1, read on the forward strand.
TGTGGTAATGTGTTATAAAGTAATATCTTTTACTTTGTTCCCTGGTGTTGTTATTTGTAGACATAAGTGAATTAAATCTACCCAAGACTTGTACAATATCGTTCCCAAACGGGAAAGATGATCTCATGAACTTTGAAGTAACTATCCGTCCTGATGATGGATACTATTTGTAAGTATACCTTCTCATTTTCTTTGTTGTTAGATAGCCACTACCGCGGTTTGTTCTTTCATTAATTTTAATTTTTCTGAATTAAGTTTCCTGTTTTCACTGTTACAAATTCTCTTGTGCCGAGTAGTTTTCAGTTTTTGTACTTTTTGTCACAGTTTCTTAGCATTAATCCGTCTTTATGATAAAAAATGCTAAGCTTCTGATTCCTAATCTGATTCATGTTGTAAATGAAAAAAGGTTGCTCATTTTTAATCATAAAATTTTTATTAATATCTTATCTAATTTCAGAGGTGGCACCTTTACATTCACTTTCCAGATATCATCTATCTATCCCCATGAAGCACCAAAGGTCAAATGCAAAACAAAGGTGGAAAACAGTTTATAATCATCTTTTAATTTTTTTTTATCAATCTTAATTTAACTTGTAATTAATCATGCTATATTTAGGTATATCACCCCAACATTGACTTAGATGGAAACGTATGCCTTAACATTCTTCGTGAAGACTGGAAGCCGGTCCTAAACATAAACACCATAATTTACGGCTTGTTTCATCTGTTCACAGTAAGTTCTTCATGATCTATAAAACTGTCTCCTTGTATTTCTTTGTGAATTTATGATGATTTTTTTGACAGGAACCGAACCATGAGGATCCACTCAACAGAGAAGCAGCTGCAGTGTTGAGGGACAACCCAAAGATGTTCGAGTCGAATGTTCGGAGAGCAATGGCTGGTGGGTATGTGGGCCAGACATTCTTCACAAGGTGCATATAAAGGTAGCATATCCACAACCAGGTCAGCAATAAGGGTCTTTTTGCACTCGTGGACAAAATGATGTGTTTGTATGCTCTTAACTGTAACTTTGTTGGTTGCCCATTCTTTTGGGCGACTTGTCTTATACTGCGTGTTTCTTGGAAGATAAAACTGTTATTGTACTCATTTAAGCACGACCAAAATCCAAGATTTTAACACTATAAGACTATCCACAGCGGTCACCCCACTGAAATTTCATGCCACGTCATCACCCCACTGAAATCCTTTAACACCCACAATGGTCACCCCACTGAAAACCCTTCCCCCACTATTCCACGTCATCAACAATTAAAATTAAAAAAAAACATTACTCTAATTTAAAAATAATTCAATATTTTACAAAAAAAAGACACATTACATTAAAAAAACAATAACATATTAAAAATATTCTAGACGGCTTAGATGCTACGAACGACAATATCGGTTCGAACCCTTTCGATATGTTCGACCAAATCGGCTTTTAACGACTCGTGAATGCTTTTGTTTCGCAACGCCAAAATTTGGTTATCTCTACGCGGGTCATCAATGTCAAAAGGAGATGGCGGTTCGTCTTCATCGGGAACAAACGGGCTAATCGACTTGCCCTCACATTCAAGTATCATATTGTGTATTATGATACATGCATACATAACGGATCTAATTTTTTTAGGATGCCATGCTCTAGCCGGATTTTTTATAATTTGAAATCTTTTTTTAAGAACACCAAACGCCCGTTCAATATCCTTCCTTGCACCCTCTTGTGCTACTTGAAACCTTTTCCGTTTAAAGGTTGTTGGACATGTTATTGTTTGCATAAAAACCGGCCATTCTGGGTAAATCCCGTCAGCAAGATAATAACCGTGAGCGTACTCGTTATCGTTACAAAAAAACGATGATTGTGGAAACACACCGTTTTCCATATCATTGAGTAACGGCGACGAGTTTAGAACGTTTAAGTCGTTATTCGCACCAGGCATGCCAAAATATGCATGCCAGATCCATAAATCCTGTGAACAAACTGCTTCAAGAATAATCGAGGGGCATCCGTGATCGCCTCTCATAAATTGTCCTCTCCATGCAACCGGACAATTTTCCCAATCCCAGTGCATACAATCAATACTACCAAGCATACCGGGAAACCCATGATAATTTTCATGGTGTTCGTACAAATTCATAACATCGTTATAATTTGGTTTGCGCAAATATTTAGGACCATAGAGTCGACGGATATTCTTACAGAAATTATAAAGGCACTCTCTGGAAGTGCTGTCTGACATCTGTAAATAGTCGTCCATTAAGTCTGCCGTACTCCCGTAAGCCAATTGTCGAATAGCCGACGTACACTTTTGTAACGGTGTGAATCCTCGCTTGCCGCGAGCATCCCATCTCAGTTGAAAATAAGTATCTGCAACCTCCAGATCGGTCACGATACGTTCAAATAGAGGTCGTTGCATCCGGAAACGCCTCTTGAACAACTTCTCATTATACAACGGTTCGGGCCCAAAATAATGACGCATCAACAGATCATGCCTAGCTTCCCTGTCTCGATTAATCTGAATTCTTCTAATTATAGGCCGAGGAATCTGAGAAGCGTTTTCTTGAGCCATGGTAGACAAAGCCGCGATAAAAAGATCAGTACCCTCGCTATCAGAAGATGAGAACACCGTAGAGGATGATGACATTTTTATAAAAAAATGTATAAAAATTAAGAGAGTTTTGGATGAAATTGAGTGTGTAAAAATGTTGGGTATTTATTTAGTTTAAAAAAGTTGTTTTTTTTTTTTTTGTTTTTTTGTTTTATTACCGTTCAATAACGGTCAAATGGGTTGGACCAATCACAAGCCATGGAACTCGACGGGGAGCGGGAGCCGCTGGGGCGGTTTGAGCGGGGGCCGCTGGCTAGGGGGGCGGTGTAGCCGCTGGACCCCGCGGCGGGGGAGGGCGCCGCTGGCCGGGCGGCTTTACCGCTGTGGGCGGTCTAATATCTAGTAGAGATTTGTGTTTGATTTTTTTTTTTTTTATATATTTTTATTTTATGTTTTTTGCTGCTGTCTTGAAAAGAGCTTTGCCAATGATTTCCAGGTTTGTTAAACATTTGACCATCTGTAGTTTTACTATGAGTGAGATTTTATGTAGGTGTGTATAGATTATTCTTTTTCGATCTTACTAGCAACTTTGATATATGTGAGATTTTGTATATATCTCATTATTTTCAGATCTTACTAGCAGTCTACAACAATTGAAAAACATATAAATTATATAAAATTTAGAGTAAAATGACATTTTAGTTTTTATGGTTTAACAAATTTTATCATTTTAGTCCAATAGTTTAAATTTTATCATTTTGGTTATTATTGTTTCATTTTATTGTCATTTTGGTCATTATGTTTTTCATTTTATTGTTATTTTAGTCTAGTTAAATTTTAAACTTTTGGACTAAGATGACAAAATTAACCAAACTACAAGGATGAAAATAACAACAAAATGGAAACTATAATGACCAAAATGACAAAATATAAATTATTAGATTAAAATGACAAAAGTTGTTAAAACACGAGTACTAAAATGACATTTTACTTATAGTGATAAATGAAACTCATGATCCTTACAACCACATATATTTTTAATTTATAATTTGTGACATTAGTATGGTTCAAGCCTTGCGAATTCAGCCTATTGGTTGAGGTTTCATCTTGTGATCAAGAGGTCATGGTTCAAGTCCTGCTAGGGGATAATTTAAAATACATCCAGGTAAGGGTTGAAATCTTAAACTTAATCTCGCATTCTGGACTAATGGGGGCGAGGGTTTATCCATTTTAGGGGTTCTCGTGTATCTGGAGTGGTCGCGTCTTACATCTGTCTGATGGGCCTTGTTAAAACAACATACATAGGATCGTCACAGTTCAAAAAAAAGTATGGCATGGTGTGATGAATTTATTATGTAAGATTAAAATATAGATGGAAAATACTAGTATGTTTTTTATGTTGTGGTATATGATATTAAATTTTAAAATAGTATTTTATTATAAAAAGGTATGAAAAGGTAAAAGGGTAAGAAAAAAAAAGCAAGGAGTTGGCCACGAATATTGAATCGTGTGTGACCGTCAAGCTCAAAACAACGTCATACCTAATTTGGCTACGCACAAACGGCACAACTTTGTGTTTAATAAACAAAATAAACATATTTAACAACTAAAAAATTTTGAAAAAAGAAAGTTAACATTTGGCTTGTTAGTGGGGCAACCTACCCTCCTTTTTTTAATGAATATATGTTTTTTAACCCTGTGTTGAGACGTACAATGACATTAATGTGGTTACACGGCGCTTACAAACAGGGGTGGTCTCGAGAATTCAAGTGTTCTGGACGACTGGACATACTGAAAAAAAAGGTCCATAGTGAATTATAAATTTGTGTTTTTTCGGTTTTGTATTTGGACATATAAGTAAATATATAGGCCCTGGACGGAGGTTGGGTTTGCCCCTCTCCAAGGCCTCCCATGCTTACAAACCTCATTTTGTTTAACGTTGTTAAGTACATAAAAGCTTAATACATTCTAAATTCTATATATGAAACAAAACCGTCGGAAAAACTTATGTTACAACATGTTAGTTATACTCAGTAACTTAAACATAATATATACACATTTCAAAACGCAAAACCTAAATAATTCTAAGATTAAATTTGTAACGGTGTTCCTACTTGATCTATTAGTAAAGCAATAATCTGCTTTTCACAATATTGTAATTTATTGTTGTAAATCAATGAACCTCAGCATTAGCATTTATCACCTTTCCATTTAAAGTTAATCAAGCAAAAAAAAATACATTGCATGCACAAGATTCGAACTTGTAATGCTGTTGAACTTTAAACAATTAGGTTAAATATGCATTTTGATTATATACTATAATCAAATGTATTTAATAAAAAGATGTTCAAAATGAAATGAGTGGTATATAATTTGAGGTTTTGAGTTTTTGGTACATTTATTTTCGTTTTTGTATTGAATCTTGTGCTTGAGAGAAGTAAATAATATTATGTCAATAATAAATTAGTTATTTACGTGACTTAGGGGCTGTTTGGTAGCTTCTGAATGGGTCTGAATCTGAATGGTTCAGATTCAGACCGTTTGTTTCGCAAAAAAAATCACATCTGAATGGAACCAAATGTCTGAATGGAGGTCTGAACCATTCAGACTTGAAGATGTGTCTGAATGATTCAGACGTGAAGGAAAGGGAGAGCGATGGGGCTTGGCCGGCCAAACCTTCCCTCGATTGAACGTACTGCTGCCGCACCACCCACCGCAGGTTGCGATGGTGATGACCGAGGGCTGGGAAAGCTCGACGGAGGAGGCGGGGGAGGCGACTGGCGGAGGCGGCGATGGGCGGAGGCGGAGGAGGTGCTGCGAGCGGCCTCAGCCGAAGGAGGCGACGGCTAGGGTTTTTAAGGAAAAAAAAGTTTTTTTTAACCATTCAGATCTCTTAACCATTCAGACCTCTTAACCATTCAGCACTTAATGATTCAGACTCAACCAAACGGCCCCTTAATTTAAATTTAACAATTTATTAAAGACAAGAGGCAAGTCATCTTTCTAATGAAAATGGAGAACATCCACCTTTTGTTTTTACAATGTTATAATAGAACATCTTATGCATAAATGCTAATAAAAAATAAATAAAAAATAAAAAATGCACACCTTAAGAAAACAGGACAAATAAATAACGTGTATACCATTTAATTGACTATATACATAGCTGAGACAACTTTAACCAAGTTTTTCATTTGAGGCTAAGTTTTTTTTTCTTTTTAATTAAATGTCGTTTAATTTTCACAGTTGTTTCAATGATGGAATTTAGTTTATAAACATTCCTTTTATGATTTGGTATCTTAAATAGAACATATATGCAAGGTTGGATTAACTATTTTTTTAGTGACCGTGGAAACCACTAAATTGATAAAACCCCCTGATCCTTCTTAATACCTTACTAACCGTGAGATCATGTAAAGCGCGGCGGCAACTAAACCGGGTTGGTGGTCTTTAAGGAAAATCACCTTAAATGAGAATTGAATTTGAGACATCTAGATTGTCTTTTCTCCTATTTAACCACTACACTATGTTCTTGCAGGTCAAGTTAACTACTTTAGGGTTCATATAAAATAAAAATCCTAGAACTTTTCCAAATGTTATCATTATAATTATTTTGTGAGTGAGCAAATATTGTGCTTTCTATGGTAGGTTTGGACTATTTATATAGTAAAAATTAGAGGCGGGTAAAAAATCCAGTTCTAAAACTATAACCGACTACCTAAACAGAACCGGTGGATACAGACGATTCCAATTTATTAGAAAAATCAAAAATGGAATTACCAGAACGAGTTTCACCTTTGCTTGGCCAAGACAGAACCGGAATCGGCTAAAAACCGATAAAACTGATCAAAAGCTCAAACATAACCGAAACCGATTCTTAACTTTGTTAACAAAAAATGGAACGAACCAGTTCCGGTTAAAAAAATTAAAAAAGCCCCGCTAGTTATGTTCAAATCATAAATCCATCAACGCATAAAGAATTAAAGATTTTGTTAACTTTATAAACATTGGTAAATTACATTGGTTATTTAAAACTCAAGAATTAACTTAAAATCGTTTTCAATGTCATAAAGCATTTGAATAATTTTTTTTTTACAAAATATTGAATAAATAATGCATCTGAACCCCACAACACACATGTCCCTCATCACTTAACAATCTCGTGTCCCCACATCCACTGCAGCTGCCTCTTGATGCATGCATCATCAAATAAAATTAAATAATATAATTGGCTCAAATTATTCTTCCCTTGTCAAATCGATAATATTTTGTTTATTTTATAAAAAAGGATTATTTGAAAATAAGAAAAAAAAAAGTTTTCGAAAAAGCAATCTAAGATCTTAATTTTATAACTTAAGATATAAATATTTTTGTTTGGATTGGTATAGGCTTTAAAATGATGAAGATTGTTGATTATTTGTTAAGGTGGATGTAAGCACAACCAAGGCCGGCCCCTTTGTATATGATGTGAGCTAAGCGCTTAGGACCTTAAAATTTTTGGAACCCTAACCATTCAGGTTATACGTTTAGCTCAAGTGATTTGTTTTGTTGTTTTCGGTTGAGATTAAAAAATAGTTATGATAATCTATCGTTGTTATGATAATTAATATAGTACAGTGAAATAAAAGATAAGAGAGCGAAATGGTGATTTGAAGATAAGAAGATTGTCTATTATGTTAAATATTTTTTGTTTTGTTTTGTTTTTTCATTTATAACAAATGAAAATCAAAAGAAACAATCTAGCATGATACGCATGCCATCAACAAGTGACAACGACCTATACAATGCATTTTATTGGATTTGTGTTTGCTTGGCACATGATAGATTTAAAGTTGAAATGTTTTTTAATATTCTGTAATTTAACAATCCATCATTTACTTGATGGAGTATTCAATTTTCCATTTTCCATTTGACTCTTTTAAAATGTTTGAAACTAGGGTTATACCCGCGCTTCGCGGTGGTAACGGGCCAATTGATAATAAAATTCTGACATAAATGTTTACCGTTGTAAAAATGAGCATTGGAAACATGAAAACAAATCTATAAACACCAAATAAAAAAGTCCGAAGATATTTAAAAAACATTTATACCCGCGCTTCGTGGCTTTAATCGGGACAATTGATAATAAATGTAAGACTTGAATCAGATTTAAAAAAAAATATACCCGCGCTTCGCGGCGTTAATCGGGCCAATTGCAAGACTCGAACCAGATTAAAAAAAAAAAGAATTTATACACACGCTTCGCGGCGTTAATCGGGCCAATTGATAATAAAACCAAGACTCCAAGCAGATTAAATATATATATATACCCACGCTTCGCAGCGTTAATCGGGGCAATCGATAGTAATTATTATTAATTAGGCCATTTTTTTTGACTTTATAGTAAAAAAAAAGAAAAAAAAAAGAAAAAAAGATTTACCACTGTAGATCAAGCTTGTAATTGTATGTATTATATATAATTACCAAAAACCAGTGTTATAAAGATGAGATAATATCATATATTCTCTTGTTAAACATCAAAATTACATATATTTCCAATGTTAAAGTAAAATTACAAATATCTCCATGTTCCAAAATTGTCTCTTAGTAAGGAGAAATATGTAAATTGTTTTTGGTTATTTCATTAAGGGTAAAATAAGAAATACATGATGTTTTTTTTTATGAAATGGATAAATATGTAATATATTTGGTTTAGAAAGGGGAAATATGTAATTTAGTTTTATGGTTGGGTAAATATGTAATAAAATGTTTTAGCAAGAGGATATATGTAATTGACACTATAAAGATTATTAGATGCTACTATGCTAGTTGGGTGATTGAGCTAGGAATTAATCTAGATACAGGATTGGAATTTTCATATATAATTTTTATAAAAATGTTTATATTTATATTTATATATACAAGGGTTCATCGGAGATTCAAAAGTCGTTGAAAATTTTTTCCGGAATTTCAAAGGTCGACGAAAGTTCACAAGACGCTGATATTTTGCCTGAATCCAATCTATTTTTGGCCGATTTGATCCGCATAGGCTTGATTTTGACGGACTTTAGGGAAGTTAATTACGGAAAATCGAAGCGGCAAACGCTCAACTATCAATTAATCCTTGATTAATCTTCGTCTAGTTGACTTTTACGCCACTAACAAATGTCCCTATAATTACATCCTTTACTTCTTCTTTTACGCAAATTCGTTAAACGACCAAACTTAATGTGCACAAAATCGATAATTTTAAATATAGAATCTCGATAAACCAAACTTAATAAACGAATTTCAACATTTTTTAAAGATGAACAATTCAGGTTCGAAATCCAACAATGAAAAAGGTTCGAATTATAAAAAAAAGTATTAATATAAATCCAAATAAAAAAATCCAATAGAAATTAATTACCAAATCAAAATTAGTGAGTTAGATAGAGTTCCATGTTAAAAAAAAAAAAGGCAAATTAAAGATGAAATTGGCATCATTCATACTTCTAATTGACCAAGAAGATAATGATCATGTCTCTGGTAAATTTCATATTAGTTTTATTTCCAATAGAATGCTACGTATCTATGTAAAATGGTGAACGTCATCATTAGTCGCCTCTTACCGATCGGTCTCACAGCCAACATGAGGGAGGTAAATCGCGTAGCGATGTCCGCAACACGGTTTTGTGCTGTTTTGCAAAAATTTTAGAACCAAATCATTAACTGCAGTTTAAAAAAATGGCAAACCAAAACAACCACGTAAGTTGAGTGAATCAAACCGACCGGTATTTATGATTTCATGCTTTGGTTTTTACGGTTTCACGGTTTTATAAAAAACAATCGAGAACGATTAATATAATTATATAAAAGACCATAATCCGTTTGAAATTCACAATCTAAAAGTCAAAAACCATAATTCCAAGTCAACCATTATCAAAATAACAAAACTAGTAGAAAAGAATAATGATATGTTAAACAAAGTTATCACCATTACAATGGTTTATTATAAAGTAAGATCTTGTTAAAAAAAAAGAGAGTAAGATATCTTCGAGAGTCCTCTGCAAAAATTATGTTTTTTGTAAACAAATAATCATACAAATACACACAGTTAGTGCAATTTATACAATTTAATACAAAAATGCGAACAGTAAAACACATTGAACCACTTGGCAGGGCCGTCTCAAGCCTTTTGGTAGCCCAAAACAAGTTTAAAAATCGAGGGCTCTTTTGACTTTAAATAAAAATTCCTTCCATGTTTGAGACACAAAAAGTATAAATTATCATTAAAAAGAAACTATAAAAAAGTATAAATCACAAACAAAATGTGTACATTAATTACTAGTATGACAATCTTGACACAAAGTAGGTAAATTAGTTGATTTAGGTTAACAATTATTGTATTTTAGGTTGAAATGGTTAACAACATAACATAGAATTAGTTGAGAAAGTCAGTAAAATATTAAAATAGACTATTTTATGTTGAAATAAACTAAAACTTTTTTAAAAATGACTTATTTAGACTCAAAATAATTTTTACTTAAAACTCATCCTAACACACCTTTATTCTAAACCGAACTCATTCCGACCTATTACCCAACCCAACCCAACCCAGCCCTCCTATGTTGAAAGGTTTATTACTTACAAATATTAAAACAACCAAAATTTGTACTACAATCAGAATTTGTTACAACTTAAAATTTGATTTATTCCGAAAATTTGAGACCATTGGACATTTAGGGGCCCTTGGATATTTTGAGACCCGAAGATATGGCTTTTTATTTTTGTATGATGAGCCGGCCTTGCCACTTGGTTTTAGAATATTCAAACCATAAAATCAAATTATCAAGTTTTAAAACCAACCAAACTGAAATTGGCGTAGGTTCGGTCAAGTTTATAAACACACCTATATATAAGCGTGTTTAGTGTTTGAATTAGGTTTGAAAAACTGGAAATTCAACGAAATTTGAAAATTTAATTAGATTTATGCGTTTAATATAAAATAAATATATGTACGCACATTATGTACAGAGTTTGTATCGTTTATATTTCAAAATTTTCGTTCCAATAATAATACTAACTAGGTTTTTCTCCCCCATGAATTGCGGCGGGTTATCACATTACACTTTCGATAACGTGTATTATATATCATTTGCAGATGCATAAGTTATATAACAAAATTAAATCTTTCATCCCGAAATCTATACAATTTATTTTATAAATACATAAAATCATACAAAATGCATAAAAATATGTTACGAAAATAATAGAAAAAATTACTCACAAAATCATTTTCATAAACAATCAATTGGTTGAATTAAAAAGTAACCCAGATTTCTAGTCAAACATTGATTTTTTATGAGCAAATAAATCAGCATTACTTTCTCCGAATGTTACCGAAACCCTAAAAGGAATCACATTTTTTTCTATATATATATATACTATCTACTATTCAATATATATGCGTGTGCGCGTGTGTAATTTTAGACATTTTCACTTTAAATATTAGACGAGCGTTACTTTATTTTGAACTTTTAATAGGTAATTTAAAATTATATACTAAATTTTACAAATATGATTTTGATTATTTAACGTCTTAATGCTTTATTAGTTTTATAGCGTTGTGTTTTATGAAAAAAAAAAGTAATCCAAATTTTTAGGCCATGTGTTGCGCACCGTGAGAGAGGCGTGAGGGGCATTGTTCACGCCCCGGTCGCGCTCTTCTCCTATCACACAGGGGCGTGATGGGCCAAAGCATGATAAGCTTCATGCCGTGAAGGAGAAGAAAGGGGCAAAAATTAGGAGGTGATGTGGGCTTGATGGAAGAGTGATGGATAAAACATGCGATGATGACTTGAAGTGATAATGGGGTGATGGTGTTAATTGATTATGTGGCGCCTACGTGGAGTGAGGGGGAGTGTTACGTGGAGTGAGAGGGAGTGATCACTCCCTCTCACTCCACGTATGTGCCACATAATCAACCAACATCATCACCCCCTTATCACTTCACATTATCCCATGTGTCATCCATCACTCTCCCATCAAGACTCCATCACCTTATTCACCTGCTCGTTTTCCCCCTTTCTTCTCCTTCACGGTGTGAAGCTTCTCACGCCTTGGCCCATCACGCCACCCTCACGCCCCTGTGTAATAGGGGGAGGGCGCGACCGGGACGTGACCGGTGTCGCTCACGCCTGTCTCACGGTGCGCAGCACATTGGCTAACACATAGCCTTAGTATCTTTGAAATTAAAATTAAAATATTTTTTTTTGGTGAAATCGAATTTGTTCTTTAAATTTGACTGGTAGCAAATTCGAATTTTGATTCGAATCTCATATTCAAAAAAAAAAAATTTGAATAATTCAATTCGTTTAATTTGATTCATTATACACCATTAATTTCATGTTGATTTTATGAAGCAAAATCCAACTGCAACTAGTTTTATAATCTTATCATTTTATTAAATTAAAATTTTAAATAAAAACAATATTGGCTTAATTTTAAAATAGAAAAAATCTATCTTTATTTATAAATAACGAAGAAAATAAAATTATTAACACGAGATTTCTTTGGAACATTCCTTCGAGTCAAAGCAGACATATAGGAAACAAGTATAAGTAAAAAAAAATATTGAAATCGCCAAAAACCGACGTAACTGTTGGAAATTGCATTAACGACGTAATCGTTGGAAATCGTCATATATCCGACATAATCATCATAAACACCATCTTCGTAACAAATCGTCAGGTAACTGTTTTAACCATCGAAAACCGTAATAACCATCTGAAACTGTAATGTAACTATCACAACCGTCTTCGTCCTTCACATAAGCCCACAATAGTGACACGACTTGTATATCAGATGGCCTAAAGCAATAAATGTGTTACGATCACCTCCAAGTTTTTAATTTTATTTCACATCATTATTCTCACTATAGTTATCCCGTGTAATACCACGTTTTTTAAATATTCAATTTAATAAATTAGAGAGATAAGAAAAAAAACAGATAAGAGAGTGAAAACGACATGAAAATACGTAAATCAGGCATTCGAGTGTGGTGGTTAATTGCTTCCTCCCACTTCTCTCAATGGCACCACCCCACAATACTCGGGGCACCCATAATGCTTGTGGCTTCACCTAAATCTGCTTAGTGAAACCTTGTGTAGATAGCCTAGTGGTAAGGGTGTTGGGGCCTCAAACTTAAGGTCATGAGTTCTAGCAATGGAGGTGGCATTTTCTCCGCAATGCTACCGACATGAGTGCTTGCGTTTGCGGTTTACTCGTTCCCCCGTTAGTCGGGTATTAGGAGGCCCGGGATTTACTACGTAAGTGGGTTCCCCGGCCATAAGAAAAAATAAATCTGCTTAGCAAAATGTCCAGAGTCTGGCAGGTTGAAAAAACAAAGGGGTGGTGGGTTTATGGTTGAGATGGTGAACCACATGTAGATAAAAAGTAAATGAAAAATGTAAATAAAAATAAAAATTACCTACTTTTGCAATTGAATTTGCAAAACCAACTATTGCTACAAAAATTTCTATGTAGGTTTCAAGGGAATAGCCTAGGTATATGTTAATGTATCATCAATCTAGGTGTATTCACCACACCCAAAATTTTTTTAACTAGCTAACGTCAAGTACCACTGTTTAAATGAGTACATTGACACCACCTTCTAGAAGGAAACCCACACTGAAAAAACCCCCTAGCTCAACCTAGAGGATTTTTTTGCTACAGCCGAGACTCGAACCCAAGACCTCCCATTCAGAAAGTCAAGGAGGTACCATTAGGCTATAAGCCCTTTGGTCACCACACCCAAATCGCACTATGTAACCGTCTCTTCACGTAAATATGTGTAATCATTATTTCTTCTTCACATACACCATCACCATCATGTTGGAGCCCGTCTCGCCCGGTAATAAACATGAATGAGTTATTGTTCGTGTTTGTTCTTTAACATTTAATATCCTTATGAATGATTCCCGAACACTAATCGAGCTAAAATTGTTGTTTGTTTTTTTATTAAGAAACTGAACTTGTTAGCGAACGTAAATGAACATATATTATTTTAAAAACAAAAATCAAATTTATCAATTTCAAATATTAGACATAATAATTTTACACACACATAAAGCTAAATACTTGATATAATAATCATAAATATAATTATCTTAAAACAAAAAAAAATAAAAATAATAATAATTGAAATTAACCTAAATTAATGTTTCAAACATGTAAGTTTAAAACTAATATATTTTTAACAAGATACAAATTTTAAATAAATCTTTATTTTAAATGTTATATTAACAAGTTACCAAATAAAAATTTAGAAACTAAAAAATACATTCAACTTTATAAGCAAACGTAAATAGACATATCACCAAATGTTCACGAACACGACATCTATTCATACTCGTTCATTTAAAATTTTCGTCTAACGATTCATTAACGATTCGTTAAACGTTTGGTTCACTTTTAACTCCTAATAATATACTATTATATTTTGGTGCTACACCCAATATTGTTAATCGGATAGTTATAAGCAAGACCAAAAAGAGTATGTTATTGAACAGGGGTATATCAACACAACCATTCTTATTAAAAGAGTATGTTAACTAAGAGTTAAAATATTAATTCAGTTATATTAACAGAAAAAAAAATATCCTGCGAATTTAGCCTACTAGTTGTAGCTTCACCTTGTGACCGAGAGGCGAGAGGTCATGGGTTCGAGCCTGCCAGAGGCAATTTAAAAGACATCCAATTGAGGGAAGAAATCTTGAGCTTAATCTCGGGTTCTGGACTAATGGAGGCGATGGTTTACCTATTCCAGGGGGTTCCCACGCATCTGGTGTGGCCGTGTCTTACCTCTGCCCGATGAGTCCTGTTAAGACAACATACGCGGTATGTAGGATCGTCGCCGTTCAAAAAAAAGTTATATTAACAGAAACACATCGAACAGTTGACTAACGAAAGAAATAGTTATAAAAAAAAATTAAAGTGATAGAATGTAATTAACGATCAGTGTATACATCACTCTATCATCTATGCATCATACTTATTTTAAAACAATGACATTAAAAGGTAAGAAAAAATAACGTTATTGCTACATCTATCAAAAACATACCCTTCTTATTTCTACTACAATATTATATATTATTATAATAACAAAAACTATGTTTTTCTATCATTAGAGTAATTTTGTTCTTATTTTTAAGTATTAAATACAACAGGTTTATTAAAGGGTTGAGATATTAGTACACCGGTGTTTGAATAGTAATACTTTTTGAATTTTTTTAATATTAAAAAATATTTAAAAAATATGTATAAGTAAAAATTATGTGAGTATGATGTGATTGATTTAACCTAAATATGGTGTATAGATGATGAGAGTGATGTATGAATATTGTAACATCAGTGCCGGACGCGTGCCGGAACAGTGATCGCAACAGTAAACCGTACAGTAAATCAGGTACACATTACGTGAAACTATGCTTATTTTTATTGGAACATTATGCTTTATACTAGACTATTAAACGACTGTCTGAATCTGACTGAAACCTTAGGGTTTAAC
Source organism: Mikania micrantha (assembly GCA_009363875.1). Classification (NCBI taxonomy): domain Eukaryota; kingdom Viridiplantae; phylum Streptophyta; class Magnoliopsida; order Asterales; family Asteraceae; genus Mikania; species Mikania micrantha. The sequence continues at coordinate 31,132,457 of CM018690.1, forward strand.
AGTCAGAAACATGTCAGACAACACAGTGTTGAAACACAGAAACTTGATTTGATACTATTGTGTATATACATATGTGAGGTTAAACAAAACGAAACTATAACGGTTATTGTGACGGAATGTTAAACAGACGAATTATTCGTATAGGTGACGATCTGTACGAATGATTCTGAGAGTTTAACGTTCTGAAATAATGACTGAAAAGTAGAAAACAAAAGTTGGAAAGCCAAACCATCGTCGTGTTCGTTCGAATGACGATTCGAACGAATACGCGCGATGGCGACGCGTTCTAACGAAACGAAAACGAAAACGATTACGAGCGTTAAAATAATAAAAATAAATTAAAAATAATATTTATTAGTAAATCCCACTTAAAAAGATTTAAGTTAAACTACTTTTGTTAAACTACGCGAAATTAACGTTAAATAACGAGGTTTAACAGTCTGATCCCGAACGAAACAGTAAAAGTAAGTAAAATATAATATTTTACGATTTACAATTTTGAAACTCATCAAAAACAATTAAAGAAAACTATTTTACAGTTCAAAATATTTAATGTCGTAATCGTAAAAACGCGTGCGTAAAAATTCGCGAAACCGACACCGAGCGAGACCGAACACGCGTGAAAACACTCTGGACTTAAAAACCTTAAAAACCTTCACTCTTTTTCACAAGATGCAGCTCAAACTCGTTTTTCTCTCCAAAAATCCCGAAATCCCGTTTTTACACTAGCATACCTCCACAAAAAGTGCCATAACTCCTTCATTTCTCATCGGAATCGCACGTATAATATATCAAAACGACCGGCTCGACGAGAGGAATCTAGAAGTACAAGGGATCGGAGCTAACTCGAAGTATTCTGGCCGGAATAGTAGAAAGAAGTTGCTGATCTGCAGGTATTACTGTTCATCTTCTTCTTCGCTGCAATTTCCGATTTCCAGCTCCTATAACTCGAGTTTTAGACCTGTAATGAATGTAACAACACTTGGATTGACTTAGATTAGGATTAATTATGGTTTATATGTGTTGATTGGGGCTGTCATGGTTAAAAATGGGGCTGCCATGGCCAAAAACGGGCTGCCATGGCTGCACCATGCCACCTCGACACCTAGCTGCACTAAAACAGCCTTAAAACCCTTTAAATGGATGATGTTTGAGCTGAACATGGATCGGGAAGGGGTGGTCATGGTCGTGGGGGGGGGGGGCTGAAAGGAAGAGAGTGCCGAAGACCCATAAGTGGGCAGCCACTTCTCTCGCCATTCACCACCTTCGTCGGGCTGGAACCAAGCCGAGAACCACCTTGGGATAGAAAAGGATTAGCCGAGAGAACCCTGTGTTGGATCATCAATATCCGGGGCTGTTGAAAGGCTCGATCTCAAGGGAGAATCCAAGCCTTACGGCCGATTCAAAACCCTTGTGGTAATTGTGCCATGGTGTTGCAAGGATGATGGATGTGATGAACCAATAGGGTAGACATAGAAATCAAGCATAAACACCCATAAAAGGGATAGTATTTGTGAGTGAGTCGTGCGAAACGGCTAAGTCATGTAAGCCATGGAAAAAAAAACCTTAAACACTTCTTTAAATGCTTGGAACAATTATAAACGCTTAAGTCATAAACTTTTCAAGTGGTGTCATATGAACAAAGGGTAAAAAGTCATAAACGTGTGTTGTTTTTATGCATAACAAAGCTTATGCATAAGACCACATGATACTTTTCATACATCGATCATTACTTCATGGATCCAAATATGGTTTTCAAGTTGACATAACACTCTTTGAATATAGTGAACAAGTGATCCAAACACAATTCATGAGCAAATTAACACAAATCAATCAACGAATCAAAGTCTATACAATCATAAAACTTATATCTTATGTATGATTACAATGATATAGGAACCGGTTAGAAGTTTTGTTTGCTACTTGCTACTTGTTTTGGTTCGGAGTCTACTGCTGTCAGGTGAGTTCATTGTCCCCTTTCAAACTTATTTGTTTTACTTCAGGACTGAGAAGTATGTTAAACATTTTTGTTGAAATGTTACTTAATGCTTTAAACATAAACATGATTACTTATGATTGGAAACTTATACTTTAAGCTTGATGCTTAAAATCAATTGTTGGATACTCGTAAGACTTATGAGATTTGATGCTATTATGTCACACCCCCAATTTCCCACTCGTGGTGTCAGTCCACGTGGATGTGACGTGTCCAGAATCACAGCTCAAGGTCATATAGAACACCTCTATATGTGTTTACAAATCCATTGTTTGACACATACATAATTAAAATAGTTTGCAGCGGAAAAAGTATTTCATCATATAGCAGCGGAATATTCAAATGTTTGACATATGCAGCGGAAATCAAAAGTTGTTAAACACTACGATGTTTGATAAAGATACATATTCATAATAAACAGTGTTTGTATGAAAACATAGATAAATGCATGCAGATCCTATGCTCGATCCCCTACGTGCATTCCTGGCATCCATAGCCTGCTAGTTACCTGAGAATACAAGTTTGAAAACAAGTGTCAACACGATGGTTGGTGAGTTCACAGGTTTTGATATACATATAGTAAAGAAAGTGTGTCATGCTGTTTATCGATGTTAGTACCGAGCCCTAGGCCCAAAGTGTCAGTGCGTCACTACCGAACTAGACTTGTTTGTCCTTGCCTCCGCTATGCCTCGTATGCATAGCAAGTTAGGTCAGAATTTGCACGGGTTATGACACTCAGTCAACATGGTGCCCCGTGGGGTTAGTCATTCCCTAATGGATCCATCCAAACCTACCACGTTGTTCGTACATTAACGGTAAGACTTTGTGAGGGCTTGTAACGAGTTCAACACTTAATGTTTGTCCAATAAACCAGCATACACAATAGTGTTTGTACAGTAATAATGTTTGACTCGATGCAACTAGTATTCTCCCCCTATTTAAAAGCATTTGAAAAAGAGTAAAGAGGGGCCGTAAACTCACCTTAGTGATGAAGTAGTGTGTAAGCGTAAGCTCCTGAACGTCAAGTAGCACGTCTCGGTCACCGGCAACCTATATCGTATACCGTACGTGAGTTCGTGTAAGTGACCGTGCTAGTGTTCGTGTTAGTGCTCATGTTTGTGTCCAACAACCCTTGGTTGTTCATGTTTGCCCGTGTCGGTCCACGATGACCGTGTTTGCTCGTGTTGGTCCACATTGACCATGTTTGACCAAAGTTGACCGTGTTTGACCAAGGTTGACCGTGTCAAGTCAACGACCCGTTGGTGAACCGTGTGACGGTTTGTGAATCGTGTAGCAACGTGTAAGTGTTCGTCGTGTGCAAAACGCGTAAGTCGCGTCTATGGACAACTTACTATTTATAGTAAGTTTCCATTTGTGGAAAGTTCACAAAGCATAACGGTTTTAGAGTTCTAGCATGCTCAATAGTCCTACGTGATCATGTTAACACATAGCACATTATCATACAAGATCACATAAGTCGTTTATAACATGTTTGCACATAAAAGTTTCCTAAAATGGAAAGTTTCCATTTTTAGCATACGTGACATCGGGAACCATCTAGCTTAGCATCTAAACATCATATTAAAACATAATAAGTCATTTAGCATGCTCAAATAACACGACACGTTGACAATTCGGTTTTTCTAAAAATAAAGTTACTATAAATAGTAACTTTGTGGTTTTTGCATAAAAATGACCATTTAACATTTCTAAACAATTTTTCATATCATCATTCATCATAATATGTCATCTAACAACATTTAATCATGTCAACATATCCGATTTCATCATCTAACAATATTCTTACCTAAAAAGTTACTAAAAATAGTAATAACACTAAATATGATCATAGACATCATCAAGACTACCTTCTAACACATCAAATCATCATGTTATCATTCTAGCAACAAGTCTATGTACATGCATGTTCATCATATATTTCAAATCATCACTTGTAACTAAAAAGTTACTATAAATAGCAAGTTTGGCTCCAAATCACATTTTGACCATTATAATCACAATCTAATCTTGCAAGGACACTTATACATTATCAAGAATCATCTCAACATCAACAAAACTATCTAAAATGCCTTAGATCATACATGCATGTCCATATATCTTTACAAAACATCATTTTAAGCAACAAGACCCATACCCATCATCATAGATCATCATAGATCATCATCTAAACACCTTAGATCATCATAAAACATATCTAAATCAACAAACCCAGATCAAAATCTCGTGCATGTGCATTCAAAGTGCTTGCATGTGGGTTTTGTGCATTGCATGTGTGTGTAGGAGTGAAGGGAGTAAGTTTTAAACATAGAACTACCTTCTAGAGATCCTTGAACACTAGATTGATGAATAATCAGCTCCTGGACCTCCTGAGATTACTGATTTCGACAGGAAGGAGAGGGTGATGGTAGTTTCAAGCTTCCAACTTAGGTCTTCAAGCTTCCAATCTCCACTCTAAGCTTCCACAAGCTTGATGATGGCTTCAACAGGGTAACAATGGAGTTTTCTGGTGGGGAAGACGACTTTGAGTGGTCTAGAGCTCGAGAAGATAAAATAGGGTGGCTTGAAATGATTTTTCTTGGTTTTATAAAGATTTTAGCGTGTTAGGCTGTCAGGCGTAACGCCTGACGTGGGTGTGCACTATGTGTCGTTACGCGCGGGATGGAACGGATGGGCGCTCAATTTCCCATCCGCGCGTATCGCCTATCGTGGGCGTCTCGGGTCAGGCGTACCGCCTGGCCTGAATTTCAAGCCCAATAAGCTTGTTTTGTTGTTCTGGCCCATTCTTGCCCGTTTCTCGGCTGTAAAACATCATTCGAGCGTCGTTTGGACTCTATTGGTCAATTATTAGCCATAATTGACTTGTGACAGTGTTTCGTGAAGTTTCGAGTGTTGTGCTACACAATGTGTTAGACGTTCACCAACGTTCGTGTGTTTTGACACGTGTGTGTGTTTGTCGATAATTCCACGAATTATCTTGTCGTATGCCAGTGTTCGTACTGTCGTGCCACGTGTCACACTAAATAAATCTAATTCTAGTGCCACGTGTACATAATGTATTTAAATAAACATTTAAATAAAATCAAAGCTGACCTGGAAATTACGGGGTGTCACATCCTCCCCATGTTAGAAAGAATTTCGTCCCGAAATTCAATTTGTGTTGTCAGTGTTGGTCTGTTCCGCGAACAGGTGTGGGTACTTTTGTTTCATCTGGTCTTCACGTTCCCACGTGAATTCCGGTCCTCGTCGCGAATTCCATCGCACTTTCACTATTGGAATCTTGCTGAGTTTGAGCTTCTTGGTTTCCCGGTCCATAATCTCCACCGGTTCCTCAACGAAGTTCAATTGTTCGTCGATTTGTATTTCCTCGAGAGGAATGACAAGTGTTTCATCAGATAGGCACTTCTTGAGGTTCGAGATGTGGAATACGTTGTGTACACTGCTCAGCTCAACTGGCAGGTTCAGTTCGTAGGCTACAGGGCCTATTCGTTTGGTGATCTCGAAAGGTCCAATGTAACGAGGGTTCAACTTTCCTCGTTTGCCAAACCGAATGACACCTTTCCAGGGCGAGACCTTGAGTAACACTCTGTCTCCCACCTGGAACTCTAACGGTTTGCGTCGCTTGTCGGCGTAGCTTTTCTGTCTGTCCCGAGCTGCTGCCATTCGTTTGCGTATTTGCACGATCTTCTCAGTTGTCTCGTGCACCAGTTCTGGACCAGTCAGTTGGCTATCTCCAACTTCCGCCCAGCAGATGGGTGATCGACACTTACGTCCGTAAAGTGCCTCGAATGGTGCAGCTTGAATGCTAGTGTGGTAGCTATTGTTATAGGAGAACTCAACTAATGGTAGATGAGATTCCCAGCTACTACCAAAGTCAATGACACATGCCCGGAGCATGTCTTCCAGTGTCTGTATCGTTCGCTCACTTTGCCCGTCCGTCTGCGGGTGGTAAGCAGTACTCATGTCCAATCTCGTGCCCAAAGCCCTATGCAAGGACTTCCAGAAATGCGACGTGAATCGACTGTCGCGATCAGATATGATTGAGATTGGCACTCCATGTCGAGTGACCACTTCCTTTAAATAAATCCGAGTGAGTTTGTCTAGCTTGTCAGTCTCCTTGATGGGTGGAAAATGTGCAGACTTTGTCAGTCGGTCTACGATAACCCAGATGGTATCGCAACCACTTGCCGTCTTAGGCAGTTTAGTTATGAAGTCCATGGAAATTTGCTCCCATTTCCACATTGGTAGTTCCGGTTGTTGAAGTAACCCTGATGGCTTCTGGTACTCAACTTTGACTTTTGAGCACGTTAGGCATTTACTCACGTATGTTGCTATCTCAGCTTTCATGTTTGGCCACCAATAGGTTGTCTTCAAATCGTGATACATCTTATCAGAGCCTGGGTGTACGGAATACCGGCTCTTGTGAGCTTCATCCATCACTACTTCTCTCAATCCTCCGTAGCGTGGAATCCAGATTCGATCCGTTAAATAGTAAGCTCCGTCGTCTTTTGCCTTTATTTGTTTATCCATGCCACGCATGGCTTCGAGAGTAAGGTTTTCAGTTTTCAGAGCTTCCTGTTGTGCTATCCGAATTTGATTCGGTAGTTCAGAATGGATCGTGAGTTGTAGAGCACGCACGCGTTTTGTTGTTTCCTTCCTGCTCAACGCGTCGGCCACTACGTTGGCTTTGCCTGGATGATACTTGATAGCGCAATCATAATCGCCGATAAGCTCGACCCATCTTCGTTGTCTCATGTTCAACTCTTTCTGGTCGAAGATGTGTTGTAGGCTCTTATGATCGGTAAAGATTGTACATTTCGTGCCGTACAAGTAGTGTCGCCAGATCTTCAAGGCAAACACCACGGCTCCCAACTCAAGATCATGAGTCGTGTAGTTCTTCTCATGCACCTTCAGTTGTCGTGAAGCGTAGGCTATCACTTTCTCGCGTTGCATGAGCACGCAACCGAGTCCTTGTTTCGAAGCGTCGCAATACACCACGAAGTCATCACATCCTTCCGGTAGGGATAGGATGGGTGCAGTGCATAGTTTCTGCTTCAACAGGTTGAAAGTAGCTTCTTGTTTGTCTCCCCAATCGAACTTTTTGTCTTTATGGGTCAGGGACGTTAATGATTGGGCAATCTTCGAGAATCCTTCAATGAATCTCCGGTAGTACCCGGCCAGTCCAAGGAATTGCCGCACCTCAGTTGGAGTCTTGGGTGCTTCCCAGTTCTTAATGGCTTCGATCTTAGCTGGGTCTACGTGAATTCCCTGCTCATTAACCACGTGTCCAAGGAATTGGACTTCGCGTATCCAAAAGTCGCATTTTGAAAACTTTGCGTACAATTGCTCTTTCTTTAGTAAGTCCAAAACTAGCCTCAGGTGTTCAGCATGTTCTTCCTGATTCTTAGAATAGATCAGAATGTCGTCGATGAACACTATTACGAATTTGTCAAGGTAAGGTTTGCACACTCTATTCATGAGATCCATGAATACAGCTGGTGCGTTGGTTAGTCCGAAGGGCATAACCAAGAATTCGTAGTGTCCGTATCGGGTTCGAAAAGCAGTCTTAGGGATATCGTTTTCTTGTATCCTTAGTTGGTGGTAACCCGATCTTAAATCGATCTTGGAATAGTAGCTTGACCCTTGCAACTGGTCAAACAGATCGTCTATTCGCGGTAAGGGATATCGATTCTTGATCGTCACCTTGTTCAGCTCTCTGTAGTCGATACACATACGGAATGATCTGTCTTTCTTCTTTACGAACAAGACCGGTGCTCCCCAAGGTGAGAAGCTCGGTCTGATGAATCCCTTGTCTAACAGCTCTTGTAACTGGTTAGACAGTTCTTGCATCTCCGTTGGTGCTAGTCGGTATGGAGCTTTGGCAATCGGTGCTGCTCCAGGTGTAAGGTCTATCTGGAACTCGACTTGTCGTTTCGGAGGCAGTCCAGGTAGATCCTCGGGAAACACTTCGGGAAAATCGCAGACTACGGCGATGTCCTCAATCTTCCTTTCCTTCTTCGGTTGTTCTGCGATGAGGGCTAGTATGGCAGTGTATCCCTTTTGCAGGTACTTGTTTGCCTTCATGCATGACATGATGTTCAGAGGTACTCCCCGTCTTTCCCCCTGAATCGAGATCTGTTCTCCGTTCTGCAACGTCACTCGTACAACTTTCTCGTTGCATACAATCTCGGCTTGGTTAGCAGATAACCAGTCCATTCCAACGACCACATCAAAGCTTCCGAGTGTTACCGGCATCAAATCGATCTCAAGTTCGTGACCTGCCAAGGTCATAGCGCATCCTCGAAGAATGTGTTGCGTTTCGATCAACTTGCCGTCGGCTAATTCTACAGTATACTTGTAGTCTAGTGGTGTTGGGGTAATATCTAGTAATTTGCTAAACTCACTAGATATAAAGCTCCTATCGGCACCGGTATCAAATAATATGCTAGCATAGACATTATTTAAAAGAAACGTACCGGTTACGATATTTGGGTCATCCTTGGCTTCTCCCGAGCCAATCACAAAAGCTCTTCCTTTGGCCGCTCCTCCTCCGGCCTTCTTCAGTTGAGGACAATCCCTCCTCATGTGGCCCGGCTTGCCACATTCATAACACCCTCTAAGAGTGTTCTGGTTGTTGTTGTTATTCTGGTTCTGGTTGTGGTTGGGATTGTTGTTGTTGATGGGGAATCTTGTTCTGCAATCCTTGGCCATATGGCCGTGTCATCCGCACTTCAGGCAACGGTATCGTTCGCATTTCCCGGAGTGGTGGTATGAGCATCGGTTGCACAATGGGTATTTCCCCTGATATACACCCTTCCCCTTGTCATCGGGTTGGGTGGCAGTGAAAGCTCTGGCTGGTGCAGATTTTTGTTGTTGTTGGGGTTGATGAGCTTGCTGGTGGCTGGGTTCCCACTTCCTCTTCTGGCTCTCTTGAGGCTTCACATGCTCGCCTCGTTTTGGTAGCTTGCCCTGCGCTACAGCTTGATCGGTCAGTTTATGAGCCAGTCTGATCAGTGGTTGGATGGTGGTGATGTCAGACGCCATCACTATGCTTTGGAATTGCTCGGGCAGTCCACTGATGAACTGCTCGATCTTCTTGTATTCCGGCGTCACCATAGCCGGGCATAGCTTACACAGCTCATGAAATCGAGTACAATATTGCTCGATCTCCGATCCCACCATCTTATGCACCCAGAATTCCGCTTCCAGTTTGCGGATCTCATCACGAGGACAATATTCCTCATGCAGTAGTCGGGTGAAGTCGGTCCATGACATGGAGTTGGCACCGTCCAACCCCAAGGTTTGAACATGGGTGTTCCACCATGTAAGAGCTGGTCCCTCCAGTGTACCGGTTGCATACTTGACCCGGTTTTCTTCAGAACATTCGCACATGGCGAACACAGATTCTGCCTTCTCAACCCAACGAAGCATACCAACAGCTCCCTCAGTTCCCTTGAATTTGTGAGGGTGGCAGTTCAGGAAGGATTTGAAAGAACATCCCTTGTTGTTGTTGTTGCCTTGCGATCCTGTTGTTCAGAAACCAATGTCGTGTGTTAGTGCGTGTTAGCTACACTATGTTAGTCATGTTAGGCAAGTGTTGGTACCGTTGTTAGTGCCACTCGTTTCGCTGGCCTGTTTGTTTGCCTCGTACTCAGCGAGCATCCGGTTGAATCTGCGTTCAACCATCATGTTGATTCTTGCCTTTTCGGCCTTGCGTTTGAGTCTTAGGGCATTTGCTCCTCTCCCCGACATGTTCTATACGGAAGGTTAGAATGTTAGTTAGCATGGGTTCGAGCATTAGCCAACGTCATAAGAGAAGTCAAGTCAGATGTTATGTCAGAAGTCAGATCATATGTCATGCTAGTAGTCAAGTCAGATGTTATGTTATCATGGTCAACATGTAATAAGTAGGACAAAACATAATTCTCATTAATAATAAGCTTGAAGTAAAATGATTTCAAAAGGAAATACATAATAAGTTTTTCGAGCACATCCCGCTCGTCTAGGCCAAAATAAGAAAATACAAAATACAACAGTCCTCTAATCCGAATCCATAGAGACGTGTGAGATATCGCTAGCAGCGTCTCCGTCATCATCATCCTCCTCCGGATCCTCATTAGGATCCTCATCAAGGTCCTCTTCTTCGAGGTCCTCGGCCTCGAATTCAGGACCATCCTCCTGAGGTGGCTCCTCAATAAACTGTGCAGCCCATGCATTAAGCATGGCATCACTGGCCTGCACCATGGCCTGAGTCTCGGTGATGTCCGTCCGATTCTCGGTGATACGCACGTCGTGTTCCTGCATGACATCGACGACCTGTCCATGCTCGGTCAGTAGTTGGGACATTTGGAGTCGTAGAGCCTCCATCTGGGCTTCCAGTCTGTTGTTGCGCTCCTCTAGCTGATCGTTTCGCCTTTCTAGACGATCGTTTCTCTCACGAAGAGTCCGAAACTCATCAGTTAGTTCCCTACTCTTCCGAATCACCTGTCGTGTGCAAGCCACGTGTGCCGCAAACGCCTGCTCTGTCGACACTCCGAGTGGTGGTAAACGATGGCCTGGAGTGGTGTCGCCGGGATATCGGTAAGGTGGTACTCTCTCCTCTATGATCCAACTCTGTATGATGGCGGGTAGCCATCCCCAGTACCTAGCCCGTACTGAGTCCCTAGCTCTCCGATCCATCTCGGCATCGACCTGGGCTACGATGCTCTCGACGCGTCGCCGACTCTCGGCAGCCATGTCATCAGGGATCTGGTGTCGGTCGGTGCTCCTGCTAGTGTTATCGTCAGCCATCCTGCATGTTTTTAAGTTAGTAAGCAACAGTTCGATAAGTAATAATGTCATCATTGTGCAAGTTCTACGTGTAGTGTCTACAGTTGAGCAATGGCTATAGTCTAAGTTTACTACATGCAAACCTAGTTCCCTATAACCAAGGCTCTGATACCAGTCTGTCACACCCCCAATTTCCCACTCGTGGTGTCAGTCCACGTGGATGTGACGTGTCCAGAATCACAGCTCAAGGTCATATAGAACACCTCTATATGTGTTTACAAATCCATTGTTTGACACATACATAATTAAAATAGTTTGCAGCGGAAAAAGTATTTCATCATATAGCAGCGGAATATTCAAATGTTTGACATATGCAGCGGAAATCAAAAGTTGTTAAACACTACGATGTTTGATAAAGATACATATTCATAATAAACAGTGTTTGTATGAAAACATAGATAAATGCATGCAGATCCTATGCTCGATCCCCTACGTGCATTCCTGGCATCCATAGCCTGCTAGTTACCTGAGAATACAAGTTTGAAAACAAGTGTCAACACGATGGTTGGTGAGTTCACAGGTTTTGATATACATATAGTAAAGAAAGTGTGTCATGCTGTTTATCGATGTTAGTACCGAGCCCTAGGCCCAAAGTGTCAGTGCGTCACTACCGAACTAGACTTGTTTGTCCTTGCCTCCGCTATGCCTCGTATGCATAGCAAGTTAGGTCAGAATTTGCACGGGTTATGACACTCAGTCAACATGGTGCCCCGTGGGGTTAGTCATTCCCTAATGGATCCATCCAAACCTACCACGTTGTTCGTACATTAACGGTAAGACTTTGTGAGGGCTTGTAACGAGTTCAACACTTAATGTTTGTCCAATAAACCAGCATACACAATAGTGTTTGTACAGTAATAATGTTTGACTCGATGCAACTAGTATTCTCCCCCTATTTAAAAGCATTTGAAAAAGAGTAAAGAGGGGCCGTAAACTCACCTTAGTGATGAAGTAGTGTGTAAGCGTAAGCTCCTGAACGTCAAGTAGCACGTCTCGGTCACCGGCAACCTATATCGTATACCGTACGTGAGTTCGTGTAAGTGACCGTGCTAGTGTTCGTGTTAGTGCTCATGTTTGTGTCCAACAACCCTTGGTTGTTCATGTTTGCCCGTGTCGGTCCACGATGACCGTGTTTGCTCGTGTTGGTCCACATTGACCATGTTTGACCAAAGTTGACCGTGTTTGACCAAGGTTGACCGTGTCAAGTCAACGACCCGTTGGTGAACCGTGTGACGGTTTGTGAATCGTGTAGCAACGTGTAAGTGTTCGTCGTGTGCAAAACGCGTAAGTCGCGTCTATGGACAACTTACTATTTATAGTAAGTTTCCATTTGTGGAAAGTTCACAAAGCATAACGGTTTTAGAGTTCTAGCATGCTCAATAGTCCTACGTGATCATGTTAACACATAGCACATTATCATACAAGATCACATAAGTCGTTTATAACATGTTTGCACATAAAAGTTTCCTAAAATGGAAAGTTTCCATTTTTAGCATACGTGACATCGGAAACCATCTAGCTTAGCATCTAAACATCATATTAAAACATAATAAGTCATTTAGCATGCTCAAATAACACGACACGTTGACAATTCGGTTTTTCTAAAAATAAAGTTACTATAAATAGTAACTTTGTGGTTTTTGCATAAAAATGACCATTTAACATTTCTAAACAATTTTTCATATCATCATTCATCATAATATGTCATCTAACAACATTTAATCATGTCAACATATCCGATTTCATCATCTAACAATATTCTTACCTAAAAAGTTACTAAAAATAGTAATAACACTAAATATGATCATAGACATCATCAAGACTACCTTCTAACACATCAAATCATCATGTTATCATTCTAGCAACAAGTCTATGTACATGCATGTTCATCATATATTTCAAATCATCACTTGTAACTAAAAAGTTACTATAAATAGCAAGTTTGGCTCCAAATCACATTTTGACCATTATAATCACAATCTAATCTTGCAAGGACACTTATACATTATCAAGAATCATCTCAACATCAACAAAACTATCTAAAATGCCTTAGATCATACATGCATGTCCATATATCTTTACAAAACATCATTTTAAGCAACAAGACCCATACCCATCATCATAGATCATCATCTAAACACCTTAGATCATCATAAAACATATCTAAATCAACAAACCCAGATCAAAATCTCGTGCATGTGCATTCAAAGTGCTTGCATGTGGGTTTTGTGCATTGCATGTGTGTGTAGGAGTGAAGGGAGTAAGTTTTAAGCATAGAACTACCTTCTAGAGATCCTTGAACACTAGATTGATGAATAATCAGCTCCTGGACCTCCTGAGATTACTGATTTCGACAGGAAGGAGAGGGTGATGGTAGTTTCAAGCTTCCAACTTAGGTCTTCAAGCTTCCAATCTCCACTCTAAGCTTCCACAAGCTTGATGATGGCTTCAACAGGGTAACAATGGAGTTTTCTGGTGGGGAAGACGACTTTGAGTGGTCTAGAGCTCGAGAAGATAAAATAGGGTGGCTTGAAATGATTTTTCTTGGTTTTATAAAGATTTTAGCGTGTTAGGCTGTCAGGCGTAACGCCTGACGTGGGTGTGCACTATGTGTCGTTACGCGCGGGATGGAACGGATGGGCGCTCAATTTCCCATCCGCGCGTATCGCCTATCGTGGGCGTCTCGGGTCAGGCGTACCGCCTGGCCTGAATTTCAAGCCCAATAAGCTTGTTTTGTTGTTCTGGCCCATTCTTGCCCGTTTCTCGGCTGTAAAACATCATTCGAGCGTCGTTTGGACTCTATTGGTCAATTATTAGCCATAATTGACTTGTGACAGTGTTTCGTGAAGTTTCGAGTGTTGTGCTACACAATGTGTTAGACGTTCACCAACGTTCGTGTGTTTTGACACGTGTGTGTGTTTGTCGATAATTCCACGAATTATCTTGTCGTATGCCAGTGTTCGTACTGTCGTGCCACGTGTCACACTAAATAAATCTAATTCTAGTGCCACGTGTACATAATGTATTTAAATAAACATTTAAATAAAATCAAAGCTGACCTGGAAATTACGGGGTGTCACATCCTCCCCATGTTAGAAAGAATTTCGTCCCGAAATTCAATTTGTGTTGTCAGTGTTGGTCTGTTCCGCGAACAGGTGTGGGTACTTTTGTTTCATCTGGTCTTCACGTTCCCACGTGAATTCCGGTCCTCGTCGCGAATTCCATCGCACTTTCACTATTGGAATCTTGCTGAGTTTGAGCTTCTTGGTTTCCCGGTCCATAATCTCCACCGGTTCCTCAACGAAGTTCAATTGTTCGTCGATTTGTATTTCCTCGAGAGGAATGACAAGTGTTTCATCAGATAGGCACTTCTTGAGGTTCGAGATGTGGAATACGTTGTGTACACTGCTCAGCTCAACTGGCAGGTTCAGTTCGTAGGCTACAGGGCCTATTCGTTTGGTGATCTCGAAAGGTCCAATGTAACGAGGGTTCAACTTTCCTCGTTTGCCAAACCGAATGACACCTTTCCAGGGCGAGACCTTGAGTAACACTCTGTCTCCCACCTGGAACTCTAACGGTTTGCGTCGCTTGTCGGCGTAGCTTTTCTGTCTGTCCCGAGCTGCTGCCATTCGTTTGCGTATTTGCACGATCTTCTCAGTTGTCTCGTGCACCAGTTCTGGACCAGTCAGTTGGCTATCTCCAACTTCCGCCCAGCAGATGGGTGATCGACACTTACGTCCGTAAAGTGCCTCGAATGGTGCAGCTTGAATGCTAGTGTGGTAGCTATTGTTATAGGAGAACTCAACTAATGGTAGATGAGATTCCCAGCTACTACCAAAGTCAATGACACATGCCCGGAGCATGTCTTCCAGTGTCTGTATCGTTCGCTCACTTTGCCCGTCCGTCTGCGGGTGGTAAGCAGTACTCATGTCCAATCTCGTGCCCAAAGCCCTATGCAAGGACTTCCAGAAATGCGACGTGAATCGACTGTCGCGATCAGATATGATTGAGATTGGCACTCCATGTCGAGTGACCACTTCCTTTAAATAAATCCGAGTGAGTTTGTCTAGCTTGTCAGTCTCCTTGATGGGTGGAAAATGTGCAGACTTTGTCAGTCGGTCTACGATAACCCAGATGGTATCGCAACCACTTGCCGTCTTAGGCAGTTTAGTTATGAAGTCCATGGAAATTTGCTCCCATTTCCACATTGGTAGTTCCGGTTGTTGAAGTAACCCTGATGGCTTCTGGTACTCAACTTTGACTTTTGAGCACGTTAGGCATTTACTCACGTATGTTGCTATCTCAGCTTTCATGTTTGGCCACCAATAGGTTGTCTTCAAATCGTGATACATCTTATCAGAGCCTGGGTGTATGGAATACCGGCTCTTGTGAGCTTCATCCATCACTACTTCTCTCAATCCTCCGTAGCGTGGAATCCAGATTCGATCCGTTAAATAGTAAGCTCCGTCGTCTTTTGCCTTTATTTGTTTATCCATGCCACGCATGGCTTCGAGAGTAAGGTTTTCAGTTTTCAGAGCTTCCTGTTGTGCTATCCGAATTTGATTCGGTAGTTCAGAATGGATCGTGAGTTGTAGAGCACGCACGCGTTTTGTTGTTTCCTTCCTGCTCAACGCGTCGGCCACTACGTTGGCTTTGCCTGGATGATACTTGATAGCGCAATCATAATCGCCGATAAGCTCGACCCATCTTCGTTGTCTCATGTTCAACTCTTTCTGGTCGAAGATGTGTTGTAGGCTCTTATGATCGGTAAAGATTGTACATTTCGTGCCGTACAAGTAGTGTCGCCAGATCTTCAAGGCAAACACCACGGCTCCCAACTCAAGATCATGAGTCGTGTAGTTCTTCTCATGCACCTTCAGTTGTCGTGAAGCGTAGGCTATCACTTTCTCGCGTTGCATGAGCACGCAACCGAGTCCTTGTTTCGAAGCGTCGCAATACACCACGAAGTCATCACATCCTTCCGGTAGGGATAGGATGGGTGCAGTGCATAGTTTCTGCTTCAACAGGTTGAAAGTAGCTTCTTGTTTGTCTCCCCAATCGAACTTTTTGTCTTTATGGGTCAGGGACGTTAATGATTGGGCAATCTTCGAGAATCCTTCAATGAATCTCCGGTAGTACCCGGCCAGTCCAAGGAATTGCCGCACCTCAGTTGGAGTCTTGGGTGCTTCCCAGTTCTTAATGGCTTCGATCTTAGCTGGGTCTACGTGAATTCCCTGCTCATTAACCACGTGTCCAAGGAATTGGACTTCGCGTATCCAAAAGTCGCATTTTGAAAACTTTGCGTACAATTGCTCTTTCTTTAGTAAGTCCAAAACTAGCCTCAGGTGTTCAGCATGTTCTTCCTGATTCTTAGAATAGATCAGAATGTCGTCGATGAACACTATTACGAATTTGTCAAGGTAAGGTTTGCACACTCTATTCATGAGATCCATGAATACAGCTGGTGCGTTGGTTAGTCCGAAGGGCATAACCAAGAATTCGTAGTGTCCGTATCGGGTTCGAAAAGCAGTCTTAGGGATATCGTTTTCTTGTATCCTTAGTTGGTGGTAACCCGATCTTAAATCGATCTTGGAATAGTAGCTTGACCCTTGCAACTGGTCAAACAGATCGTCTATTCGCGGTAAGGGATATCGATTCTTGATCGTCACCTTGTTCAGCTCTCTGTAGTCGATACACATACGGAATGATCTGTCTTTCTTCTTTACGAACAAGACCGGTGCTCCCTAAGGTGAGAAGCTCGGTCTGATGAATCCCTTGTCTAACAGCTCTTGTAACTGGTTAGACAGTTCTTGCATCTCCGTTGGTGCTAGTCGGTATGGAGCTTTGGCAATCGGTGCTGCTCCAGGTGTAAGGTCTATCTGGAACTCGACTTGTCGTTTCGGAGGCAGTCCAGGTAGATCCTCGGGAAACACTTCGGGAAAATCGCAGACTACGGCGATGTCCTCAATCTTCCTTTCCTTCTTCGGTTGTTCTGCGATGAGGGCTAGTATGGCAGTGTATCCCTTTTGCAGGTACTTGTTTGCCTTCATGCATGACATGATGTTCAGAGGTACTCCCCGTCTTTCCCCCTGAATCGAGATCTGTTCTCCGTTCTGCAACGTCACTCGTACAACTTTCTCGTTGCATACAATCTCGGCTTGGTTAGCAGATAACCAGTCCATTCCAACGACCACATCAAAGCTTCCGAGTGTTACCGGCATCAAATCGATCTCAAGTTCGTGACCTGCCAAGGTCATAGCGCATCCTCGAAGAATGTGTTGCGTTTCGATCAACTTGCCGTCGGCTAATTCTACAGTATACTTGTAGTCTAGTGGTGTTGGGGTAATATCTAGTAATTTGCTAAACTCACTAGATATAAAGCTCCTATCGGCACCGGTATCAAATAATATGCTAGCATAGACATTATTTAAAAGAAACGTACCGGTTACGATATTTGGGTCATCCTTGGCTTCTCCCGAGCCAATCACAAAAGCTCTTCCTTTGGCCGCTCCTCCTCCGGCCTTCTTCAGTTGAGGACAATCCCTCCTCATGTGGCCCGGCTTGCCACATTCATAACACCCTCTAAGAGTGTTCTGGTTGTTGTTGTTATTCTGGTTCTGGTTGTGGTTGGGATTGTTGTTGTTGATGGGGAATCTTGTTCTGCAATCCTTGGCCATATGGCCGTGTCATCCGCACTTCAGGCAACGGTATCGTTCGCATTTCCCGGAGTGGTGGTATGAGCATCGGTTGCACAATGGGTATTTCCCCTGATATACACCCTTCCCCTTGTCATCGGGTTGGGTGGCAGTGAAAGCTCTGGCTGGTGCAGATTTTTGTTGTTGTTGGGGTTGATGAGCTTGCTGGTGGCTGGGTTCCCACTTCCTCTTCTGGCTCTCTTGAGGCTTCACATGCTCGCCTCGTTTTGGTAGCTTGCCCTGCGCTACAGCTTGATCGGTCAGTTTATGAGCCAGTCTGATCAGTGGTTGGATGGTGGTGATGTCAGACGCCATCACTATGCTTTGGAATTGCTCGGGCAGTCCACTGATGAACTGCTCGATCTTCTTGTATTCCGGCGTCACCATAGCCGGGCATAGCTTACACAGCTCATGAAATCGAGTACAATATTGCTCGATCTCCGATCCCACCATCTTATGCACCCAGAATTCCGCTTCCAGTTTGCGGATCTCATCACGAGGACAATATTCCTCATGCAGTAGTCGGGTGAAGTCGGTCCATGACATGGAGTTGGCACCGTCCAACCCCAAGGTTTGAACATGGGTGTTCCACCATGTAAGAGCTGGTCCCTCCAGTGTACCGGTTGCATACTTGACCCGGTTTTCTTCAGAACATTCGCACATGGCGAACACAGATTCTGCCTTCTCAACCCAACGAAGCATACCAACAGCTCCCTCAGTTCCCTTGAATTTGTGAGGGTGGCAGTTCAGGAAGGATTTGAAAGAACATCCCTTGTTGTTGTTGTTGCCTTGCGATCCTGTTGTTCAGAAACCAATGTCGTGTGTTAGTGCGTGTTAGCTACACTATGTTAGTCATGTTAGGCAAGTGTTGGTACCGTTGTTAGTGCCACTCGTTTCGCTGGCCTGTTTGTTTGCCTCGTACTCAGCGAGCATCCGGTTGAATCTGCGTTCAACCATCATGTTGATTCTTGCCTTTTCGGCCTTGCGTTTGAGTCTTAGGGCATTTGCTCCTCTCCCCGACATGTTCTATACGGAAGGTTAGAATGTTAGTTAGCATGGGTTCGAGCATTAGCCAATGTCATAAGAGAAGTCAAGTCAGATGTTATGTCAGAAGTCAGATCATATGTCATGCTAGTAGTCAAGTCAGATGTTATGTTATCATGGTCAACATGTAATAAGTAGGACAAAACATAATTCTCATTAATAATAAGCTTGAAGTACAATGATTTCAAAAGGAAATACATAATAAGTTTTTCGAGCACATCCCGCTCGTCTAGGCCAAAATAAGAAAATACAAAATACAACAGTCCTCTAATCCGAATCCATAGAGACGTGTGAGATATCGCTAGCAGCGTCTCCGTCATCATCATCCTCCTCCGGATCCTCATTAGGATCCTCATCAAGGTCCTCTTCTTCGAGGTCCTCGGCCTCGAATTCAGGACCATCCTCCTGAGGTGGCTCCTCAATAAACTGTGCAGCCCATGCATTAAGCATGGCATCACTGGCCTGCACCATGGCCTGAGTCTCGGTGATGTCCGTCCGATTCTCGGTGATACGCACGTCGTGTTCCTGCATGACATCGACGACCTGTCCATGCTCGGTCAGTAGTTGGGACATTTGGAGTCGTAGAGCCTCCATCTGGGCTTCCAGTCTGTTGTTGCGCTCCTCTAGCTGATCGTTTCGCCTTTCTAGACGATCGTTTCTCTCACGAAGAGTCCGAAACTCATCAGTTAGTTCCCTACTCTTCCGAATCACCTGTCGTGTGCAAGCCACGTGTGCCGCAAACGCCTGCTCTGTCGACACTCCGAGTGGTGGTAAACGATGGCCTGGAGTGGTGTCGCCGGGATATCGGTAAGGTGGTACTCTCTCCTCTATGATCCAACTCTGTATGATGGCGGGTAGCCATCCTCAGTACCTAGCCCGTACTGAGTCCCTAGCTCTCCGATCCATCTCGGCATCGACCTGGGCTACGATGCTCTCGACGCGTCGCCGACTCTCGGCAGCCATGTCATCAGGGATCTGGTGTCGGTCGGTGCTCCTGCTAGTGTTATCGTCAGCCATCCTGCATGTTTTTAAGTTAGTAAGCAACAGTTCGATAAGTAATAATGTCATCATTGTGCAAGTTCTACGTGTAGTGTCTACAGTTGAGCAATGGCTATAGTCTAAGTTTACTACATGCAAACCTAGTTCCCTATAACCAAGGCTCTGATACCAGTCTGTCACACCCCCAATTTCCCACTCGTGGTGTCAGTCCACGTGGATGTGACGTGTCCAGAATCACAGCTCAAGGTCATATAGAACACCTCTATATGTGTTTACAAATCCATTGTTTGACACATACATAATTAAAATAGTTTGCAGCGGAAAAAGTATTTCATCATATAGCAGCGGAATATTCAAATGTTTGACATATGCAGCGGAAATCAAAAGTTGTTAAACACTACGATGTTTGATAAAGATACATATTCATAATAAACAGTGTTTGTATGAAAACATAGATAAATGCATGCAGATCCTATGCTCGATCCCCTACGTGCATTCCTGGCATCCATAGCCTGCTAGTTACCTGAGAATACAAGTTTGAAAACAAGTGTCAACACGATGGTTGGTGAGTTCACAGGTTTTGATATACATATAGTAAAGAAAGTGTGTCATGCTGTTTATCGATGTTAGTACCGAGCCCTAGGCCCAAAGTGTCAGTGCGTCACTACCGAACTAGACTTGTTTGTCCTTGCCTCCGCTATGCCTCGTATGCATAGCAAGTTAGGTCAGAATTTGCACGGGTTATGACACTCAGTCAACATGGTGCCCCGTGGGGTTAGTCATTCCCTAATGGATCCATCCAAACCTACCACGTTGTTCGTACATTAACGGTAAGACTTTGTGAGGGCTTGTAACGAGTTCAACACTTAATGTTTGTCCAATAAACCAGCATACACAATAGTGTTTGTACAGTAATAATGTTTGACTCGATGCAACTAGTATTCTCCCCCTATTTAAAAGCATTTGAAAAAGAGTAAAGAGGGGCCGTAAACTCACCTTAGTGATGAAGTAGTGTGTAAGCGTAAGCTCCTGAACGTCAAGTAGCACGTCTCGGTCACCGGCAACCTATATCGTATACCGTACGTGAGTTCGTGTAAGTGACCGTGCTAGTGTTCGTGTTAGTGCTCATGTTTGTGTCCAACAACCCTTGGTTGTTCATGTTTGCCCGTGTCGGTCCACGATGACCGTGTTTGCTCGTGTTGGTCCACATTGACCATGTTTGACCAAAGTTGACCGTGTTTGACCAAGGTTGACCGTGTCAAGTCAACGACCCGTTGGTGAACCGTGTGACGGTTTGTGAATCGTGTAGCAACGTGTAAGTGTTCGTCGTGTGCAAAACGCGTAAGTCGCGTCTATGGACAACTTACTATTTATAGTAAGTTTCCATTTGTGGAAAGTTCACAAAGCATAACGGTTTTAGAGTTCTAGCATGCTCAATAGTCCTACGTGATCATGTTAACACATAGCACATTATCATACAAGATCACATAAGTCGTTTATAACATGTTTGCACATAAAAGTTTCCTAAAATGGAAAGTTTCCATTTTTAGCATACGTGACATCGGGAACCATCTAGCTTAGCATCTAAACATCATATTAAAACATAATAAGTCATTTAGCATGCTCAAATAACACGACACGTTGACAATTCGGTTTTTCTAAAAATAAAGTTACTATAAATAGTAACTTTGTGGTTTTTGCATAAAAATGACCATTTAACATTTCTAAACAATTTTTCATATCATCATTCATCATAATATGTCATCTAACAACATTTAATCATGTCAACATATCCGATTTCATCATCTAACAATATTCTTACCCAAAAAGTTACTAAAAATAGTAATAACACTAAATATGATCATAGACATCATCAAGACTACCTTCTAACACATCAAATCATCATGTTATCATTCTAGCAACAAGTCTATGTACATGCATGTTCATCATATATTTCAAATCATCACTTGTAACTAAAAAGTTACTATAAATAGCAAGTTTGGCTCCAAATCACATTTTGACCATTATAATCACAATCTAATCTTGCAAGGACACTTATACATTATCAAGAATCATCTCAACATCAACAAAACTATCTAAAATGCCTTAGATCATACATGCATGTCCATATATCTTTACAAAACATCATTTTAAGCAACAAGACCCATACCCATCATCATAGATCATCATCTAAACACCTTAGATCATCATAAAACATATCTAAATCAACAAACCCAGATCAAAATCTCGTGCATGTGCATTCAAAGTGCTTGCATGTGGGTTTTGTGCATTGCATGTGTGTGTAGGAGTGAAGGGAGTAAGTTTTAAGCATAGAACTACCTTCTAGAGATCCTTGAACACTAGATTGATGAATAATCAGCTCCTGGACCTCCTGAGATTACTGATTTCGACAGGAAGGAGAGGGTGATGGTAGTTTCAAGCTTCCAACTTAGGTCTTCAAGCTTCCAATCTCCACTCTAAGCTTCCACAAGCTTGATGATGGCTTCAACAGGGTAACAATGGAGTTTTCTGGTGGGGAAGACGACTTTGAGTGGTCTAGAGCTCGAGAAGATAAAATAGGGTGGCTTGAAATGATTTTTCTTGGTTTTATAAAGATTTTAGCGTGTTAGGCTGTCAGGCGTAACGCCTGACGTGGGTGTGCACTATGTGTCGTTACGCGCGGGATGGAACGGATGGGCGCTCAATTTCCCATCCGCGCGTATCGCCTATCGTGGGCGTCTCGGGTCAGGCGTACCGCCTGGCCTGAATTTCAAGCCCAATAAGCTTGTTTTGTTGTTCTGGCCCATTCTTGCCCGTTTCTCGGCTGTAAAACATCATTCGAGCGTCGTTTGGACTCTATTGGTCAATTATTAGCCATAATTGACTTGTGACAGTGTTTCGTGAAGTTTCGAGTGTTGTGCTACACAATGTGTTAGACGTTCACCAACGTTCGTGTGTTTTGACACGTGTGTGTGTTTGTCGATAATTCCACGAATTATCTTGTCGTATGCCAGTGTTCGTACTGTCGTGCCACGTGTCACACTAAATAAATCTAATTCTAGTGCCACGTGTACATAATGTATTTAAATAAACATTTAAATAAAATCAAAGCTGACCTGGAAATTACGGGGTGTCACATATTACATGAGACTTAATGCTATTACATGAGACTTGATCCGATTACATGAAACTTGATGCTATTACATGAGACTGAATACTATTACATGAGACTTGATCAGATTACATGAAACTTGATGCTATTACATGAGACTTGATACTTATATATGAGATTTGATACTATGAGACTATGTGCTGTATATGAGACTTGAAATAAACATATGATATACATGACGAATCAATGAGTGAACACTTGAAACTTTATGCTTGGAAACTATTACTTGCGCATGAAACATTGTACATGTATCTAACCATAGTCTACGTAATTGCTAAACTTCTGGTATTCCAGAGCTTGAACCTATGGGGTGAGATGCATGTAAAAACATAAACATAATGATACTCAGCTATTACCTGGTTATAAGGGACATGTAATTGCTAAACTTCTGGTATTCCAGAGCTTTTGTCGGCTTATATGAGGTATGTAAAGGCTAAACATGAAAGTATCGATTCTAGGCTATTACCTGGTTATAAGGGACATGTAATTGCTAAACTTCTGGTATTCCAGAGCTTGTGTCGGCTTATATGAGGTATGTAAATGCTAAACATAAACGTAACGTTACTAGGCTATTACCTGGTTATAAGGGACATGTAATTGCTAAACTTCTGGTAGTCCAGAGCTTTTGTCGGCTTATAAGAGGTATGTAAATGCTAAACATGAACATAACGATGCTAAGCTATTATCTATATAAGAGACATGTAATTGCTAAACTTCTGGTATTCCAGAGCTTTTGTCTGCTTATAGGAGATATGTAATTGCTGGATTATTTGTGTATGCATAGCTTGTACCTATGTATGGAAATAGGGACAGCTAAACTGTGTGCGTGTGAAACTTGATGCTTGAGAAACATACATTGAAACTAACATTTGTAAACAATATAGACTTGTAAACTTTGAAACAGACAACAAAAGCTTTGATAAGGAATGGGTTGATTGGTAGGTAAAATGCTTAATTATTATTAACAACAGTGTCATATCTGGATTAGTATGTGGTGGGACGGCGTCTGGGCGGGTCGTAGGCTCGACCCAGGGGTATGCCCTATATATAAGCATACCGATTTGGATATTACATGTGGAGTTAATGAGGTTAAGGTTTTACCGAAAGAGGTTTGTTAAAACTAATTTAAACTTATAAACTTTATGAACTCACCAACCATTGTGTTGACCTTGTTTTCTTACATGCATTCTCAGGTGATGAACATGTTTAAGCTAAGGCTTCAGGATTTGCATACTAGGCGGCCCAGATAGAGGACCTAGTAGACTTTTGAGAAGCACATCTTTTGTTGAAGATACATATTACTTTTGATATCTTGTACATATACAAGATATAAACATGTTATTCTTTTGATAGGTTTACTTAGTTAAATTGCAGAACATTGATGATGTAATTTAACTTTGTAATCCTAGTTATCATTTGATTGTGCTTTAGTTATTCTTAAACATTGATGATATGTAAACAATCTGATCATTTTGATTATCACCCGCGATATCACGCCCCGGGAACCTTCCGCCCGACGGGGACTTCGATCCAACCCCGCCGGCTCGGGGTGTGACAGATTGGTATCAGAGCTCAAGGTTATAGAGAATAATAGTTCATTACATAAACGGTTTGGTCTAGACTATAACTTAGGGACCCTCATGTAGAGAACTTAAGACTTAAGCTTGTATTATGTTTTCTACGTTCGATCACTGCACTAACCAAATTCTTTGTGTTATGAACAGAATGCCGCCGAGAAAACAACCTAATCCACAAGTCTTTGCACCTCGCTCTTCGACTCCTACACCACCAGATTCACCACCGCCACCTCCTCCTCCTCCACACTCTCCACCACCAGGTTCAAGCACTGTTCAGACATTAGATCCTGCTACTATCGCCTTGGCGACACTGCTGAGTACCCAACTGACAAGCCAACTGAAAGATGTCATCCCAGAGATGATAAATCGGATTCAGGGACATGGCAACACCTCTGCCCATACCACCGGAGAGGCTAGTGGAAACACTGGTCATACTTCTGACTGCTCCTACAAATCCTTTGTAGGATGCAAACCCCCAAGCTTTACTGGGGTCGAGGGAGCTGTTGGGCTGATCCAATGGCTCGAGAAAATGGAGAACACTCTGGACATAAGCAGTTGTCCAGAACACCATAAAGTTCGCTATGCAACTGGTTCATTTAGCAAGCGAGCACTGACATGGTGGAATGCTCAGATCCGAGCAAAGGGAAGAGACGAGGCAATGCCCTGGGCAGAATTTAAGCTTCTTCTGAGGAATGAGTTTTGCCCGAAACATGAACTACAACAACTGGAGATTGAGCTCTCGAATCATGAGATGAAGGGAGCTGATCATATGACTTTTACCAACCGCTATCATGAACTGGTAGCCTTGGTGCCAGAAATGGTACCAACCTTGGAGAAAATAATTGATCGCTATGTGGCAGGATTACCTTCATGTATACAAAGCGTTGTACTGGCTTCATATCCTGCTACTTTGGAGTCAGCCATTTCCCTCTCTGCTAAGCTTACCAAGGTAATGGTAAAGTCTGGAGTCTTAAAAGATGAAGCTGGAAAAGCCAAGGAAACAACATCAAAGAAACCCGAGTACCACCAGAAAAAGAAGCAAAAGGTCGTAAAGAACTATGCGGCCGTTACCCCTTTGAGACAGGCACCTGCAGCACCTGTCAATCCTGCTACAAGGGGTTATGGAGGAGAACATCCTCAGTGCACACACTGCAAGTATCATCACCCACCTGGTGCTCAATGCAGGAAGTGCACTAATTGTGGCCGGTTTGGCCACTGGGTTACCAAATGCCGGGTTGCTGTAAACCAGGCTACTAACACTGCAGCAAGAGCACTACCTCCTCCACCACCACAGAATCCAGCTGACAACAACAGAGGCTGCTACACATGCGGGGAAACAGGTCATTTCTCCTGCAACTGTCCTAAGCGAGTGCAACCAGGAGCACAAGCACTTCGTGGACGAGCTTTTGTCATTGGAGCCAATGCTGCACGCCAAGACCCTAATGTGGTCACTGGTACATTTCTTTTACATGACTCTTATGCATCTATACTATTTGATACTGGTGCAGACCAGAGTTTTATTTCATCTGATTTTGCACAACAACTTAGTCTTACTGAGGAGACTTTAGACTCCCCTTACATTATCGAAGTAGCGAATGGGAAACAAGTTACAGTTAGCACTATACTTAGGAATTGCCCACTTACACTCATAGATCACACATTTACCATCGACTTGTTGCCGATGGAGTTGGGCAGTTTCGATATCATCGTGGGGATGGATTGGCTCTCACTCAATCGAGTTGAAGTCATCTGTTCCGAGAAGCTACTTCGGATTCCAGTAACGGATGATCGTGTATTGGAAGTTCGTGGGGATCAAGCAAAGCGAAACGTAAAGATCATATCATGCATAAAAGCGCGTAAGTGTCTACAAAAGAAGTGCATAGCTTTCTTGGCTCACGTGGTGGAGAAAGAGAAAGACAAGAAAACAATACAAGACGTACCGATAGTGAGGGAATATCCTGAGGTGTTTCCTAAAGATCTACCTGGTTTGCCACCTGTGCGACCGGTAGAGTTCCGTATCGACCTGATTCCTGGAGCAACACCTGTTGCTAAATCTCCTTACAGGTTAGCACCTTCGGAGATGCAGGAATTATCTAACCAACTGCAGGAACTACTTGATAAAGGTTTCATCCGACCGAGCTACTCACCTTGGGGAGCTCCGGTATTGTTTGTGAAAAAGAAGGATGGATCTTTTCGTATGTGCATAGATTACAGGGAGTTAAACAAACTAACCATCAAGAATCGGTATCCATTACCGAGGATTGATGATTTGTTTGATCAATTGCAAGGAGCTCAATACTTTTCGAAGATCGATCTACGTTCCGGATACCATCAGCTCAGAGTACAAGACGAAGACATACCGAAGACGGCGTTTCGTACCAGATACGGGCATTACGAATTCATGGTGATGCCTTTTGGTTTGACGAATGCACCCGCGGTTTTCATGGACCTCATGAACCGTGTGTGTAAGCCGTACTTGGATCAATTTGTTATTGTTTTTATTGATGACATATTGATCTATTCTAAAACCAAAGCAAAACACGAGCAACATCTTAGAACGATCTTGGAACTGTTAAAGGAAGAGAAGCTCTATGCCAAATTCTCTAAGTGTGAGTTTTGGTTAAAAGAGGTTCAATTCCTAGGCCATGTTGTTAACAGTGAGGGAATACACGTTGATCCTGCCAAGATCGAGGCAATAAAAGATTGGGACACTCCGAAGACACCTACGGAGATACGTTTTTTTCTAGGCTTAGCAGGCTATTACAGAAGGTTCATCTCGAATTTTTCTAAGATAGCTCGGCCACTCACAAAGTTGACACAGAAGAGCGAGCCGTTTGTTTGGGAACAAAAGCAAGAAGAAGCCTTTCAGACGTTGAAGCAAAAGCTATGTGATGCTCCGATCTTATCACTCCCAGACGGTTGTTATGACTTTGTTGTATACTGTGATGCCTCCCATCAGGGACTTGGCTGTGTACTTATGCAGCGGGACAAAGTCATTGCTTATGCGTCGAGACAATTAAAGATTCATGAGAAGAACTTCACTACTCATGATCTGGAATGGGGAGCTGTGATATTTGCACTGAAGATCTGGAGGCATTACTTGCATGGCACCAAGTGTACCATATTCACAGATCACAAGAGTTTGCAACACATATTTGATCAGAAGGAACTCAACATGAGACAGTGACGTTGGGTTGAGCTTCTGAATGACTATGACTGTGTAATCAAGTACCATCCGGGCAAGGCAAACGTTGTAGCCGATGCCTTGAGTCGGAAAGAACGAGTCAAACCCTTGCGTGTCAGGGCAATGGGAATGACTGTGCAGACAAGCTTACACGACCATATTATGCAAGCACAACAAGAAGCGATTGAACGAGGGAACTTGAAGAAAGACTTAGATTGTGGAATGGAGAAACATTTGGAAACAAAACCCGATGGACTTGTTTACTTCAAGGATCGTATCTGGATTCCTACAGTAGATGAGTTAAGGAAACTTATTTTTGATGAAGCACATAAGACCAAGTACTCTGTGCACCCCGGTGCTGATAAAATGTACCAAGACTTACGTACATTTTATTGGTGGCCGGGTATGAAGAAAGACATTGCTGAGTATGTTGGTCGATGCCTTACGTGCGCTAAGGTGAAGCCGGAACACCAGAGACCGTCAGGTTTACTGGAACAGCCTGAAATTCCGCTTTGGAAGTGGGAACAAATAGCTATGGACTTTGTTACCAAACTACCCCGCACTTCCAGTGGACACGACACTATTTGGGTTGTCATTGATCGATTAACCAAGTCTGCTCATTTCTTGCCGATGCGAGAAACTTACTCAATGGATAAACTAGCGAAGCTTTACATCAATGAGATAGTGGTACGCCATGGTGTGGCATTGTCTATCATTTCGGATCGCGATAGCAGATTTACATCAAGATTCTGGCAGTCATTGCAGAAGTCTCTGGGGACACAATTAAACTTGAGTACAGCTTATCATCCACAGACGGATGGTCAAAGCGAACGTACTATTCAGACCCTGGAGGACATGTTGAGAACTTGTGTTCTAGACTTTGGTGGTAATTGGGACTCCCACTTGCCACTAATCGAGTTCTCCTACAACAACAGTTATCACAGCAACATTGGTTGTGCCCCATTCGAGGCCCTTTATGGTCGAAAGTGTCGGTCACCGATCTGTTGGTCAGAAGTGGGAGACAATCGTATCACGGGGCCAGAACTTATTCAAGAAACTACAGACAAGATTGCTCAGATACAACAAAGACTACAAGCGACACGAAGCAGACAAAAGAGCTATGCTGATAAACGGCGTAAGCCGTTGGAATTCCAAGTGGGAGATCGTGTTATGCTTAAGGTTTCTCCTTGGAAAGGCGTAGTCCGTTTTGCAAAGAAAGGCAAACTAACACCACGATACGTGGGACCGTTCGAGATCATCGAACGTATTGGTCCTGTGGCGTACAGATTGAGCTTACCGGATGAACTTAGTGGTGTACATGACGTGTTTCACGTCTCAAACTTGAAGAAGTGCTTGGCTGATGAAACTCTTATCATACCAGTTGAAGAAATTCAATTGGATGAAAACTTACGCTTTGTTGAAGAACCGTTAGAAATCATGGATCGCAAAGTCAAGAAACTGAGGCGAAGCCGTATTCCTATAGTTAAAGTTCGTTGGAACTCAAGGCGCGGACCCGAGTTTACTTGGGAACGTGAAGATCACATGAGGAACAAGTATCCCCAACTCTTTGCCGAGGAAGTCGTACCGAATAACGAGTCATAAATTTCGGGACGAAATTTCTCTAACAAGGGGAGACTGTAACATCAGTGCCGGACGCGTGCCGGAACAGTGATCGCAACAGTAAACCATACAGTAAATCAGGTACACATTACGTGAAACTATGCTTATTTTATTGGAACATTATGCTTTATACTAGACTATTAAACGACTGTCTGAATCTGACTGAAACCTTAGGGTTTAACAGTCAGAAACATGTCAGACAACACAGTGTTGAAACACATAAACTTGATTTGATACTATTGTGTATATACATATATGAGGTTAAACAAAACGAAACTATAACAGTTATTGTGACGGAATGTTAAACAGACGAATTATTCGTATAGGTGACGATCTGTACGAATGATTCTGAGAGTTTAACGTTCTGAAATAATGACTGAAAAGTAGAAAACAAAAGTTGGAAAGCCAAACCATCGTCGTGTTCGTTCGAATGACAATTCGAACGAATACGCGCGATGGCGACGCGTTCTAACGAAACGAAAACGAAAACGATTACGAGCGTTAAAATAATAAAAATAAATTAAAAATAATATTTATTAGTAAATCCCACTTAAAAAGATTTAAGTTAAACTACTTTTGTTAAACTACGCGAAATTAACGTTAAATAACGAGGTTTAACAGTCTGATCCCGAACGAAACAGTAAAAGTAAGTAAAATATAATATTTTACGATTTACAATTTTGAAACTCATCAAAAACAATTAAAGAAAACTATTTTACAGTTCAAAATATTTAATGTCGTAATCGTAAAAACGCGTGCGTAAAAATACGCGAAACCGACACCGAGCGAGACCGAACACGCGTGAAAACACTCTGGACTTAAAAACCTTCACTCTTTTTCACAAGATGCAGCTCAAACTCGTTTTTCTCTCCAAAAATCCCGAAATCCCGTTTTTACACTAGCATACCTCCACAAAAAGTGCCATAACTCCTTCATTTCTCATCGGAATCGCACGTATAATATATCAAAACGACCGGCTCGACGAGAGGAATCTAGAAGTAAAAGGGATCGGAGCTAACTCGAAGTATTCTGGCCGGAATAGTAGAAAGAAGTTGCTGATCTGCAGGTATTACTGTTCATCTTCTTCTTCGCTGCAATTTCCGATTTCCAGCTCCTATAACTCGAGTTTTAGACCTGTAATGAATGTAGCAACACTTGGATTGACTTAGATTAGGATTAATTATGGTTTATATGTGTTGATTGGGGCTGCCATGGTTAAAAATGGGGCTGCCATGGCCTAAAACGGGCTGCCATGGCCAAAAACGGGCTGCCATGGCTGCACCATGCCACCTCGACACCTAGCTGCACTAAAACAGCCTTAAAACCCTTTAAATGGATGATGTTTGAGCTGAACATGGATCGGGAAGGGGTGGTCATGGTCGTGGGGGGGGGGCCTGGAAGGAAGAGAGTGCCGAAGACCCATAAGTGGGCAGCCACTTCTCTCGCCATTCACCACCTTCGTCGGGCTGGAACCAAGCCGAGAACCACCTTGGGATAGAAAAGGATTAGCCGAGAGAACCCTGTGTTGGATCATCCATATCCGGGGCTGTTGAAAGGCTCGATCTCAAGGGAGAATCCAAGCCTTACGGCCGATTCAAAACCCTTGTGGTAATTGTGCCATGGTGTTGCAAGGATGATGGATGTGATGAACCAATAGGGTAGACATAGAAATCAAGCATAAACACCCATAAAAGGGATAGTATTTGTGAGTGAGTCGTGCGAAACGGCTAAGTCATGTAAGCCATGGAAAAAAAAAACCTTAAACACTTCTTTAAATGCTTGGAACAATTATAAACGCTTAAGTCATAAACTTTTCAAGTGGTGTCATATGAACAAAGGGTACAAAGTCATAAACGTGTGTTGTTTTTATGCATAACAAAGCTTATGCATAAGACCACATGATACTTTTCATACATCGATCATTACTTCATGGATCCAAATATGGTTTTCAAGTTGACATAACACTCTTTGAATATAGTGAACAAGTGATCCAAACACAATTCATGAGCAAATTAACACAAATCAATCAACGAATCAAAGTCTATACAATCATAAAACTTATATCTTATGTTTGATTACAATGATATAGGAACCGGTTAGAAGTTTTGTTTGCTACTTGCTACTTGTTTTGGTTCGGAGTCTACTGCTGTCAGGTGAGTTCATTGTCCCCTTTCAAACTTATTTGTTTTACTTCGGGACTGAGAAGCATGTTAAACATTTTTGTTGAAATGTTACTTAATGCTTTAAACATAAACATGATTACTTATGATTGGAAACTTATACTTTAAGCTTGATGCTTAAAATCAATTGTTGGATACTCGTAAGACTTATGAGATTTGATGCTATTACATGAGACTTAATGCTATTACATGAGACTTGATCCGATTACATGAAACTTGATGCTATTACATGAGACTGAATACTATTACATGAGACTTGATCAGATTACATGAAACTTGATGCTATTACATGAGACTTGATACTTATATATGAGATTTGATACTATGAGACTATGTGCTGTATATGAGACTTGAAATAAACATATGATATACATGACGAATCAATGAGTGAACACTTGAAACTTTATGCTTGGAAACTATTACTTGCGCATGAAACATTGTACATGTATCTAACCATAGTCTACGTAATTGCTAAACTTCTGGTATTCCAGAGCTTGTACCTATGGGGTGAGATGCATGTAAAAACATAAACATAATGATACTCAGCTATTACCTGGTTATAAGGGACATGTAATTGCTAAACTTCTGGTATTCCAGAGCTTTTGTCGGCTTATATGAGGTATGTAAAGGCTAAACATGAAAGTATCGATTCTAGGCTATTACCTGGTTATAAGGGACATGTAATTGCTAAACTTCTGGTATTCCAGAGCTTGTGTCGGCTTATATGAGGTATGTAAATGCTAAACATAAACGTAACGTTACTAGGCTATTACCTGGTTATAAGGGACATGTAATTGCTAAACTTCTGGTAGTCCAGAGCTTTTGTCGGCTTATAAGAGGTATGTAAATGCTAAACATGAACATAACGATGCTAAGCTATTATCTATATAAGAGACATGTAATTGCTAAACTTCTGGTATTCCAGAGCTTTTGTCTGCTTATAGGAGATATGTAATTGCTGGATTATTTGTGTATGCATAGCTTGTACCTATGTATGGAAATAGGGACAACTAAACTGTGTGCGTGTGAAACTTGATGCTTGAGAAACATACATTGAAACTAACATTTGTAAACAATATAGACTTGTAAACTTTGAAACAGACAACAAAAGCTTTGATAAGGAATGGGTTGATTGGTAGGTAAAATGCTTAATTATTATTAACAACAGTGTCATATCTGGATTAGTATGTGGTGGGACGGCGTCTGGGCGGGTCGTAGGCTCGACCCAGGGGTATGCCCTATATATAAGCATACCGATTTGGATATTACACGTGGAGTTAATGAGGTTAAGGTTTTACCGAAAGAGGTTTGTTAAAACTAATTTAAACTTATAAACTTTATGAACTCACCAACCATTGTGTTGACCTTGTTTTCTTACATGCATTCTCAGGTGATGAACATGTTTAAGCTAAGGCTTCAGGATTTGCATACTAGGCGGCCCAGATAGAGGACCTAGTAGACTTTTGAGAAGCACATCTTTTGTTGAAGATACATATTACTTTTGATATCTTGTACATATACAAGATATAAACATGTTATTCTTTTGATAGGTTTACTTAGTTAAATTGCAGAACATTGATGATGTAATTTAACTTTGTAATCCTAGTTATCATTTGATTGTACTTTAGTTATTCTTAAACATTGATGCTATGTAAACAATCTGATCATTTTGATTATCACCCGCGATATCACGCCCCGGGAACCTTCCGCCCGACGGGGACTTCGATCCAACCCCGCCGGCTCGGGGTGCGACAAATATTATAACCCTTATTAAACATAGTGTGAAATTCATTAAAAGATACTATTATAAAAGATGAACAAGATTTGTCATCATATCATATTACCATAACATCAGTGCAATTAACATAATTTACATTTTATATTTGTAATACCAAAAAAGCTTTTTTGGATGTCTTGAAGAGAGAGACGCGTTAAATGTTAATGCAAACATGTTTTTAATTATGTAATTAATCTTATCTTATCTTACTAATATAATAAACAAAAATATATTTGGACACTTGTCATAATTTTAAGACAATATTGTCACTTGGAATCTTCTCATCATCTTATTTAATTCTCTTATATTTAATAATTATTTTATCTTTCGTATTCAATAATTATAATATTAATGATATTATTTACCTTTTTAATACCAAAATGTTTTTTAATACATTAAAAATAAATTTATTTATTCAAAAAAACTTTAAAAAAGTTCTAAGATATGAATATATTTTTTTCTAAAAATCAACATCTTTAGTAATAAAACATAATTCCAATTGATAATTTAAAGATTTTTATTTTTAAAAATCATGTTTTATCAAAAAAAAAAATTAACAAATAAAATAGACTATAGATTTGAAACAACATTTTTTTTATAAAAAATAACGTTTTTAGTATTAAATTTTTAATAAATAATTTATTTAAAAACATAATCTTTTATTATTGTTATATATCTTAAGTCACCTATTAATGTGTTATTTAATTATTATATTTCAAAATATCGTTTTCTAATTTATAAATTTTAATTAATAACTATCTAATATTTTATATTAAATCCGTGTAACACACGGGGTAATAGTCTAGTTAATTATATGATATATTATATATGATGATGATAAAACTAAAATTATCATCATATCATATTACCATAATATTGGTGTAATCAACATAATCTATATCGTATATATTTTTGTGATGCTAAAAAGGTTTTCTTTTATGAACGATATAAAGAAACACATTGGTAGAAACATTTCCAAAACGTATAGTTAATTAACTAATGACAGTAATAATTATAAAAAGGTAATGGATTAGTGAATATAAATATAATTTATTAAATATTTCTAGTTAAAATAAACGCAATATATAATTTCTGGTTTATGATTTAATTCAAGTATCAGTTATACGTACAATGTTTATCATAACATAATTATCATATTATGTTATGATAATAATTCTTTTTATTTTAAAACAATTTATCACATAAGTTTTATTTAATAAATTTTCGGCAGTTATAAATTTTATCACAATGAAGTTTATCGGGGCAAAACTTTCTTGGTCTATATTTAAACCAGAAGAAGAGTTTCAATTATTTTATCTTTATTTAACCAAAATTATTTAAAATTATTAAGTATACCTTTAAATTAAAAAAAATAAATATAATTTCTTGTTGATTTTAACTATCACAAAATGAGTAATTGCATTTTTATTATAAATACTAAGGCTGGATGTATGTAAAGGTTAAACTGATACGCTAAACAAAACTAACATAAAAATTCAAATATTCTTTTCAATTTAATAATAATAATCCTATATATTTTCTGGTTTAATTAACACGTCCTATATTATAGATACATCAAGCATGTTATTTAGGTATTCAGAATACGGATATTATTGTAACACATGATCTTAAAGTATGAGTAGTATGGTACCGTACGACTCATATAAGATGTTAAACGACAAAAAACTACAAATATCATTTCAATCATTTATCCATAATAGTATCGTATCATAAGACCACATAACATGACTAGTATGTTATAATACGACTCATATATCCTTAGTTTTTGATGTAAAAACTCTATTAGTTAAACGAGATAAACTTCGCCACTTGAGGTTAGTTCAACTTATTTACACTCGATTTTTTAACGTGTTGTATATTATAATATTAATAAGAATAACAAATTGTTTTATGTAAAGTTGTTTTTTAGCCTTAATATTTGTTGAAATAACACTATGCGTCTATGCCAATATCCATGTATTGGGTGTTAAAGCATTGACTATCCGATTGCCGATACAAACTAAACAAATAAATTACGTATTTAAATTTAAGTCTTGCAAATACAAAACCCAAAATATTAATTTTATAAAATTTATTAGCAAATTAAATTAAATAAAAGTATGATACTTAAATTGAAATTATCAGAGCATGTCCCTCGTGTATTTGGAAAATATGAAAAATTAAAAAAAAAAAAAAAATACACGCAACAGTTCACACCTTGTATCAGAACTAACACATTAATTAACGATAACATCAAACGATCTTTATATAAACAAAGTTGTCGTGACGAAGCTTAAAGAATAGAAAGAAGGAGCGGAAGTTAAAAAGCGGAGACATAATTCTTATAAAGCTTTTTTAACTAGGGTTGTAAAAGTCGTTAGAAGCAAGCTGGGTGACGAGATACCGCCTAGAAATTAATCGACGTTAGGCGGATTGAAATTTTTATATGTAATTTTACAAATATATATCATATACACACAATCAATATCATTAATTTCATAAAATATTTCAAATAATTTAAAAAATAAACTTAAACATACCAAGTCAAGTAATTAAAAGTTCAAACTTAAACATTAGAACAAAAGAAGATCGAAAACTCGAACGACAAAGAAGATTGAAGCTAAGTTCAAAGTTTACAGATAAATTTCGATGTTTTAGAGACATAATAAGAATTTATTGTTGAGAAATATCTCAAATAATCATGGATTTGGTTCCTTTTTAGTTTTTACCAGGAAAAAAAATAAAAAAATAACGATTAGGCCACCTAGGCTCCTCGTTTAGGTCGCCTAAGGCAAAATTGACTCGGTGAATGGGCTCCTAAGCGGCCGCTTAGGCCAGGTTTTACAACATTGACTAGAAATTGCAATAATGACCCATGACAAGATAAATGTATAAATTTGAGTAAACACTTTTTATAAATAAGTAACATTATGACAAATAACATGTTGAGATGAGTAACATATTTAACACAATATAAGTCAAGATATGTAACTTACAAAATATGTGAATATAATGTATTTAAACGGGTAATAATTACAACTATTTTTAATTTGAACTAAAAAAACGATCATTTACTCCAAAACTTATTTCGCTTAAAACTCATTATAACCAGTGGCGAAGCTTGACCATAATCCCAGAGAGGGCGAAATAAAAATTTTTTTCCAGGGGGCGAAATAAAAGTTTTTAAAAAATTTTACACTGCGTGTCGTGAAATTTACACTATTACACGAAAAAACAAACTACACCCTGATTATGACTTGTAATCATACAGACTCGCACCCATTTTGATTTGTTATCTAACCCTCCTACTTTTGCCCGGCATATTTTTAACTTATCAATTGAGAAATTAACACCACTAATAGAACAAAGGGGTGATCGGCCCCTGCTCTAGCTAACCTTCATCCATGCTGACTAGTATTTTTTTTTTAAGTTCTTTTATTAAAAATACCGTTTTTGCGTATTTATGTGAGCAATTTCATCCATAAAATCAAAAGATTTTCCCAACTAATAAGATGGGTTTACTTTCAAGAAATAAAAAAAGTATAATATTTATGAGATACTAGACCTCTTACTTAAAATTTGCCAATAAAAAAATAGGGTTTGGTTATTTACACATGTAATCTTTTATTTTAACACTTCACCAACTCTTTACATCTCGTATAGACTCGTATGGGTCTATACAGGTATAACCCGCACTAACACCATTGATTCGACAATTATTTGCTCTCGTATATATCTCATACATGACCTACACACCCATTTAGACCTATACGAGAAATATTAAAGTTCAATCAATGATTGTCTCAAATACGCATGTATACACATCTGTGAAACGTATAAAACATATAAAAAAGTCGAGGTGGGTACGAGAATAAGATTACCCTCAAAACAACCTCCAGAGACTCTAGACAATCTCGATTAATTATTGTTGAGAAAAAAAGAAAAATTTATAATAAGTTCTGAAGACACATCCAATGGCCAGCCTAGTTTGAAATGATTGCAGACACATGGTAGTCATCGTATTCCCTACACACATGATTCTCGCCCACTTCCACCTTTTGAGTACTTTCACGTCAACACACACACACACAAACGAGAACAAAGAGATTCTTCAGAATTCAGATTGAGGGTTGGAAAGAAGCAAATTTCATGTGATTACTGTCTGAACTGCACACACTTAGCAACGTAATTCTTGCATTCATCCCCACACACAAAATCATATGTATATAACAAAAATTCACATACATACATACAAGCTGGTGTGATTTGTTAGGGTTTTTTTTTGGATAGAGTGATGGAGATGATGAGGGACGGAGGATCGTCACCCGCAACGGCGGTTGCTGATGGTGGAGGGAGGCGGAAGCCGTCGTGGAGAGAGAAAGAGAACAATCGGAGGAGAGAGAGACGACGGAGAGCGATTGCAGCGAATATATATAACGGATTGAGAGCTCAGGGGAACTATGATTTGCCCAAACATTGTGATAACAATGAGGTTTTGAAAGCACTCTGTAAAGAAGCTGGTTGGATTGTTCTTCCTGATGGCACCACCTTTCGCAAGGTATGTTAATTAGTCTGCTAATTTTTGTTTGAAATCAGTTTAATTAAGCAAAACCCTCGTTTTCGGATTAATAAATTGGATTTTGTGGTAAGATACTTAGATCTGTAGAGTTATGAACTCTCTTGCTAAAGATCAAACAGTTGAGATTGAATTATTGAATTTTTGGTTTTTGGTTTGGGCAAATTGATGAGGTTTCCTCTTCGATTGTTGATTTATGGATTTTAAGCTGTAGATCTACTCGTTTGATTTGAATTATCAAGAATTTGAATGAAGTGTTCTTTGATCGATTCACATTGTTAATAGTGGCTTGATTATGCAGGTTAATCTGTAAGCTTGATCAAAACATTTGCAGGAATTTATCATTGAATTTGTGATTAGGTTTGTAAATTTTGTTTTTGTTTGAATCACAGGGTTCCAGGCCACCACTGCCTTCAATTGAAATCGGTGCTACATCAACCACCACAACACCGTGTTCTTCCCAGAAACCGAGCCCACCATCTTCCTCATTTCCCAGTCCGATCCCATCATATCAATGCAGCCCGTCATCATCATCGTACCCGAGCCCATCAAACCTGAACATGAACAAGAACCCGTTTGCATATCTTCAACATGCCATACCGTCTTCACTCCCACCTTTGCGTATCTCAAACAGCGCACCCGTGACACCACCACTTTCATCCCCAATTTCAAAGGTCCCCAAACCCATTTTCAATTGGGAATCATTCACCAAACAATCAATTTCCTCATTCAACTTGCCATTTTTCGCGTCTTCTGCCCCTACTAGCCCACGGTTCACACCAGCAACTATACCTGAGTGTGATGAATCTGATTGCTCCACCATTGACTCATGCCAATGGCTGAGGTTTAAGAATTATGAGCCCATGGTGACGAACCCTAACTCACCAACTTTCAACCTGGTGAAACCTGTGGCTCCAGTGGCTGCAGCCGAAGATGCTGGCTTTGATAAGAGGAAGGGGATGGATTTTGAGTTTGAAAATGGTGGAGTGAAGGCTTGGGAGGGAGAAAGGATTCATGATGTTGGGTTGGATGATCTTGAGCTTACTCTTGGAAGTGGGGTTTCTAAAATTTAATGTGTGCTTTATTTTTTTTAAGTTATGGTCATTCTAAAGTTATTTTTTTAAAAAAAGATTTAGGGATTAGCATACCAGTGAATTTCTTGAAGATCTACATTCAACTAATGGAAATTATGATATTGTATTTGAATTTTGATCAGTTGATTGCAGATCCATTTTACATCTGTGAAAAAGACGATATCTTTTCAACAGTTTGATCTAAAGTATCAATGATTCAATGGTGTTTGTGTTCTTGCTTTCTTGTCAAAGTTTATTCTATTTTATTTTTGTCTTTCATACATGGGTGTAAACGAGTCGCTTGTCAAGACTCAAGCTTTAACTTGTTTTGACTTGTGAGTGCTTGAGCTCGGTTTTTATGAAAATTTTCAAGCCCGGCTCGCCTTGGCTCGTTTATTATTAATCGATTAACTAATTTTTTATCAGTATATTGTGTGTGTATAACTATATTTTTTATCATAATATATATGACCTTATTAAATTTATTATAATTTTGTATATTAAAACAATTATTTATTTATATAATTATACACTTGATTAATTAAATGAAATTATACGTATAAAAACTCATTTACGTTCACGGGCAAGCTTTAATTCGACATGTGAAGCCTGAGTTTGAGTTTGAGCTCTACTCGTTTAAATTCAATTCGTTCGAATTTTTTACGATTCCAAACTTTTGCCTAGTTTGAGGCTTGGCTGCATAGCCTACGATGCTTGATAAGATGATACTAGAAAAGTTGCATGTATTAGTTTCTTTACAATAAAACTATATAAAAAGAAAATAACACATAAACCACATAAAAACATAGGCAAATATATGTTCAAATGCAAAAAATAAAATAATAATAACAATATCATTAAAAAAGAAACCTTATCCACACATTAGAGTTAAAACGAGTAAAACAATGGTTATAAGTTGAAAATTTCGTTAGATTATTTTATGTTAATAGAAGCTCCGTTGCTTGATTATTATTGTTTTTTATAATGGCTTTAAATCTAAGATCTTGATATAAGTATAGATTCATGGATTATTTATATTAATGGATCTTAAATAAGGAGGTTTTAACAATTAAAATATAATGATAATTTGTTTGAGAACTAAATCTGTAATTAATTAAATCATACAGACGATGGTAATTTAAATAGCTTCTAATCTACTAATACTAACCAATCATTTAATCTACTAATATTAATCAATCATTTGTAGAACTTAAAGTTTCAGTCTTTTATTTAAAAGAGAGATATCTTAACTCAACATGTCTCGTTATAGATGTATGATCATGTATGTGTTATGTGGCTTGATCTTTTTTTTTTTATAATATATATTATTGTGAGTTATGTGCAACATAACATAGGGCTCTCACATCATTATTACAAAAATATTTGTTTAAGAATAGGTTTTTGGTGTACTGGTGCATCAATAATATTATCTTTTGTATTTTTTAAGTTAAAAAATGTTTTTAAAAAGTGTATAAATAAAGGTAATATGTGTGTATAATATGATTAATTTGACAAAAAAATATAATATGTAGTTGATGTTTGATAAGAGATGATATGTAGATGATGTACAATCAGACAAAAAAAATATAATAAATATATAAAGCAACGGAGCCTCAACTTGATGTTTGTATTGCTTAGAAACATAATTTCATTGTAATTTGTCCTTGATTTGACATTGATATAGATAGTCCAATAATAGATGTTAATTACGTATAATTATGATTTATTGCAACACGACACGGCTATAACTTTCATATTTTATTCAAAAGAAAATCATTGTATGGTCATTGTGTACGCAATTACCCAAAGTAACATGACATGTTTTTGGGACCAAAACAATTCCATTCCTTCAAATTCTTGCCCCAACTTTTACATATTTCACACGACTACACATACTCTCCTTCGTTCACCGACCATTTGAGTCTTCTAAATTTTTATCACTAACTTTATAAAAATGTTATTTTAACCATATGAAGTTTCTAACGTTTAAATTTTATCATCCTGTGATAGATAATTTGATTTTTTTTAATAACTTTCATTCGTTTATTCTAAAAAAATAGGGTGAGTTATATCGATTGGCTATAACATGTCACTATTGTAAAAATTGAGATCGAGATGAGTTGACATAACTTCATATATTTCATTTTTATACTTAACATTTTTTATAGTTACTAATGCACTGTGCATAATGAAGTTCTTGAATATATGTGATCAATGTTAAGAGATAGCTGTAATTAAATATTTGTTTCTAAATTTCTTACAAAAGTTTAATGTATTAAAGAATTGGGATAATATCATATATCCCCTTATTAAACATCAAAATTACATATATCCCCAAGGTTAAACTAAAATTACAAATATCCTCATATTCCAAAATTGCCCCTTAGTAAGGGTAAATATGTAAATTGTTTTTAGTTAGTTCATTAAGGGTAAAATAGGAAATACATAATTTGTTTTTTAATGAAATGGATAAATATGTAATATATTTGGTTTAGAAAGGGGAAATGTGTAATTTAGTTTTATGATTGGGTAAATATGTAATAAATGGTTTTAGGAAGGGGATATATGTAATTGACCCTAAAGAATTTAATTGGTGAGAGTTAGAGATTCTATGTGGGTTCTTTAAAAAAAGGATAACTCGTATAAAATAAATTCCTAATGTTGCCATTGAAGTTTACCAATTCTGTGAAAAAGTCACAATAACACAATCATAAATTAATGAAATATCTCTACTAATAAGTAAATAATTAGATTAACACATGTTAATTTGTGATTCATTAGTATGTTTTTCATGCCTCTCCCACATATTAAATGGGATGTTACATGTCAGTTTCTTGTTACTTATCACCATTATTTTTCTAATTGTCTCTGGCTACCAAATAATGATATTAAAAAAATTAGAAATTGAAGATGAATTTATATAATTTATAAAAGTTTAATATTAATAGAATATTTTGAATCTCAAGGCTTCTTATTTTTATCAATTAAATTGTTGATTGTTTTATAATTTATAAATTAACATTAGCAATTACTATTTTTTTTTTGTTTTTTATTCAAACCATAATTCATATAAATTCCATTCCCTTCAAGTTAACATTAGCCATGGCATAACGAGTGAATCAAATAAATCAATGATATTTAAAAATGTTAGAGAAGAAGTATGTGAAATTGCGAATGGTTATATGAATTTGTTCCAACAAGAAGTCAAGACTTATTATTGAGCTTAACCAAAACCCAGCCCATCAACCAATGCAAGATTGTAAACTACTAAGCTCAAGTGCTCAACAAGCTGTTGAGTGCACCGGCCCATCTTCCACAAGCTTGCTGGCCCAGTTTCTTAAGTACATTTGTGACCGCATTCCAAATTTCCAATAGTGGTGCACAAACCGGGTTTTTTTCCCGAATCGATTCGGTTTGGTCAAGCATGGTCCTAAACCGGTTTGGGGTGAAACCGGTTCGGTTTGAAAACCGATTTGAGAGAAGGGGATGTCAAACCTATAGGAACAGGCTTGGAGGGGTTTAAATGGGTTGAAACCGGTTTGGAGGGGTTTGAAACCGGTTTTATAGTCAAAATCTCAAACCTATGTCAAACCAGTGGTTCGGACCGGTTTAGAAACCGGTTTGGCTAGAACCGTTTTTTTTGTTCAGCTCTACATTCCAATATAAAATAATATTAAAAATTATATTACTAAAATAAGAAAGAGGTTCGCAATTGCGTAATCTACTGTTAAGAAATGTGAACATAAGATAAACAAATATTTAAATATTTTTTTGTTCAATTGTTATCATGATATAATTATTATTATTTAATATTGACTATTATTTTAACAAAAAAAGACACTAGAAAGAGACGTTGAACAAAATCTTCTTATAAAAATGAAAAAGCTTACCAAATTATCTGTAGCTACCAGGG
Source organism: Mikania micrantha (assembly GCA_009363875.1). Lineage (NCBI taxonomy): Eukaryota > Viridiplantae > Streptophyta > Magnoliopsida > Asterales > Asteraceae > Mikania > Mikania micrantha. The sequence continues at coordinate 31,175,110 of CM018690.1, forward strand.
ATGTTTATTTTTGGGTCTTAATATTCATACACCACCTCTATTTTATACATCATACTCAAATTAAATCAATCACATCATACTATTATAATTTTTACTTATACATATTTTTTTTAGTATTTTTTAAGATTAAAAAACAGTATAGATATTGGTACACCGGTGTATGGATAACAACACTTTTTATATTTTTTTAATATTAAAAAATATTATAAAAATATGTATGAGTAAAAATTATGTGAATATGATGTGATTGACTTGATTTGAGTATGGTGTATTAAAGAGGGGGTGTTGTATGAATATTAGGACCCTTAAAAAATTCAAAAAATGTTGCTATTCATACACCGGTGTACCAATATATATACCCTTATTTTTGCATATCTGGTAACTTCGATCTTTTAATATTTCATAGAGTGATTTTCATATTCGAAATTTCGGATTTAAAATACAAATAGATATATGAACTCATAAAAAAATATTTCGGGTATCCAAATATTCAAAACATCCGAAACATCAAAAAAAAAAGATCTAGTTCAGATCCAAACTATCAAAAAAATTTCAAAACTAACTAAATTCAAATTTTAAGACATCCAAATTTTGGATCTCCTCTGTAGAAGATAAGAGACTGGTTATTTACGCATCTAGATTTTTAATTTTAACACCTCACTAATGATTTAAGGAGCATAAATATTATGAAGAATGTGAGATGGGTGCGAGAATAACGTGAACTTAGGGCATGTGTTATGTGACAATGGCGTACGAAAATTTTGGCATTAATGACGTGAGCACATGTGATCGTTCTAGGAATCAGTTGATTTGATGATTTTAATTATTAGAGGTTGATAGTATGTGAGAAATGATGAACGTGGGCGAAAACCGTGCGCGAAACGGAGTTACGGATTATCCAAAATCGCGAAACAAAGTTAAAAATAAAAAAAATTAGAAAAACACTCTGGGGCGGTACGCCCCACGCCAAGCATCGGGCTAGGGCGGTACGCCCGGGTTCATATGTCGGCAAAAGTTTGTTAAATCGATCAGATTGCATGGGGGCTCGAGCACTTCTTTCATTTTCTCGAATTTGAGCTTCTTGCAGACGAAAAATCAACCTTTAAACCTTCAAAAATCATATTTGAAGCCATCTGAAGCTATAGATCGCATCAAGGAACTAATCTACGAGCCCTGATCGTTGTTTTAACCGCAGAAATCCGTCAGATTAGGTAACGGTTCGTTTTAACCTTCTAGTTTGATTTTGATTGATTATATCTTGTTTTTAAACGTAATGAAATAGTTAGGGTTGTTGATTATTGCCTAGATGATGGCTAGGATTGATTATAAACGAAGAACCCGATGTTTTAACGGTTAAATCTTTGTTTTGATCCGTTGTAATGCCCGGTTTGCATGAAATCACAACTATGATTATAATGGTTTAAACCATTTGATTGTAACAATGCAGGTGATTAGTTTGATTAATCTTTGAAATGCAAAAGTTAAATCTAAGTGTTTCAAACTAATCACAATCATTAACATACTTATTAGAACAACTATCTGATATTTATGATAACAGTCAGATTGGTATGTTAAATTTGGTTATTAAACATATTCTAATGCTACATTGTGATATTTCATGATATTTGGGTAATCAATAAAAAGGATTGATCATTCCTAAGCCATTAATCTATCTAGAAATTGTTATAGCATCATAATCAACAACATTAACTATTTGGTTAATCCAAGATTATTCTGATTAATCAAACATGTCATCAACATCATATTAGGAATCTGAATCAGTATAGGTTCCTACATTATCATACATTGTATGATATGATATTAAATTAACTAATTAAAATACTTGATTAAATACTTAACCTCAGTTTGATGACCTTCAAAGCAATGTCTTTGACATTGAACGTTCAGAAAGATCTAATCAACAAGTTAGAATATAAATAACCCATTAAACATAAATAAATGCAGAATCACCTCTTTATTATCAGTTTCGAGATATTCTGCTACTTTTGTATTATCAGGTGAGTTTCGTACAAACCCTTTTCATTGTAGTGTTTTACAAATATCGGGGAATTTCTGTAAATCGATTTCTGAACATATGATATGTATCACTGTTATCTTTGTGATTTCATGTGACTTTTGTGTGATTTCCTGGGATTTTGCCGTTAATATCTGTATCACAGTATCAAAAGCCCTCATTCTTTGAAACTGTATCTAGTGAACCCATGTGGGGCCGAACAGGAAGCATTGATAGTACTATTGGCTGACAACCCATTTGCAGGGAGGATTGCATCTCCCATGGTGTGAATGTTTGTTACCTGTTTCCGAAATACTTTCTTAATGTTAGTGATAGACATTAAGATATTTACCGATGGGTAGTATTGTCACACCCCAGGCTGGCGGGAACGGATCGGGTTTTCCCGTCGGGCGGAAGGTTCCCGGGGCGCGATATCTTGAATGATAATCGAATTGATCAGATTGTTTACATGGCACATGATAAATAATGAGAAATGCTAACATGAAATATAATATAGAATTACAAATTTAAATTACACAGTACGTGTTCATAATTTAACTAAGTAAATCTACTCCAAAAGAATCGTATAGTTTCTATCTTGTAACTGTACAAGATATGCAAAAGAGATTCACAATGTCATCAAAATATATGCATCCAAAAGTAAGCTAGGTCTTCTAAAGTCCTCTAGCTTAATCACTGATGCTGGTTAATTAGACCTGTCCGTCACCTGAGAAAACATGCATTTAAACAAAGTCAACACTAGGTTGGTGAGTTCATAAGTTTAGTAAATGAAAACCATTGAAATCTTGTCAATCATGTTCACAGCGTTTCACACAAGTAGTATTGTTAACTGAATCCCATGTCCACATAATGTCCTCTCCATGGTTGGATGCACAGATAACATCTCATCCAGTTAAGCATGCTTATATATAGGGGCATACGAAAGGGTCAAGCCCAGACGCCACCCCACCACATGCTAAACTGCACTCGACACTACCTGTAATACAACGATGGATACCCATTTCCTTTCACCCACGATTTCCCGGTATGTTTATCCCAATAGTGAAAAAGAGAGAGACATAATTATCTCTATTAACCATTCCTGATGGAATGGTCGGCATGCAAAATAACCCAATGAATAAAGTAAGAGATGTAAACATCTCTGTTAACTAATCCTTACGGATTAGCCGGCACGTAAAATAACCCAATAATTGAATAAAGAGACATAAAATCTCTGTTAGCTATTCCTTACGGAATAGCCCGGCATGTAATACAACCCAAATGAACAAGTAAGAAACGAGATCGTTTCCGTTAGCTATTCCTTACGGATTAGCCCGGCGTGTAAGATATCATACTCGATATCTAGAACGAAACTTAATAGTTTCTGTAACTAACCATTACTGATTAGTCCGGCGTGTAGAATACCCAACAATTGAATAAAGAAACATAATAGTCTCTGTTAGCTATTCCTTACGGAATAGCCCGGCGTGTAAGATATCATACTTGATATCTAGAGCGAAACTTAATAGTTTCTGTGACTGTCAGTACTAACCAGTCCGGTGTGTAAGATGTCATGCTCGATATCTAGATAGGGACATGATAGTCCCAGTAGCTGTCACCCATATCCAGCCTGGTGTGTGTAAAGTGTCCAACTCATGATTCCTAGTTAGAGACGTAATAGTCTCAGTAGCTGCCATTACTGACCAGCCCGGCGGGTAAGATATCCTCCCACGATATCTATTGGAATGAAAAGGTTTCCTAGCATTTTAGGTATGATACTAGTTAGATTGATAGCACCTCTCGTGCCCGGTGTGACTTCGTTTGATTACCCCCAAGTCCTAATGATTAATGTTAATGATTACCCGACTGATCTATGGTTGTGTAACCGACATCCTCTGACGGTTATGAGATGTGCTCTAATAGAGTCTTAGTAGGTAATAATAGTATGTGTGGGAATGCCATCCCAAAAGCGTGTGCATGCGATATCATCCTCGATATCACAAGTAAATGTCTCAACTATTATCGCGTGTTGAGCGTTCTTACTAACTTAAACAGGGTGTTATAAGATCGTGTCTTATACCCAATGTTAGTAATGTGTGAATGATCTTGTTATCATGAAGTTACCTTATCATGATGATCATTCTTGTCATTAGTAGTTGTTATTGGCATGTTATCCCATGGTTTTTCCCGTTGTTCTATCGTGTAAGAATAATGAAAAGCTGTAAGATATATTCTTAACAACTTATATTATCCTAGTGCATACATGTGTCAAGAAGCTATAGTGGTATATATCTTCCTAACTATTTCCGGTATGATATAATGAACAAGCAAGCATGTCATGATGAACGATAATAAAGATAAACAATATTTATCTAGATCATGAATTAAGCAATATGTTAACAGAAAACTTTTAGGTAATTAAAAGTTTAGCATGTTTCTCAGCCCCGAGCTTTGAAATCAGTAAAGATTTAAGAAAAGGGACATATGAACTCACCTTATGTCTGAAATGGTTGACTTAGCTTAAATGAAGAATGCACGCGCTCTTGATTGTAACTTGTGTGTGTTTTCACGATCCTGTATTGATTTCACGATATTTATAACTTGTAAGTATGAATTGTAATTATTCGTGCGCGTGTGTAGGTGTTAGCCTTAGAGTTGGCTAACACTCGTAGTCTCGGTCGTTATTCGGCCCTGTTTACTTGCTATTGACTTAAGCAACACTTAACCCCATTATGTTAAGGTTGGTATGCTTCGTTCTTGATTTTATACTCAACTTGTTTCAATGTCATCTCCTTACTGGTTCTGAGTATAAAGTATAGGTTTTTGATTAAAGGCTAATAACCCTTAATATCTTGTAAATCATTTTTGACTAATCATTGTTCACTTTGCCTAAACACCTTGGGTTTCACTGTCATTATTTTCAAAACCAAAGTATTGGGTATTATGAGTTGTAATTAACCACAAATTCACCACCTTTATAGTAAATAATTATGGTTAGTTTATTAATCTATTGTATGTTATTCCCTCGAAATATTGGTCTTATGTGTTTGTGATCTTTTTCTCAACGTGGGCCGAATCAAGTGGCTGTTGGGCCAGGTAGTCCACTTGGCCAGTTAAACTTAGGTGGGCCGAAGGGTAGGATTGGGCCAACTAGACTTCATTGGGCCTGGTGTGCCATGATGGGCCGAAATCGGTTCACTGGGCCAAAGGAACTCTGCTGGGCCTGAATGAAATATCATGGGCCAAATGAGAAATCCCTGAGCCACACTAACAGATCTGGATCCAATCGAATGAAATAGGTGTAGGGCCTGTTGATTCTGTTTGGCCGAATACCCTCTCTTTTGTGGAGCTGCTTGGCCGAATAGGGCATTACACCGATTGACCACATTGGGTCGAATGAAGGTGAGGGGTTGCCGAATGGAAGTTGTGACCGAAGGAGTTCAGGGTGGTCGAATAGCAGGCTGCCGAAAGAGAGCCTTAGGTCGAGTGTAGCTGCCCACCGAATGAGGGTGGCGAATGGAATGGTGGTCGACTGAGCTGATGGCCGGCGAATGACTCAGGCCCGACCAGTCGAATGAATGGCCATTCGGCCTTTGTCATTCGGTGGACTGTAGCGGGGTCGACTAGGGGGCTTGAACCAGGGTGTCGTTGAGGTCTAGGATAGTTGATGCAGGTGGGAACTATTTTCGAAGGTGGGTGATGAAGAGAACATGGGTTTTAGGCCGGTTAGGGTTAAGTTCAAACCAAGTGGGTCAAAAACCCTAGTTTCCACAAACTTTGCAGCTCAATACCTCATTTTTCGGTGGACTATGCTCTAGATCGGTTGTACTTTTGTGTAGAGAACGATGAGAGCTTCGTGTAGGTTCGAAAATGGCTCGATTTCGTTGAGAGATGAGAGAGATATGGAGGAGAGAAGGTGGTTTTTGGTGGTGGTGTGGTGGTGGCCAGATTTAGGGTTTAGTGGGAGGAAGAAGATGTGTTAAATGTGTAAAAATGAACTCATGGTGGGTATTTATACCCCGAGTGAGTTCGGGTTCGTTTTTGTTGCTCGGTTCGTAATTCGGTCGCGTATCCGGAAAAAAAATACGCGTAATTTAAATGTTATTAATACAAGAGGGTTTATTTTATTTATTTGATGAGTTTCAAAATTGTAAAATGTTATTTATTCAATTTTATTACCTTTATTATCGTTCGTGTCGGGTTTCATTTTCGTTTCGTCAGATCGCGTCACTTACGCGCGTCTTCGTACAGAGCGCTAACTGTACGAACACGATCGTACGTTTCACTTTCTGATTTGGTTTTATAATTATCAGTTATCGTTCAGAACGTTAAACTCGCAGATATGTTTGTGTGAATCGTCACCCACGCAAACACGCTGTCAGTTTAATATTCTAAAACGACACTACAAATCTGATTTGAATTGTGTTTCCTCACTGTCGGACTCAACTGAACATCCTGTTATCACTTTGTTGTCACGTTGAATTGTCGGTCATCTGATTCCTGTCATCTATGGATATCAGATCTCAACCGATTTGTTATTGTTATTTGTTTGAACACTGTTGTTTCTCTTGAGTTGTTGTATTTATTGTATTTAAGTTTTCACTTAAACACATACAACTGTGATTTGTTTTCCGAGTTCTGTGGTCACACAACTGTTTACGTACTGTATTTACACACAGTAAATGGTGAAAGTACACACACTGTACGGACTTGCCGTACGGTTTAGTACTAGTTGTCACAAGTATGTTGGTGAAACGTAAAACTGTCCGAAAGGAACTAGATACGGGTCCCATGGTTATCTGAACTGTATATCTTGAAATTTTGCATATCATATTGTTTAATTACTAAACTTTACGAACTCACCAGCTTTGTGCTGACGTTTTCAAATCAAACATTTTTGCAGGTAGACAGTGATTCCGGTGAGACTGCAGTTCACAAACTTGTAACTGAATAAGTTAATGTTGTAATGTAAATTGTAATAACGAACGATGTAATGTAATTATCCTAAGTTAATCTGTGTGCTTGTGATATCGGATCAAGTAAGTCACCCCTCATCTCTGAGACATCACCACTATGCTTCCGCAACTGTTTTAGTGACATCATCATCAGGTGACGAGAGGTGGGGGTGTGACATGTTATGCAACGTTGCAACAACCGGTTTTTTATAATGAATGTATTGTGAATAATCGTTAATTGAACGATTGTGGTTGTTGTGATTTGAAAATATGTGAGAATTACGTCATTAATGGCAAGAGCACATGTGATCGTTCTAGAAATCCACGTTAATTTGATGATTGTAATTATTACAAATTGATAGTATGTGAGAAATGATGAACGTGGGAGAAAACCGTGCGTGAAACGGAGTTACGGATCATCCGGAATCGCGAAACGAAGAAAATTATAAAATATTATGCTTTGGGACTCTTCGCGGTACGCGAAGGTGGTTTTGAGGTTCCTTCGCGGTACGCGAAGGACTCAAAATATCTAAAAAAGTACCGAATTTCTTCGCGGTACGCGAAGACTATCTTTGATCTTCGTCGCGGTACGCGACGGGTGAGGCGGTTTAGAAACATCTCAAATTTATCAGATTTCACAGAAAGTTTATAACTTTCTTTCTTTCGAACTTCCAACATCAACAGACGAACTTTGAGGCTGCCAAACTCCGATTTGAAGCCGATTAAACCCACGGATCGTACCAGAGAACGTATCTGCAACATCTGATCGTTGTTTTGGCATTGAATATCCGTTCGATTGGGTAACGATTCGTTTTATCCCACTAGTTTAATATTTTGTGAATTAAATCTAGTTTTGATTGTAATACTATGATTATGGGTATTGATTATTGCCTAGTTGATAACTAGGGATTGTTAGAAACGAAGAACTTGTTGTTTTGATGGTGAAATCTTCGTTTTGAAGCCGGGATAATGTCCGGTTATTATGAAACCCATATCATGGTGTGATAACTAGTAGGATGAGTTGAATATGATTTTAAATAAATTATGGATTATAATCCATAGGTTAAATGATGATTTTGATGAATTGATGTTAAAATTATTAACAAGTTATGATCTTAAATAAAAATTGAATAATAAAAATGATTAAAGATCGTAACTTATATAATGAACATCAATTATTTGATAAATTGCCTGGGGAGGCATGAAATATGATTAATTGTGATAATTGACTAAAACTTGCTAAACGTAGTAAGATAGAGTCAGATATGTGATGAATTGACTTTGAGGAAGTCAAATCAGTCAAGTGTATTGAACTTGATTGTATGTGCTATAAGTGTTGAAACTAGTTGTATATATGTATTTTGCAACTAGGTGGTGGTAGTGAAAGTCAAACCACTAGTCATAGAGCAGGAAAGGAGCCTGCAGTTGCTAATCCCTTATCTGATTAAGGTAAGTAATCCCACAACTATGACATCACATAATAAATATTGAATTTTGTTGTTGAATGAATTATATATGACTCCACAATGGTGGATAGCTAGAGGTGCTGGCAATTGTCTTAGATGGAAGTACCGGTGGGTGAACATCTTAAGACTTGAATTATATATGACTCCACAATGGTGGATAGCCAGAGGTGCTGGCAATTGTCTTAGATGGAAGTACCGGTGGGTGAACATCCTAAGACTTGAATTATATATGACTCCGCAATGGTGGATAGCCAGATGTACTGACAATTGTGTTAGATGGAAGTATCGGTGGGTGAACATCCTAAGACTTGAATTATATATGACTCCACAATGGTGAATAGCCAGAGGTGCTGGCAATTGTCTTAGATGGAAGTACCGGTGGGTGAACATCTCAAGACTTGAACTAATTATGATATTATTAAATTGTGAGAGTCAATTCGAATAGAAATGACTCAGTTTGAATGTTGATTGTCAAAAATGTATTTTTACATTTTATTGTTGTGAAACCATTGGGGTTTACTTACTTAGTTCTTATGAACTAATGTGAAATATTGTGTGATGTTTGTAGGTCAAACATGATGGACCTGGCTGTAAGGATCGAGGTGGACTGTGAATCGAACGGATAAACCTTGTTGCAAACGTTTGAAATTTTGGTTTAAACTTACTTATGTAAATAAGTATTGTAAAATGTGTGACACGTTTACTTTTGTGTTAAACTTTGTTTAATATCATTAAATAAAGAAGGTCAAACAAGGTTTTAAAAATGAAAAATTTTGCTGGAACCAACTCTGATATTATTAGAAAATGTTGAATAGTAATCGGGGGGTAACAAACGTGAGGGGGGCTTGATCACCTTCCCTCACGCCCCCATCACCATGACACACTGGGCGTGACTAGAGATGCACAAAATAACCGGTTAACCGAACCGGTACCGGTTCGTAATCGGTTAGAAACCGGTTATTGCAATCGGTTATAGGTTTTTGGAAAAACCGGTGGTTTAAGACCGGTATGAGATTTCAGGAGACCAAACCGGTTAATAACCGGTCCAACTCACTAAAAAATCAGTTATTTGAAGGTTAATCGGTTTCGGTTATTATACGGTTTCAGTTTTTGAGCTTGATAAACCGGTTATTGGAAAAAACCGGTTTCTAGCCTTTGACCGGTTAACCGGTTCAGTTATTCCAAAACCGGTTTTCGACCGTTTAATCGATTTGTGCACCTATAGGCGTGACCACCAAGTGGTGGTTCAGCCGTGAGGGCTGTCACGAGGTGAAGGAGAAGAAATGGAGAAAAAATGGTGATGACGTGAAGTGATAGGAAAGTGATGGATAACATAGGTAAAGATGATGTGGAGTGATAAAGGGGTGATGGTATTGGTTGATTATGTGACGCTTACGTGACGTGAGGGGGTGTGATGCATTTTTTTTGAAAGATGATAATCCTACATATCACGTATGTTTCTTAACAGAGCCCACCTGGCAGAGATACGATGTAGTCACACTAGATGTGTGGGAACCCCCTGAAATGGATAAATCATCGCCACCTATTGGTTTAGAACCCGAGAAACTCAAGATTTATTCTCTCACCTGAATGTTTTTTAAATCGCTTTTGATAGGGCTTGAATTCATGATCTTTCGATCTAGGGCTGGCAAAATGAGTACCTGTTAAAACACGATTAGACATGTTTAGCACAAAAATTACTATTTGATTTTTTTACTTTTTTAAAAATCATAAAAATTATGAGGCTATGTTTCATCATTTTTCTTTTTTGTTACATAAAATATAGAACTGTTATGCTTAAATCATCAAACAAAGTATTAAACAAGTATTTTTATGTTTATATTTGCATTCTGAAACCTTTTAAAACCCGTTAAAATTCGTTTTGGCAGCCTTATTTCGATCACTTGAAACAGATACAGTACGCTGAATTCCGTTCAGTTGGTGAACTTGTAGTTAATATCGACTACAAAAGAAATACAATATTCGGCACGCAAGTCAAGAAACAATCACCGAATCTGAATCTAACTACGGCTAAATACACAGCCCTGCTATTTTCCGGCAGTCGTCGCATCACCAGACTCCACCGCCATGGAATCCGATCCATCATCTTCTCTAATCAAAACGACCGTCAAAGACAACCGCCGCGACTTCCTTCTCCACCTGGAAGCATACCTCGCAAAACGCGACGGCGTCGACAAGCTCCTCAAGATCTCCCGTTACGCCACCAAAATCATCCTATCCTCCGACCACATACCCGCCGACCACCCCCTCCACCGCCGTCTCAAGACCTTCGAATCCAGCGTCGGACTCAGCCGCAAAGCCTTCCGCCTAGGCAAATTCATCCAAGACGTCAATTCATTCCGCTCAGCTAATATCCACACCAAACAAGATATTATACTCGCAATCATCGCATACGGCGGCGAGGGGTTGTATTATTTCGTCGAACAGTTCGTCTGGTTAGCCAAATCAGGGCTGATTGACGCCAAACACTCGCGAAATCTGCAAAGAATCAGCGCGTGGGCCGAATTGGTTGGTTATATTGGAAGTATTAGTTTGAAGATTAGAGATTTGAAGGGGATTTTGGTGGATGAAGCTTGTTTGGTATCGAGTATCGAGATTACGGTTACGAGAGGGGATTCTGCTGAAATTGAAGAGGGGAAGTTGAAGAAATTGAGGGAAAAGAAGCTGATGAAAAAGCTGTCGCTGGTGCAGGATGCGGCGGATGGGTTGATGGCGGTGGGTGATATTCGCGACGGCAAGGGGCGGCTTTCGGGGCCGCTGCTGATGGCGTCGGCCGGAATGTTGTCGGCGGTGATTAGTACTCATAAGAATTGGGTGTCTTGCTAACGACCGATGGCGATCATTTTATGGTAATGAAGGTTTTGATTTTGATTAAACACGATATTGATGATTGTTGTAGCTAAATCATATTTGGACCATTGGTAAATTAGAAGAAATTTTTTTTTTTTTTTCTAAGAAATAATCCCGTCTTAAACGTCGTTGTTTTAATTTATTAGTAAAGACACCATATAATATTGTCTCTCAGTTGAATAGGTGATTAAAGGTAGAGGTGGTCAACGATTCGGTTTATGTTTTTCGGTTCTGGTTAAACGGTTTTGCAATTTTTTTACTCCAATCGAAAACCAAACCGTCAGTGTTATCGAAAGCGTTCATAGCGGGCGCTATAGCGCGCTATGACGCGAAGCGAGATGTTCCCGCTATTAGGGTTTTGCGGTCGGAAAGCGGAAGATAGCGGAAGACAAGAATTTTGATTTTTACCTGGGAGACGACGGGTGACGGAAATTGAACCTGACGGGCGACGGATTACGGGCGACGGGTTGGAGTTGTCAACCCTACTTGTCGACGAAGGGTAGAGTTGGAGTTGGACATCACGATTCAAGACCCCTGTGCTCCGATTGGGCGATGACGCTCATTAGTCGACGGGTTGATGACGACCCCAACGCCCAATTGAACGACGATCCACGACCAGGCGCCCTAATTGGACGACAACGGCCCTCTTGGACGATACCCCAAATCCCAATTGGACAAGGATTGGATCATTGAACGGAATTTGACGATTGGATTGAAGGTTAGAATTGGAGTTGGCTGGCCCAGGTTAAATATGTTCACTGAATTTGTTCTACGCTTCTTTTTTTTTTTTGGGTCTTTAATCACTGAATTAGCAATTTAGCATCCGTTTAAGTGATAAGTAATTAGAAATTATAACATATTTTACTATTTTAGTTATTTTAGTAGTTTTTTTTGGTCTTTAATCACTGAATTAGCAATTTAGTATTTGTTTAATTGATAAGTAGTTCGAAATTATAGCATTTTTTAGCTATTTTAGTAGTGTAAAACCATGAATGTTTATATTGATGCTATTTTGGATGACTAAAAAGATTTATTGAATTTTTATATTATTTTGTCCCTAAACACGAAATAGCGGTCGCTATTTACCGCTATTCGCTACGTAGCATATAGGTAGTTTATCGCTATACACCGCTATTCGCTATCGATAACTATGCGAACCGTATTCAGGATTAGCCAAACCGAACCGAATTCGAAACGGTTTGGATTCGGTTAATAACCGAACAATCAAAATTAAACTGCTTTCATCCGTATTAGTCAAATTACACTTAATTTGCCCTTAATGTTGGTTTAATAGTAATTTGCATAACACACCAGTACAATTGAACCATAACTGTTAATACTAAGAAACTATAAAAAATCTTAATAACAAAACAAATATATTAAGAAAGAGTGATGGGTGAAGATCAGCAATGACAGCAAGGGTAATTGCATCAACAAATTAGCACCATTTACTATGGCGCGGTAAATAGCTAGAGTACATGTGCTGTGAAGCTAAAAGCCTATAGCCGAAGGGTTTTAGAGTAGAAACGAGCGCAGATTGGAGGAGATGACTAGATGAGGGTAGATTGGTAGAGACGAGTGCAGATTGGAGGGTTTTAGATCAAGTAGGAACGAGTGGCAGGAGAGACGTCAAGACATAGCGGCGCGACTAAAGGGTTTTAGATCGGTTCCTTTGTTCGACGAAGCTGAAGAATCCATTTACATTGATCGGTTCCTTTGTCCGTTGAACGGTTCCATTAAACGCCAGATCGTTCCTATAAAGTACGAGACTTTTGAAAGGAATTAGGGTGTCTAAGATAAATAAAAAATACTATATTTAAATATTAATTCGGTTTAAACCGAATTCCAAAAAATGTTGGAACCGTAAACCAAACCGAAAACCGAATTCGCAATCCGATTCGGTTTAATTCAGTTACGAATACGATTTGGATAACGGTTTTAAATAGTTGTCGGTTATTTTAAACACCTCTAATAAAAGGTTTAGATTTTATCCAGCCTATGTAGTAGACCTCTTGACTTTAACAAGAGAAGTATTGAGTTTAAACTTAGACAAAATGTATATTAGCTTGGGATAAATTAAGATTATGATATATTTATTATTATAAAAAAGAAAAAAATATGAAAGCATCATGAATTATGTTTCCAAATCAAAATTTGTGGATGGATTGAAATGCGAGGAATGAAATTACTAGCTACTCAAGTAAATAATAAATAGTAAATTGGTTTGATTTATTTAACAGAAGGGACAAGGCAAAACTATATAAAAACAATCAATTGCTTTGATTATGCGCACAAAGCATTAATGACAACATAATGTTCGTATATTAAACGATAGATCAACTGTTTATTGATAATCAAAAGGAAAATTACAGAGGAAAGATGGGAAGAAGACAATATTTAGTTGAGAAAAGAAAATCATTCAAAGGACTAACAAATTTCATAACCAACTCATTCCTCTCTAGCTCCTTTTATTCCTGCGTGTCTCCCTTTCTGTTATTTGCTGATGTGGCATAATAATGGAAATCATCCCTTTTGCTACTTGGTTTTCTGATCCGTTTCTCCTTTTGGGATGCTCCAGTATCTCCTTTCTTGCCCATTGGTACTCATAACACATAAGCATAGCAGGGTGTGAGTTTTTAGCAAGTACATGTTACTTTAATCAAATTTAGGTTAGGTTTAGATTTAGCCGATGTGTCTATTTAAGTATGCGTAGAGATATTGGCACACAGGTGTACGAATAATAATATTTTTTTTTTATTTTTTGAATATTAAAAATATTTAAAAAATATGTATGAGTAAAAGTTATGTGAGTATGATATGATTGATTTAACTTGATTATGGTGTATAGATGATGGGGGTGGTGTAAGCATAAATTTAGTTAATATTAGGACCCTTAACTCCTTAAGTATGGGTACAAATATTTATATACCACTTATATCATTTATATATCACACTTAAGTCAAATCAATCACATTATACTCACATAACTTTTATTTATACATATTTTAAGATATTTTTTAACGTTAAAAAGTTCAAAAAGATGATGTTATTGGTACAAAATGTACCAATATCAATAGCCTTAAGTATTTAACTAAGCTTGATAGGATAAGCATGGACGAAGCTTTTAAGGGGCCCAAGGGTGCCCGGCCCCCCCTGTTTTTTCGCTCAGACGGATCGATATAATAGTATTTCGTTAGAGAATCCTTCGGTTCTCTTCGTTTTCTTCATAAAAATCCTTCGGCCCCTCCATTTTCATCCTAAAAATAATCCGGTCCCCTCCGTTTTCTTCCTGAAAATCCTCCGGCTACCTCCGATTTTTTCCAAGCTCCGTCACTGAGGATAAGAGTACATGTAAAGCTTGTAGGTCTAAGTTTAGCTTAATCAATTTTTGGTTAGGTTTATATCCAAATCATATGCCTATGTAACTACGTTAGATACAACGAGATTACATGAAATTTATAGGTTTAAGTTTAGCTTAATCAAATTTAGGTTAGGTTTAAATGCAACACATTGTACATTTAGGTAAGCTAGGTAGGGCGAGTCTTGGTCAAATTAATAGGTTAACAAGTTATTTTTATATTTATAAAGTTTGTTAATATGTTGTTAGACGTTATTAATACACACGTGTCTATAAAGACATGTAAATTATATCTAAAATTAGTTGATGTCTTGACGGTAATATTTTTAACCAAGTGTTTATATGTTAACCACGTAGTTTCCCACATTGACCAACATATGGTCATCATTTACAATCGGTTAACGTGAGGGACGCTAATAGTTTGTCTTCACCTAACCAATAATTACACTACTCTTAGGGTTGTTTGGTAGCATCTGAATGGACCTGAAATTCAGACCGTTTGTTTCATGCAAAAAAACACATCTGAATGAGATATAAGGTCTGAATGGAAAAATAGGAGGCTTGCTTCCCTTGGCCTCCTCTCCCCATTGCTACGCTGCACCTATCAAACCTAAATCCGCTGCACACATCTTCGACTGTGTGTTACCCATCGTCGCCGCTCTCCGCTGCACGCTCGACGACTGTGAAGCAGGGAAGCGATGACGACGAACGACCAACCAACAACGACACACGATGGCCGACCTTGAAGCTCGTTGACCAACCAATGACGACGAAGGACCGATGCTTGACGGAGAAGATGGGTTCGGACTGCGACGACAAAGGCGGGTTTGGACGCAGACGGAGAAGATGGGTTCGAACGGGTCCTTAGGGTTTTGTAAAAAATTAGGTTTTTTATACTTTTAATTCAGATGTTTAACCAAACAGTTTAACCGGTTCAGCACTTAATGATTCAGACATTTTTAACCATTCAGACATATTAACTATTCAACACTTAATTGTTCATATGCTACAAAACGACCCCTTAGTAGCATAAATCATATTGGTTGAACCTGATTAAAAAGATTCATTTTTAGAAAATTTTCATATTTTGTAAACTTTGTTTAAGTTTGCTTTCTATAAAAAAAGATTTCATTTTTTATTTGCTAGAACTATTTTTTAATATGAAAAAAGGTATATAAAGTCATTAGTTATTACATTTAAATTTTTTTAATAAATTAAAAAATATAATTATATTTATCATTTAATATGAGAGAGAAAGATTTTAAAGATTAAAAATGACATGAGACAATAATTCTTTCAAAAAATAACATGTGGCAATAATAGCTTAATAAATTAACATGTGACAAAATATTTGCTCTTTTATTAGATGGTATAGATTAGAACAAATAAACTTAAAAGAGGATACACAATACAATCAATGGGTTGAGTCCACTCCAAAAACCTAAGGCCACTCGTGGGCTGTAATCGTGGTGGGGAGTGGTGACCAGTTATTTAGAGTATGGCCTTGTTTGTTTTTTCATAAAAAGTCATGCTCAGCCTCTTTTGTCTGCACCGCTCAAACCACGTGTATTCGTTGACAAATGCAGACTATTTGTTTTTTCGAAAACGTTTCATTAAAAAACGTATGTACGAGGTCTTCTTAGTGCAGATGTGAACCAACCACTTATAAGATCTTTTAAGGTCTGTAGAAACTACCCACCACCATCCACCACCACCGCCTCCCACCACCGCCGCCGCTGCCCACCCCTGCCAGCCACCACCTCCGGCCACCCCCGCCAGTCACCCCTATCACCCCCACCGTACACCGCCACCAATTTATTTTAATAGTAAACAGACGTTAAAAAAACACTCTTCTTGAATACTACAGACATTTACTCCATCGCTTCTCCTACAGATGTCTGCAGATGTGGTCCACAGACTGCAGACATTTTATCTCTTAAAAAACAAACACCACTTATGTGCATTGATGACCCAAAGCATAGGTTGGTTGCCATTTAAAAAAAATAGAAAATGTGGACCAGCCACTTATAAGATATTTTAAGGTCTGCAGAGACTACCCACTACCATCCACCACCACCTCCCACCGCCGCCGCCCACCCCTGCCAGCCACCACCTCCGGCCACCCCCGCCAGTCACCCCTATCACCCCCACCGTACACCGCCACCAATTTATTTTAATAGTAAACAGACGTTAAAAAACACTCTTATTCTTGAATACTGCAGACATTTGGTCAATCTCTTCTTATACAAATGTCTGCAGATATGGTCCACAGATTGCAGACATTTTATCTCTTAAAAAACAAACACCACTTATGTGCATTGATGACCCAAAGCATGGGTTGGTTGCCATTTTAAAAAAATATATAGAAAAATCCATTTTTCACAACCCAACTCCCCAACCCAAGTCACTCCACCAACCCAAGTCACAACCTAACCTTTTCAATTAATTTTAAATCTAATTTAATTTTTATTTAATAGCTTATATAATTTAACTCTTTTTAAAAAAATAATCACATAATCTTGTTTATTTATTTTTTGTGAACATCGCAGTATAAATTTTATTAAAAACACAGTTATTTAAAAAAAGATTTTTTTAAAACATTTTTCTAAAAAAAATACAACTTTTTGGTTTATAACCATTTAGAAAAATAAAGTATTTTTTCAAATAAATTAGTTTAATAATATTTTAAAAACAATGATACGTCATATTTATATAATAAATATATTAATAAAACTTAAGTTGAGTTGGGTTGTTAATGTGTGTGGAAAATTAAGTTAGGTTGAGTTGTGTAGGTAGAAAAGAAAGAAATTATTTATTTAAGGGTTAAATGTCATTTTAGTCCTTGTGGTTTGACAACTTTTGTCATTTTCGTCCCTGTGGTTTGAATTTTGCCATTTTGGTCACTATGGTTTCATTTTATTGCCATTTTCATCCCTATGATTTCCATTTTATTGTCATTTTAGTACAATTAAATTTAAAATTTTGGACTAAAATGACAAAATTTATCAAACTATAGGGATGCAAATGACAATAAAATGAAACCATAGTGACCAAAATGACAAAATTCAAACCACAGGGACGAAAATGGTAAAAATTGTCAAACCACTAGGACTAAAATGACATTTAACTCTTTATTTAATAAAAGGTTGTTTGGGTTGAGGGTCATGATTTTCAGAAAAGAAAAATTATTTTTAGATTTGCAATTTTTCAACCTTTATGCCAAACCAAAAATTAAATTAAACTACATGAATTATTTATGAAATTAGCACATCATAATAGTTAACACTGTTTAAACTTTGATACCAACACTATTCTAAGTGTAAATTTGGCACCACAAATTGATAGCAAACACATAGTAAAAAAAAGCTTACAATAATCGTAAAATCAGAAGGAAAATGACATAAACCAAACCATATAGTTAATTTATAAAGACTAACTTCTAGGGCTATAAACGAACGCGAACGAGCCCTTATCCGTGTTTGTTCGTTTAACTTTTAAATTTTTCACGACCGAACGAAAATTCTTGTTCGTGTTCGTTCATAAAGGAATTTCGCTTGTTGACGAACGGTTTACGAACCCTAACGTACACATATTATTTAAACAATAATAATCAATATTTTTAATCTCAATCATTGGAGATAATCATTTATAAATATATTAATTAAAATATTATACTATTAAACTAAAAATAGCTTAAATATTATGGTATTAACCTAATATTTAAAAATTAAAAGTATAAAACACATTTAATGAATAAAAACAATAAATGAACTTAACCGAACGTAAATAAACGTAGAAGAACACGTTACTGAACGTTCACGAACACAAATGAATGAACACGAGCTCTGTTCATGTTCGTTCATTTAACTAAACGAACGAACATAAAGGAACTTCCCGCCAAACAGTTCACGAACGATTCGCTGAACGTTCGGTTCGTTTACAGCCCTAAGTGAGTAACATCATGTTTCTGAGTTTATTAAAAAAGAGAACAAAAAGGAAAATAAAAAAAAAAAAAGAGAAGAAAGAAGAAAAGAATGAAATAATTTCCCTTCATTAAACATGTGGTATTTTTACTTTTCTTCATTTATTAAAGGCAAATTGGATTTAAATAATCCAAACTTTGACTCATTGGCCGCTGCCGGTCCCAACTAAGAAAATCCCCGATAATGGTCCGAACTTTCAACATATTTTCCGGTGGCGGACCGCCGTCAAATAAACCTTAAAGGCGTTAACTTTTTTTCGAGTTTCGGACGGATTTTTGAGGGCTTTTGTTCAGATGGAGAATACGAGTCGAATGATGTATAACTTACCTCGAAACATTCCCAATTTTGGTGTTTAAACTTTCAATTCGTCAAAGAAATCATTAAATTGAGAAATTTGGAGCAACGTTTCGAGGTAAGTTATACGTCATTCGACTCGTATTCTCCATATGAACAAAAGCCCTCAAAAATCCGTTCGAAATTCGAAAAAAAGTTAACGCCGTTAGGGTTTATTTGACGGCGGTCCGCCATGGGACAATATGTCGAAAGTTCGGACCGTTATCAGGGATTTTTGTAGTTGGGACCGGCAGTGGCCAATGTGTCAAAGTTTGGATTATTTAAATCCAATTTGCCTTTATTAAAAGAAAACTCAAGAATACAAACATGTTTCTTATTTATTTACATTTTTTCTTTTATCTATTTAAATGAACTCAAAAACAAACGTAAAATCGAAATATGTGCAAAAGAAGCAAAAAAAAAAAAAAAAAAAAAACTTTAATAATTTACTCGAAACAAATAAAAATAAAAAAGTTGTGCAGGGAGGCAATTCGAAATATTCCCGCACCACCTCGGCAGGCTTCACGCTACCCGGTTGGATCCATGAATCATCCCATGAGTAATCAGTTACGAATGCAAGATCTCCACTCTTCTCTCACACATTTCATCGAACACCTGACGTACAACCTGTAGAATCACCATTGGAATTTCATCCTACATGGATTCAGAACTCGATGGCATGCAATCAGAACCCTTATCCCCACGTGATGAATCCAATCTTGACGATCATCCCGCAAAAGCCGATCTACCCCACGCCCGCTCCTCTACGACGTCCAATTTCACCACTTCCGATGACAAATCCGTCGCCTCCACATCCCAGTCGGAAATTGAAGAGCTTGAAAAGAAATACCCTGCATTTGTCCGACATGATCTGTATGGCACGATGGGACGAGGGGCGTTACCTTGGACCCAAAAGATTCTGCTCGGCATTGCACTGATCACGCTGTTCCCGCTGCGTTTGGTGTTGGCTACGTTGGTTGTTTTGCTGTATTACTTGATTTGTAGGGCGTGTACCCTGTTTTTGGTGCCGAATCGGGAAGACGAACAGGAGGATTATGCACACATAAGCCGGTGGAGGAGAAAGATTATATTTTGGTTTGGTAGGGTTCTTTCAAGGACGTTGCTTTTCGTTTTTGGGTTTTATTGGATTAGGGAAACTTACAGAAATCCTGACATTGACAGCAAATTCAACAATGAGGTAACTCCTTTCTTTTCAAAATCAATAATATGTTACAAATCATATAAACATTTGTACAAAGTACATTAAGATTAATAAAAAAGACACATAGTGGAGTAGGCAGTTATGTAACTGGCTTATGTATTATAGTTAAAACAAAGCGTAGTATTATCACATGATAACACATAGCCTTATTATATTTGTGAAAAGAATGAGTTCTTAGTGTGAAAATAGCAGTTGCAAACTGTGATATTTTGAATTCAATGTGCCAAAAATGACATGATCTTGAATAGTATTAAAAGATTTTATTTTTTGTGATCTTGACTATCATGAAAAGGGCACCGTTTGGAGTGCACACATGAAATGTAAAATTTCACTAATTTTAACGTTATTTTACTTCATTTTTGTGAAAATAACTTTAAAAGCGTTGGGTAGGTCGGTTAATCAGATATCATGAGCCAGGAAACTCATAGAAAGCAAGCTCTTTATTCTAATGGGGTAGAAGTAAGGTTGTGAACATCTTACCCTACTCAAACCCTACCTGAACTTTGCTAATGATGAGATATACTGAGTACAATGATAATGATTATCATGACAAGCTCATGCTTTATGTAGTTGTGAACTAATAAGCATTTGATAACCTTGGTTTCTATTTATGGCCAGTTGGATGTGAATGAAAGATCTGAGGAACATGAAAGACCTGGAGCAATTATATCAAATCATGTTTCACACTTGGATATATTATATCACATGTCTTCTTCATTCCCTAGCTTTGTTGCCAAGGTCTGTCTATTGTTAATTTGTTAGTACCCATATAACATAACATTATATATGATGTCTATTGAATGATATATGATTGACAAGCTGTATTTTCTGTTATGATATCATTGCTGAAGAGATCAGTGGGAAAACTTCCTCTTGTTGGCCTTATCAGGTTGGTTTAGGCTACAAAATACTCTAATGCATTGAACATAACTTGGATTTTACTAAGCGTACCTCACCTCGTTATTTTTACCTGTTGCACCCTTATCTTCAAGTTGTCACATAAGTAACATTCCTCCCTATTCAAACAAAAAGACAAATTTCATTGATTTGATGTTTTCAGAGGTGCGCATGATGAAATTATAGGAGGGTGGGGTACGTTTAGCCAATCGCTATAACTAGACACTTTTCCGGTTAATGGGTTCTTGTATCATTCCTTTTAAGGTCATCTTTTATCTTTTTAGTTTTCAGATGTTTGTTTGGTTATTGCACTGCATTTACATTTTTGTTTACCAGCAAGTGCCTTGGATGTATATATGTTCAGCGGGAGTCAAAATCATCAGATTTTAAGGGTGTTTCAGGTAATTATATGTGCACTAGTGTGGTAATTAACTAATTATGTCTGATTGAATTTGTGTACAAGTGAAATGGTGGATCGCTGTGTTGATGCATTTTTCTTTATATGCGTTCATATTAGATGATGAAGTTACATATACGTAACTCACAAAGTTTCGTATGTAACTTATGCATGTAATTCATATAATGTACATATAGGTAGCATACAAGTTACATATATGTATTACATAAGCTACATATATATATTTTTTCAATTCTAACCTTATAATAAGAAGTAATGAAAAACAAAAAATGAAAAACAAAGTTTGATTGTTAACGGTTATGATTAGTTTTCTAAGTTTTTTTCAAAATGAGGATTTGTGTCATAAATTCAGCCTTGTAATCTAACACATGACTTCTTAATGTATATTGACTACCTATACATCTTGATGGTTTAACAAAATGGACATTTATTTACTACTATTCCTGCAGGTGTAGTGAATGATAGAATTAATGAATCTCTTCAGGATAAGTCAGCACCCATGGTGATGCTTTTTCCAGGTTATTCACTTGTTTTTTTTACTTTTTTATTATCTAGTTTTTGCTGTTTGAATTTAGTTTTAACATTTTTATACAGAAGGGACAACCACAAACGGGGATTATATACTTCCATTTAAAACCGGTGCATTTCTGTCAAAAGCTCCTGTTCTTCCTGTTATCTTGAAGTATCCATATCGGAGATTTAGCCCAGCATGGGATACGATATCTGGGGTGAGTGTCTCTAAACAACTGCAAATAATATTGCTTTTAATATGTTAATAAATCAATAGTAGAGAAGATAAAATCAAAAAATGGGGTAAAAGATTTGTATGTATGCATCTATTATGAACAACTTGTATTCCACTTGCAGAGACGTCATGTGATTTTGTTGCTGTGTCAATTTGTAAATAATATAACAGTAATGAGGTTACCTCTCTATTATCCTTCACAAGAAGAAAAGGAAAATCCAAAACTTTATGCAGAAAATGTTCGGAGATTGATGGCTCGTGAGGTATGCTTATATACTAACTCTTATTTAGTCTATTCGTTACTTTTGTTGTGAAAATAAAGTTCAAAACTTTGGGTTGGTCGGTTAATCAAACATCATGAGCCGAGGGACTTATTGGAAGCAACCTCTTTATTCCTATGAGGTAGAGGCGAGGCTGTTTACTTCTTACCTCCTTAGACTCCCCTTAGTTTTGCTAATTGTGGGCTATTCTCAGTACGATAATGATGTTGTTATTTTTAATGTATATTGCCTACCTCCTCCTGGTGAAATATGGGAATACTTGTAAAATGTGATAACAAGTAAAACTTTTCATTACTTGAAAAATGCAACATTTTCATTTTTGGGGAAAAAACATTAATGACAATAAACCATCAGTTCTTGTAATCTTTAAAAAGATAGATGCCATTGGATGGGGGTGCATAATATTCCCTTATATTTGTCATTTTGTGAAGTTTATTCTAGAAAATTTCTAAATGGTTAAATTTTTGTTTTTATGTGTCTGGCTAAATGAAACTGAAGATCCTTTGACCTTTACAGTTAATACCTGTTTGCTTGAGAAGGTTGCATTATGCATTTCATTAGGGATGCAAACAGTTCTGGTAGGCAGGTTTAGGCCACAAAATGTCAATCCAACCCTGGTTTCACAATTCTGCAAACCAAATTGGCCAACTCTTTTGATGTGGTCACTGGCCAAATCAACAACGATCGGTTGGATTAGGTCGGCTTGGGTTGGGTTGTTCTTGTTATTATAATTATTATTATATATTAAAAAAAATCTGAACATTCATGTCCAAAAGTACATCATAAGACTTGGATAAATTTCTGTCTCTATGGGTCCGTTATTCTCACACCCACCATACACCCTCCACACTCTCTATAGGCATATAGTGGGACAATTATTGTTTATCAGAATTTGTCAGTGTCAATGATTGGACTCCTATACGCCTCATATAGGACCTGTACGAGGCGTATACGAAACCAATCATTGTCTAATCATTGGGTGTCAGTGGCAGCTATACACCTCGGATAGGCTATACGAGGCGTATAGGATTGGTGGGGCGTTAAAATAAAAAAATTGGGTGTGTAAATAAACATGTCGATCTCTATTCACCATAAAGACCAGTGAGAATGGTGAACCGTTTATGAAATTATGACTGTACACTACAGCTTTTGCTTTGTCTTTTTTGGTCATGATTTTGAATTAATAACACACAGACAAAAATAAAATAAAATTATGGATAAGCTATTGAACCTCTAAGGAAGTGGTGTAGTGGTTAGAATGGAGGAGCGACAACTTACAGGTCTCAAGTTCAATCCCCACTTGGAGCAATTTTCCTTGGAGGCCACCGACCTGGTTGCTTGCGGCCGTGCTTTACATGTTCCTCTTGGTTAGTCGGGTATTGGGAGGGGGCCCGGGGGTTTACCACGCAAGTGGGTTCCCAAGGTTATCAAAAAAAAAAAGGCAAAACTAACCAATTACTATCTATACAATAAACGACTGAATGAACAGTGGTTTACAGCTTGGTAAGCTTTAAGTAAAACTGAGTACAACATTCTTGTTAGACTACAGACTAGTCATTGTTTTTGAAGAAGGCTTATGTTGATTTGGTGATATGTACAGGGGGACCTAAAAATGTCTGATATTGGGTTGCCAGAAAAACGAGTATATCATGAAGCCATCCATGGTAAGCCTACTGTTTTGCTTCAGAAAGCTGATTGAAAGAATTTTGGTGGCAAAACTAAATATCAAATTGGTTTTGTTTTTGATTTGTGTCGTAAAATGATATCATCGTCATCATTATCATCATCATCATGAACTTCTAAGGTCTTGTTTGTGTTTATGCAGGTTTGTTTTCTCAAAGATAAACTCAAAAATGTATCTTGACATGTACACCCATTCATTATTCTTTTTGGCCGGTATAAAGAGTGCAAAAGGGAAAATAATATATTTTTTAATTCATTGAAAATATACACTTGGAAGCAGAGACATCAGATTCTGGGAAAATGGTGCATTGTTGAACATGATGATACAATTTCTGCTTCTTAACCACGGTTGACCTCTTTGAAAAGTAGTTTAAAATGAAATTGGTTTTTCTGACATGACCAATGTCAGTGGCTAACTTATGTTTAGAATTTTGTTGTGTAGCTTTTACTGAAAATAGACATGTAACAAGTTTCTGTTAAGCTTAGTCTTCTTTCTTGGTCTTTTTACTTGCTTCTTATGAGAAATAAAATTTGTTGAGTGTCACTTGTAGAGGTATTCATAAACCAGTGAATCGGATGAACCGATGAAGCAAATTGGCCTGGTTCAGCCATTTAATGATTTATACGATTCAGTCTATCGGTTTGTCTTTGGGACATGGTGTGTGAACCGTGCTATTTGAGTTCAACTTTTTTTTCTTTCAAGTTTTAAACATGTGGTCATGCATATGTCTAATTTTCATCAACATCAAATATGGTTTTGGGTGTAGTTATGAGTTCGGTTCAAATGTTGAGTATGTACACGTTAAATCGGATCAAATCAGAAAGTTAATGCCCCAATGGATGAAAAATCCTTCCATCATGTAAAAACCAAAAAACCAAAAAAACAAAATTTAGACTACACATTAATTATCATATATTTTAAGGGTGTCGTTAAACTTACATCCAAAACCATATTCACGCATCCACCATACGCCTCGTATAGCACTATATGCATATGTCTCCAACAACTCTGATAAGGCATATTATGACCCTGATAATACATGTCGTTTGGGTTACGAGTCATTCATGCATAACAACTCTGACTTATTGATGTCATACGCATCGTATAGTACTATACGTAATGCATAGTCGTATACCCGACAATCATATGATGGCACAGTCTCTGATTGTTGGTATCAAAAAGTTATACTTAGCATATGCCTATACTTGGCGATATTATGTCCTATACGTAGAGTATAAACCTATATAACCCTTACATGATTTCAAAATTAAAATCCTGTCAACACAACCAAATTATTTGACAAGATGTAAGTTTTTTCAAAACTTAATATATATCAAACAATAGTCAGTATATTTTCACATTCAAATCCTTATAATCCCATATTCATTCGATGTGTAATATTCAATTTTATTTATTAACATTTAACAATGTTGTTTTGGGATGTTAACTTTCTATTTGGTGACGACCACAATAATCAGATTTATCATTTCATCACTTGTTTGTTTTATCTTTATCAAAGTACTAATCTTACTGTTGTTTGAGGAGACTGTCATTCAATTTTGTTACGAGACTAGGCTTCTATGGCTGCCATATTTGAATGAGGAGCCTGACGTTTAATCTTATCATGGAAATAGGCTCCCAGATTTGAACGATCTTCCTTAACCACATATTCTGTGTTAATTATATTATTTATTAAATGAAACTTTTCTTTCGAATATCAACATCGTACAGGTTGAAATAGGATGTATTCAAGTCTACATGATTTTTGTGTGTTAATAAATCTATGGCACTATGGCAGTGTTGGGCACTTGGGCCTTTGAAATAGTCTATCTGGTTTTTATGTTTCCAATTTCCAAATGCCAATATAATATCCATTGTTTTGTAATGTTTTTTAGTATCCAATGTTTTTGTTTTTGGCGTGTAGGCTAAATCTTTCACAAGGTCTTGAACTATGATTTCAACTTTTGGATGTTGATATGATTGTATAATTTGTATCTGTTGCTTTATGATGTGCACCTTTGAGGTCTCTCAATGTTTTGTTTTGAAAGCAACTTAACAAGAGATCTTGTTACCTAGCATCATTTCTTATATGTTTTTGGGAAGAATCGAATATGAAGAGAGTTTTGCCTAAAAATAGTAAGAACCAATAAAAGTTTGCCATGTGACATACGGAAATCATAAAAACAAAATCCAGTACAAAAAAAACCAAGTCTAGTACAAAAAACCCAGTAAAAAAAACAAAAATCTAGTAAAAAATTTAGAATAAAAAAAAAATCAGTACTAAAAATGAGATATTATACCTAAGTTATCCTTCATTTCTTTTTTTAACATGTCATATATCAAACTTATATTGGTTACTACTAGCAAAATTTATTTTATATTTGAACCTTCCCTTAAGTTATTAAGTATTAAAAAAATTTGTAGCTGGGTTGTTCATATGATTATGATGTTTTTCTGCAAAAGTGTAAGAATATTCTGCTGGCATGTTCTTTATTGTGTGTATGATTCTGATATATACTATAAGATAATCATTCGTAAAATAAAATAATAAACAGTTTTGTTATCAATGAACCAGAATTACAATGCCGTAAACAAAGAACCTATGGTTTAGGTGATTGTCAAAGGAAAGGTATCGGAATTAGAGGTAGGCAAAAAACCCAGAACCAGACCTGCCAACCGGAACGGGTTCCATTTTTAACCGGCCAAAACATGAACCTCAACCACCCAAAAACCGGTCAGAACCAGTCAATAGCCAGAAGTATACGTCATGCAGTGTTATGCGCCAATGACCTATGTGATATGTGAAAGGCAGCCAATAAGTGTTGAAAGTATACGTTTTGATTGTTTTGTTAATATCTGTTATTTTTGTTTTTGGTGCATACTTGATCTATCACGATATGTTCAAATATGATTTGTGCTTTTAAATTTTATTATAATTGTTGCTTTATACGAGCTGTCTTGTTAGTTAGGTTTGTTTCGCTTTGTTTTGAAATCATGATAAAGATTGCAGACGAGGAATGTACATGTGGTAAGGTGACTATGTGGTAGGCTGTTGGAGCCTATCGGATAGAATTTTTTTTTTGATTTAGGTGGTTTCAACTTTAATGCATGGAGTTTAGGTGGTTTAGAGAATAGTTTTTGGAAATAAGTGATCCGCTACTCCAAGCAGCGGATGTGGATGACATGGCCAACATTAATTATGAATTTAACCCACTTCCGCTACTCTAAGTAGCAGTAGCAAAACCCCTTGAAACAAAACCAATTTTCGAAAGCACCCGTTTTCCATACATACACGTCTAAATCACCTAGAACAAAAAAAATTATATCGGATACGATAAGCTTTTAGGCCGGTTGGTTAGAATGTGATAGGAAGCACTAAGCAGACACCAACAATATGTGGTTGTCATAGGTTAAGAAAACAAGTCGTGCAGGCTGTGGTGATCGACCGATAATGAGATCAATCGGGACAGTGATATTGATGGTGGCAGCAGTCCGTTGGGGCCAAGACAGTAAACAGTAACAGTAAGGGGTTGTTCGGTAGCATCTGAATAGGTCTGAATCTGAATGGTTCAAATTCAGACCGTTTGTTTGGTGCAAAAAAAACACATCTGAATGGGGTCTGAGGTCTGAATAGGGGTTTGAATGATTCAGACTTGAGAACAAGTCTGAATGGAAAATAGTGGAGCTAAATCGATCACATCTCAGCCGAACCTTTCCTTCTCGATTGCTCTCAGCCCGTCTGACCACCCACTGCCGCTCTCAGCCTCCTGCCACCGCACCCATCTCAGCCACCCTCCTCCGCACCCATCTCAGCCGCACCCCGCCGCACCCATCTCAGCCGAATCAAATGATTTGAAGGTCGATTGGGGCGATTTGAGGGTCGTTTGGGGCGATTTGAGGGTCGATTGGGACGATTTATGATTTGAGGGTCGATTGTGACGATTTGAAGGTCGACGGCTGGGTTCGATGGTTGGGGGCTGGGTATTAGGGTTTTGAATGAAAAAAAGATTTTTTTTTTTTTTTTTTCAGATTCAGATGTGCAACCAAACACTAATGTTCAGACCCTCTTAACCATTCAAACCCTCTTAACCATTCTGACGTCTTAACCATTCAGCACTTAATGGTTCAGATCCAACCAAACGGCCCCTAAGCCAGCAAACAACAATGGTTCAGGCTGTACAAAACTTAGCAGCAAAGTCATTATGATGATTCAGGCGGTTCGAAACCTGCAGAAAGCACAGGATCGCATGAAAACGCAGGCGGATTTATAGTGGCATGAATTATCTTTTGAAGTGGGTGGTGATGTTTTCTTGTGTATTCAACCATGTTGGAAAAAAAGAAGAAAAAAAAAACCAAACGTCGCTATGAAAAACTCTCGTCCTGTTTCTTTTGTCCATATCAGATTCTTAAGAAAGTTGGTGCAGTGGCTAACAAGCTAGATGGTCAGATCCCTTCCACACCAGCTCCAACTCTCCCAATTACCAATGAACGGGATCGACCTGCAACGAAGTTAAGTGTTAGATCATCACTTGGCATCCAATGGTCAAACCTCTACTCTTGAACTTCTTATCTCTTGGGCAAATCGCCATACTGAAGATGCTACCTGGGAGATTTATGACTTAATGGTTGAACAATTCCCCTCTTTTCTACTTGAGGTCAAGTTGATTTGCCAGGCAGGAAGTATTGATGCATCTCCTCCAATCACCAAAGTCTATGTCAGACGCAACAGGAGAACTGAATCCAAATCAGATCCAGGTAAGGACGATTTGTTGGCATTAGGAGCAGCTCCAGCCTCCAGTTGCTATTCGGATCATTATTTGACCCACTTGGAACTGATCAACAGCAAAGATTAGGAGTAATAACTACTTTCTTGTATGCCTTTTGTTTAAATATTATGTTTATCTTTGTTTGAAATTTTCTAGTTTTATTTGGATCTTCTGAAGACTTACCCTCTCTAATCAGGACGACTTAATACCATTTTGGTTTTGTTTCAATCGTTACATACCACAGAATTTCATCATAGGCGGTCGTATGTTGTAAGAGATGATAACCAGAAACACACTATGTTTTCCAAACTTAAAAAACTTTAGAGATATACGAATAATTTGATAAATGTGTTTAAGTAACGATATTCTTTCACAATTTTACATTTTTAGCCGTCTGATATTACAGTTCTGGATCGCCTCAACTCCCAAGGCCGTAAGCATCCCTTTAACGGAGATTGTAGAAGCAACGAAGAAACCGACAACTGTCTCTGCCTTGACGACAAGAAACTAAAACTATTACTTCTAAGCTTTTGCTTCTCTTGTTCATACGGTATAAAACCAGGATCATGTTGCACAGCTGAAACTCTAAGTGCTTCTGGTAATACACAGCTAAATATAGAACCTATACATACAAAAACATCAATAAGCTCTCTCTCCCATTGGCGATTGTTAAAACTAGCATCAATATACAAGAAATGTTACCAAGTTTAGCAAGCCGATTAACCCATCCTGGGATTCGCTTCCCAGTTAAATTGTAACAAATGTCATTGCAGAAATGGTTGCAGTTTTTAACGATGAGGTGATACGTGTCACCGTAGTAGTTTGCAGCATGATGCTCCATGAACTCCCGCACCTGGACTGGGTCAAGACATGTAGTCCCGATTAGTATCGACCTCCTAAACTTGAACCCTGGGCATTGCCGCGGTTCAACCTCAAAGACACCGCTACTCGGGTAGTCATGAGCTCCAAAGGCATATTCTACACCGTGAACTGTTGATTAAAAGTATAGCTATTTGTTAATTATGCTACATAAGGCAATTTTTTATAAAAATTAAGGGGAAATGCTACCTTCAACACCAGAATGAAAGATTCCAACACCGGCCCAATAAGCATAGCCGTTCATGGGTGTTAAGTCATACACGTTAAGATAAACTGGTGACTTTTCTGGCCCATACCCAGATTTAACTTTTGGAAATAAACAAAAACAACCCGACGAACGCCGTTTTAAATGAAACGGCGTTACAGATGTTAATCCCTTCTTTGTTACGAATTTCATGTTGCTCCAACGTTAAAGTCAGTCAGCAAGTCATTCTGTAAAAGTAGAAATTATTAACATTAATAATTATATAAAAATACATATCTGTTATAATATTATAATCAATTCATTCTAAATGAACCAAATTAACATTTTTTATAAAAAAAGAACCAAACAAGCTTACTCAACGTTATGGTCCTTTGACAAGACCTTTCTTGCCAACTTTAGTCGCATAATTCACATGCGGTGTCTACACATGTCCACAACTATAGATCCATCTAATTATTAACATTATATAATTATTTAAAAAAAATATCTAGGTTGGTAGTTAATTATATAGAATATCCAGTGTGTGCCAGAAGGTCATCACATATAACATCAATTAAGTTTTCCATACAACTCAAGTAGCATAAAATAGTGCCTAGTGGATGTATTAGCCAAAATAAAATTAAAAAAAAATTATAGAAAGAGATCTTTTGAATTTATTCATCATTCATGTTTAGCAAATTACAAAAGGATAAAAACACAACAATCCAGAATTATTCATCAACAAACTTATCAAATATAAATAATTTTTTTAAAAAAGAAAGAAATTAGCAACTTTTTAACTCAGAACTAAAAAGTGAATGATGAAAATGCATCATACTATGCTTGTGAATGGCATAAAGGAAGACGGAAAACACGTAATACAACAAATTAAACTCCCAAATTGTGAGTTTTAGGCAAAACAGTTTCGACGAACAATTGCGAGTTAGCTTTCGGTATATAAATTTTACGAATTAAGACAAATTCATCATATCAGAGACCTTAAATTTGATGAGATCTACATAATAATGTTGATTCGAAGATAAAAACAACAGGAAGCTAGAACAATCATTCGATGTAACAAACAGATCAAGTAAACGAAATTAACAACGAAATTCGAAAAACTACAGCGACAAAATCCTGCAACTGATGAATCTTATCAATTACTAGCAGTTTTTGCAACAACAGTTGAGTAATTGAGAACCTAATCAAAATAACATTACATTAAATGGAAGTAATCGAGCTCACCGAGCAGATTAGAAGAAGAAACAGGAGCGAAAATCAACTGAAATTATGAAGAAACAGCATCAAATTTGTGTGTCAGATGAACGATTACAGAAGGCGAGCTTTGAGGTTTGAGCCAATTTGCACACAAGTGGGTGTGGGTGTGGGTGTGGGTGTGAGTGTGAGAGAGAGGGGTGTGGACAAGGTAACCTCTCATCAACCATGGAAAACGGATGCTGGTCCACTTTAAATCTTGTTTTCATGTTCTTTTTTTCATTTTTATGGTTATCGAATATCTCAACAATAATGTAGTAATATGTGTTTTATATTCCACATAAATTCATAAACACGCAAGATTTATAGGTTAGAATGTTAGATCATTTGTAATTGTTTTTTTTTAATAGAAAACATGTTAATATAATATTTGATAGTTGCTGATAAATATTTTTGAAAGATAAAACAAAAATTTATGATAAAATATTATTGAAATTATTTATAAATAAGTAGTAAAATAATAATATTAGTTTTTAAGTTTTTTTTGTTAAAAATTATACTTTTTTAAACATTTTGTTTTAAAATTGTTTTCAAATGTAGTTCTTTTATAAATATTTTGATGTTTAAAAACTTTAATTTTAAATTGTTTTTAATTTTCTATTTTTTTATATTTGTTTTCAATAAAATTTCCTTATTTATTAAAAGAAAATGTTGTTATAGAAAGAAAATCACATTTAATAAAATTTCACATGTTATAATAATGGCAAATTAGATTTAAGTAATCCAAAACTTCCATCATATAGCTGCTACCGGTCTCAACTATTAAAATCCTCAATAATGGTTCCTACTTTCGACCTATTTACCTCTGGTGGACCTCCGTGAAAAAAAACTTAACGCTTTAACATTTTTTTTTCAAATTTCAAATAGATATTTTAGGGTTTTTGTTCAGAATAAAAAAACAAGTCGAATGATGTGTAACTTACATTTACTAATTGCTATATTTTGTTTCATGCAGACTTCAAATGAATTTAATCTAATTTGAAAAATGATAAAACCAAATTCCAAAATGCTTTATTTGAAGTTTGAACTGTTAAATACATTGTTTCACAGAAATAAAAAGAAATCTAATCATGTTTCATTGTTTCATGTGTCGAAATCAAAAGATAATATTACTTTAAAGCTAATCATTTTGTCTTTTAAGAGATGACAAATAAAAAATAAATAACTTAAACATTAATCATAATACATATTACGTCGTAGTTTGTTTATATCAAATATTTTGTAAAATTATCGAATAATAAAATAGACCATTGAATATCCGGATTTTAAAATATTTGAAATGGGTTAAAAGAGTGACATATAAGGCTTTTAAATCTTTTGAAGTAAAAGTGGAAGTGTATGTGTGAAGTAGGGTTATAAAGTTTGGCACACCAGGATATATTTGTCCTTTTCACTTTTGACCCTTTTGTCATGATTACTTTCTTTAAAAAGAACAAAATTAAAAATATTCAATTAAGTTTTTACGAAGGTTTTTTCTTATTTTTAACATACTTTCAATCATGTCAAATAAAATTCTTGGTTTGAATAACAAAACATGATAACGTGATTTACTTGTCCAGAAGAAACTACACAACTAAAAAAAAATCTTTAGGTCTATCTAAAACAATATTTTACTTTAAGTGCGACGATTTAAAATAAAAAAAGGTGAACTACTGGTGATGAAAAGTGTTCTTAAATCTACACACATCTACCATGAAAGACTCTAGGAACTTGAAGAGGAACACATTTTGTGGTATCCATTAAAATCAATAAACAAGCTCTTATTAATTAATGGTTTAATTTCCTAATGTAAATTTATAATATAGAAATTAAAAAAAATTAAAACCAAGATATGAGTTTTGGTTGGATTCAACACATTCTTATATGGTCAATGATGTCAACATTAAAGAACAAGATTCTTAAATATGAGTTTGGATTAGAATAAAGAGAATTTCGAAGGTAAAACTTTAATTAAAATATTGATTAAAACAAATAAATTTACTAATGACAGTAACAGATTAAGAAAAACTAGTTTAAAAATCATTCAAATACGCTCAAGAATGATACTTCAAACCATTTTAAGATATTTTACTAATAAATAAAACCAAGACGTTGATAAAAAAAATAATAAAAAAAAAACTTAATAAAAAATCCAATTACCGTATCAAACTAAAGCAAATCAAATGAAAAAAGAAATAACCGTTTCAAAGGTCATAATTAACAAAGTAACAACCAAAGGTTTGTAGCCAACCAATAACCTTTTGATTTATCTTATGTGTTTATATTTGGTTTTGAGTTAAAGTCTCACCTATAACAATATATTACTTTTAGCTAATAGGGTTTTCATAGTTGTAAGTTTCCTTTTAGGCAAATAAGCCAGTCACCACATACTGTTTTTGAGCATAATAGTAATATATTTGCTATGATAATTTCATGCGACACGACGTTTGCTGGTTAACAAAAATTACCAAAGTAACATACCAAAGTGTCAAGTATGAGTAAATTACCACATTATTATTTATTATTAGGTAAATAGGACAAATAAGGTAGATATAAAATATCATTACTCAATTATTGTAACATAAGAGTGCATATGTTCCCGTGATATCAAGGTGTGTTAAGTTGTTATTTTTTAAAATATATTAAAAGTTCTAGTCTCATAGTGAACAAATGTGGAAAAAATTGTTCAAAAAAAAGAACTATTGTTACATAAATGAATTCTTGATTCTCAAATGATCATGTTTAATTTATATATGTAGTATATATCCAGATTAGTTGTCTAGTGGTAGAAGACTCACCTACCAATATAGAGTTCAAGGGTTCTACTCCCACTTGAGGCACTTTGATGGATATCATGTGAGAGGAGAAATCTTGAGCTTAATCTTGGGTTCTGAGCCGATGAAGGGCACAGTTTTTACAGCAAAAATAAGTTGGTTTATGCGTATTAGTTAAAATAAATAATTTTAAAATATAATTATTTAACTTGTATAATACGCATGTTTTACCCTAGTATCGTATTAACAAGTGACTGTAGCTTCCGTTGTTGCAAAAGGATAATGTTATATATGTTAAAACTTTTTATAGACTAATTTGAATTACTGATGGATCACAAGAGTGTCATCATGCCACAAACAGTACCACCTGATCATATCTATCAAATTACCAATTATAGAGGAATATCAATACTTTAAGAGAAATCTCTGGTGAGATTCAAACTCAAAATCTTATGGTTTCCAAGTTTTGTGTAATAACCAAGATATCGTTGGATTGTAATACGTTTGACATATATACATTAACACTTCTCAAATAAGAACCGATAGGGATATAGGCCAAAAAAAACCATGACATTTAATTAAAAAAATTGTTTTATTCATAGCATGTAGTAGTATTATTAAACAATATACAAATTTACAATGCATATATATATATTTCTAAATTTCTATATAAAACAAAACAAGAAAACTGTATAATACGCATGTTTTACCCTAGTATCGTATTAACAAGTGACTGTAGCTTCCGTTGTTACAAAAGGATAATGTTGTTAAAACTTTTTATAGACTAATTTGAATTACTAATGGATTACAAGAGTGTCATCATGCCACAAACAGTACCACCCGATCATATCTATCAAATTACCAATTATAGAGGAATATCAATACTTTAAGAGAAATCTCTGGTGAGATTCAAACTCAAAATCTTATGGTTTCCAAGTTTTGTGTAATCACCAAAATATCGTTGGATTGTAATACGTTTGACATATATACATTAACACTTCTCAAATAAGAACCGATAGGGATATAGGCCAAAAAAAACCATGACATTTAATTAAAAAAATTGTTTTATTCATAGCATGTAGTAGTATTATTAAACAATATACAAATTTACAATGCATATATATATTTCTAAATTTCTATATAAAACAAAACAAGAAAACTGTGGTATATAACTAGTTTTGTGTTGAAAACTTGAAAAGCCAAGTCCTTTAGGCAGGGGTAATTCAATCATGGTCCTGTTTGATGGTGGGGGCAATCATAACGTGTCATTGAACGGTCAAAGAAGGGTACCAAGCGTATTATAATGATCCCACGCCTCCTGTACCACAACGCAAATAATTCAAATAATAATTATAATTATTTTTTTTAAATATGTATATATCGTCACTCAAATTATAATCTTTAGGAAACATTACAAATTCATCTATATCATGTTCAAGTGTCGTTAAAAATGTCTTGTATATATAAACAAAACTGCATGACCAATATTTTATTTTTATTTTTCGTAATTTAATTATTTTTTTTTAAAGTGTGTCATGTTACATGTTAAAGCATTAATAAATTTATTCATGTATTTATGACTATTGAAGTATTGATGTCTAGCAATCCAGTTCATTAGGAGGGGCCAGGGCCCGTAAGCAGAACTGCAGAAGCCTACTGCAAGCGATTAATTAGCAGATGTGGGAAAAAAATTTGGAACCAGAACCGACAAAGAGAACCGGAACCGGTCATACATGTATCAGTGGGTATAGAGAGTTCTGAGCTCTCAGAAATCGTAACCAAAACCGGAACTGGTTCCATGTTTACCCAGTCAAAACCGGAACCGGTTAAAAAAAATCGGTTTGCCCACCTCCACTAATTAGTATAGGGTTGTAAATGAAACAAACGAATACGAGCGAGCCCTTATTCGTGTTCATTCACTTAACATTTAACTTGTTCACGAAAACTTACCGAACGAAAAACCTTGTTCGTGTTCGTTCATTACAGAATTGAGCTTGTTCACGAACGGTTATTGAATATAAGCGAACACATATTATTTTAAAAATAAAAATAACCATTTAAATAAATTTCTTTAAACATTAGATATAATCATCTCAAATATTTAATATAATCATCTTAAAGTTAAAACAACAACAACAACCTTACCCAGTATATTCCCACTTTTCAGTAGGGTCTGGGGGGAATGATAGATGCAAACCTTACCCCTATCCCAATTGGGATAGAGAGGCTGCTCCGAAAGAGTCCCCGGCTCAAAGTTATCGTTTGAAGTTGATCATCCCAATGATTTTAACGTTATTTACACAAAATAATTAAAATAACGTTAAAATTAGTGCACTTTTACTTTTGCCCTTAAGGACCCACACACATATACATTATATGCGTGCACCGCAAATGAGCGTATCTTAAAGTTAAAACACTTAATATAAAATCAAAGATAAATTTCTTTAAACATCGCAAAAATTAAAAATAATAATCCTAATTAGAATTATTTTAAACTAATAATTCAAAGATTTAAGTCTCAAATTACTTTGTTTATAATGAGATACAAATTTCAAACAACTATGAATTACTAAATATAATTAAAAGTGGTGAAAAAGAACAGTATAAATAATAATATTATATATTACATTATTTAGATGTCTGATACATGTATTGACGTTTTTGAAAATTTAAACTTGAAGTCTTGAACCATTAGAAGTTTTTATAACTTTGAAAATTATCAGAGATGAGGGTATTAAATTTTGTTATGCAACTTATGTTTCTGCAAATGATATATTGATATATAATACTCGTTCCCGGAAGTGTATTGTAATAACCCACTGCAACACGCGGGGAGAATAAACCTAGTTTTATTTATATGTCATGGTATAAAACGAAAAAAATAATTATAATAATATAAAACATATTTAACAAATAAATATAATAAATGAATATAGACGGACATTAATGAACATAAACGAACACCTTACTGAACGTTCACGAACACAAATGAACGAGCACGACCCTGTTCATGTTCGTTCATTTAATCAAACAAACGAAATTTCTTGCTCATGTTTGTCAATTTATTAAATGAACGAACATAAACGAACTTCCTGCCGAACAATTTACGAACTGTTCCTGAATATTCGGTTTGTTTATAGCCTTAGTATGAAATGTTCTTTTACTAGAAAATAAATAATGCTACTTTACCTAAAAAATTCACCCCCACTATTCACTAAGATGTAGGTTGAGTCCTTTGAAAATCTCTTTATGTTCTTTTGATACAGACTCAACTATTTGATATTTTTTAAAGGGTTTTTTTTTTTCCATTTATACAACAAAATAACACTTACCGACTTCAAAAATAATCACTCAATTATTATTGTGTGTTATTGTCGATGAACCTAACGGAACGATTTGTACTCAAGCGTAGTAACAAGGGCAAGCGGCGTATAAGAAAGAGGTGTCAAATGCCGCGATGTACAAGGTGTAATTATGGTTCTACAAATGAATCTTAAACCACTCTTTGGATCATTTGGATGAGGAGTTCAATCATTTTATCACTAAGGTGCTTAAGATTGATGTAGTCAAGTATGTTTTTTAACCTACTTTGATCATAGCCATTTTGATTGTTCCATTTTTTACCCATGATAAAAAATTCCTAAATCCATCACTGTATCCTAAACCCAAATAACATTCGTTTTTGTGATACGTAGACAAAACATAATTTATTAGAGCAAAAGTACCTGAAGTATATCAAAGACCTTCTCGGCTATGTATTTTTTATGTGAATCAGCACCTTTTTGTTGCAACTTATCAGGGTGCAAACATAGCATTGCTCGGTTATAAGCTTTTTTCACTGCATTTGATTCTATTATATCAACAAGTGCAACCGGCTTCCATCCGCTCTCGGGCCAAAGCACCTATGCCAACACAATATGTTAAGTTTGAACCCAAAAATATGACACGAAACAAGATAATGTGGTTGGGCTTACAAGTTGTAAAGTGGAGATCAGTGAGCGAATGTTCCCTTTCCTTCCACTTGACCACATATGGATCTTTGAATCCAAAGCCTGGTTTTTAAGTAATCTTTCTGTAAATATAACATTGGATAAAGATTACAGTAATTGATCATAACAGATATATTTACCATAATGGCCTCAGATTCTTCTTGAGTTTTTGAAGATTCATCCTCCACAATATCCAATTCTTGTACCTGTGCAATTACCAAATATATTAAAACATGCGATACGAATTACCAAATGATGAAAGTCTTAATACCTGGAAGTTAACCAAAGTGGGATCTTCTATATTTTCAACACTAGCCTTAGAATCGTAAGGAACTGATTCTGAAACGCAGAAATCACATATATCATAAGCCGATATTGAGCTGAAAACAAGTTTATACTTTTAGTTAATTAACAAACCAGAAGATGGTGGGGTGCCCTGCTGAAAGTTGATGTCCTCGAGTTTTCTAATCGTACGATTCTGTGGAAACTTCTGCTTGTTAGACCTCCCATTCTCTTCCTTCACCTTGCAAACAAAATTATTATAAAAAGATAAAACCCATGTGTAATAATATGAAGTTAAAATAGATAAAATGTTACCATGAATGAAGCATCTGGCATCTTATTTACATTGTCTGCATGCATTTTACCATCAAATACTGTTGTTTTTGAAGCATCTGGAGCCATTTTCACATTTTCTGCAGGCATTTTACTATCCAATGGTATTGTTTTTGAAGCATGTGAAGCTGTTTTCACATTTTCTGCAGGCTTTTTACCATCCAATGGTATTGTGCTTGAAGCATCTGGGGCCATTTTCACATTTTCTGTAGGTAATTCACTTACCAAATTTGTTAATTTTGAAGCATCTGTCATAATATTTGCATTGGAAGCATTGACTTCTTCTGGTATTCTACTTTTACCACTAGCTTTCCATCTAGAGCTCACATTTTTCTTGGTCTTTGGAGGACTTTCTTGACCAGAAATCTTGAAGAATTCTTTGACCATACCTTTGACTCGGTTTTTAGGTGATCCAACACTAGACTTATTTGCTTCGGTTTTTTTACTGGAATTCATCTTTTTCGATTCATGCTTTTTCTTATCACTCGATGTCTCCATTTTTTCTTTAGTTTCAGCCTCTCTGCCAGCCTCTTCATAGCCTTAACCAAAAAAAAAATAGTCAGCTTGTAAATTTTAGATTTTTTTTCATCATAATCTGATATTCTACACTCTGAAACTGC
The DNA here is from genome assembly GCA_009363875.1 of Mikania micrantha. Taxonomy (NCBI): domain Eukaryota; kingdom Viridiplantae; phylum Streptophyta; class Magnoliopsida; order Asterales; family Asteraceae; genus Mikania; species Mikania micrantha. The sequence continues at coordinate 31,214,418 of CM018690.1, forward strand.
AATTTACCTCTTCTTTCAATCTCATCATGTAATAATGAACTTGGAGCTATGACCTCATCCACATTCTCTTCTTGTTTCGATGCTAAAGTTTCTTTCTCAATCACTTCCATTAAACTAATTCCAGCAACAGGGTTCATATCTTTTTTCTTTGCAGACAGATCTTCATTTGGAAATCCAGAATCTTGCATGATATCCATTGATAGCGCGCTAACTTTACTACTTCCTTTGAAAGCAGGATGTTTGCCCCCACGAAGAGACATAAGTAATGGTACTCCAACATTGGGCCATTTGTGTATAGAAAAGTGAAATTCATTGCTTAGAGATCTTGCTACTGCTGCTTTTGGCTTTGACTTGTGATCAATTTCAGTTTCAGCAGAAGGTGACTCTTTAACACTAGATGATTCACGCATTAACAATGTTTGACCAGGAGATTGACCTTGATTATTTCTAAAAGTTTGTGTTGGCGAGCTTGAAAACCTAGAGAGAGGGGTGTTTGGTGTATGCACATTTGAACCAAATACAGGAATGCCTGCATCTTTGGTCATCTTGGGAGGCAGGCTGAGTATATGAGCAAGAAATAGTATACCATGTCAAAGAACCCTAAACTTCAGTTGTAGATCATATCATATATAGCATATTAAACATCTTAAGTTCAGTTGATTAGAAGAAGAGTAAAATGTCATTTTAGTCACCGTGGTTTGGTAACTTTTGCCATTTTAGTCCAATAGTTTAAATTTTGTTATATTCGTCCTTATAGTTTACATATTATTGTCATTTCCGTCCCTGCGGTGTGGTCACTTTTGTCATTTTAGTCCAAAAGTTTAAATTTAATTGGACTAAAATGGCAATAAAATGAAAACCATAGTAACCAAAATAACAATAAATGAAACCATAAGGACGAAAATAATGAAATTTATACTATGGGACTAAAATGGCAAAAGTGGCTAAATCAGAAGACTAAAATGACATTTTACTCTTAGAAGAATGAATAGCAGCATGATCATTTGTTTCGAGAAATTGTTGTTACGGTTATTGTTGTAACGAAAATGCGGAAATTTAATCGATACAAACAACAAAGAATGAATTACCATTTACCAATTGAAAGAATGATCAGAGTGAAACGATTAAACGATTGTTATTGAGAATTGAGATCACAAGAATGAAACATTAAAAATTCCCAAATATGTTATGAGCTTAACAACCATGAGCAATGGTACTTGATAGTTGATATTTGTACCTAATGAAGGTTTACAACTAGACCCTTAACTATCACAGTTAACAAGAATTAGCCCAAACTACATAACTAACCTGAAACACTCTTATTTAACAGCTATGACTTATGACAATCTAACCAAAAGCAGCCCTAATTTCATCCAACAGTTAACATAATGAACTTTAAAACTAGCAATTTAGAGAATGAATTCACAGATCATAACAAACAGAACCTGAATTCAGACGGAACTGAAGTAGCAAACGGCTCGATTCTGGCAGGACTCATCGTTCTCGAACCAGTAGTCGGAGACCGCCACCTCGGCGAGCGAACCAACTCGTCACTTCTCCTGAAAATATCATCGTAGAAATCATCACTCGTACGCGTTCTTGGAGAACTATACGACTCGCCAAAAACCGGTCTCTCATCCAATCCCGACGGTGAACTCGACGATTCCTCCGACGACTTGATTCTACCACCGCCAAAACTATACCTCGTTCGCGTCGGAGGTCCACCAAACACGTCGTCGAAATCAACGTCGTTGTCGGAGTTTCTCACACTGACCGGTCCAGAAGAACTAGCCTTGCTGTCGAACGACCTCTGAGATAGACCGTATCTGAGGGGCAGATTGGCCATCCCGCCGACTTTCTCCATTTTCTGAACAACAAGGTTCGATCGAAAGGAAATTGATGGGTACTGGTTGAAAATGTGTTGAGATTATGGGTGAAGGATTGAAGATTTGGTGGGGGAAAGTGACAAAAAACAAGCGAATGTGGGGTACGGATAAGCAGAAATGGAAGCCACAAGATTACGAGGACCGGGTGGATAAGGGGGATGAACGACAGCTACTGGACATTTGGTGTGTTTCGGCCGGTTTGATTTTGTAGAATTGGCGCCAATTACTTGCCACAAATGTAGTCCACGCCACATCACATATAACATATTTAATGTTGATTTTTGTAGACTTTGAAAACAACCGATTGTTCGACCCAAACCGAAACCGTCGGTTTAAACCTGGTTTTAAATTTCAAATGCGCAAAGCTATTAAAAACAGGTTAATCGGACTAGTTGAAGCAAATAATACATTAACTAGACAATTAACCAGCTTGTGTTTTAGAGTTAGAATAGCCGGTTATTAACCAGACCGGTTTTAGTCAAACCCATTGACCATAGTACTGGTTCGGTTAACCTAAAACCGATTTGTGCATTTCTAGTTTATGGCTACCATTTGTAGAATAACTACTCATGTGTTGCCACAGTAATACCATATTTAGCAATCAGATTGAGGTCGTTACTTCTTCGTATAAACTTAAAGCGTAACTCCGTCGTAAAATCTTAAAGCGTAAATCATAAATGTTTTAAGAAATAATAGTAAAAATATAAAAACATCCAAAAGCTTGTATCTCACAATAATACCTAATTAAGATTCTGCCAAAAAAGATTAAGTCATACCGCTATACCAATATGATCACTTAATCACAGCGATCGTGCCACCATCAAGAATAACCTTAAAGCATAAAGGACAAAAGTTTTAAATAATAAAAGAAAAAATAGAAAACAGCATAAAAATCATGTCTCACAATACTACCTAATTGGGATTTTATAAAAAAATATTTAGTCATATCGTTCTAATGATATGGTCACACGATCATGGCAGCGGGGAAACGTCAATAATACCAAAATACTAAAAAAAACAAAGATAAAAATCAATAGTCATTCTAAATGAACGAAGAAAAAAATGTTGACTGATAAATATCATAGAACCAAAATAATAAAAAAAAAAAAAACATAACGTCATAAAATCAATGTCACTCACAACTAAAACAAATTATTATTACTAAACACGACTCAAATGTAATAAAAAGGTTAAAAGAAAAAAAAAATAGAAAACAAACAAAATTAGCATCGTTTTATTTCAAGCTTTTGTAAGCCTTACGTGTGTTTTATATGTTTTATAGGCTTGTTCAAAGATTTCATCATGAAATAACCATGTATTGTATCCACTTATTATCCAATCAAACCTTCGTTTTCGTCTATCTTCACCACTAAAAGCATTTGGTTTAATTTGTAAAAAAGTTAAAAGTAACATTAGTATCTGTTAGTTATTACACAAAATGTATTTAAAATTGATAATCTAGATGGTTAAATTTGTTAAAAGTTTTAAATTGGACGAAATCTTAGAGTTGAAAAATATACTTTATTTTAAAATCTAAGAACATCCTCGTCACTTTCCTGTTTTATTCAGTTACGTATCAAAATATGTTTAACGCTCATTTGACATTCTCGGATGCGGTAAGAAGCCTGTTTGATTTCAACATGATTGAAAAACACTAGGTTCAGTTAGTAAAAATAATCCTATTTCGGCTCTTCATGATAAACCCTAAAATGATCTTTAAGATCATTTATTTGTTTAGCAGCCAGAGATATGCGACAAAAAAAAAATATTTTTAATCAAATAATAACTAGGTATTGAAAAGTGACGTGTTTTAGTTCATTTTTTGTTGACCGTACAAAAATAATTAACGAATGAATTTAATTAAAGTAATTGTAATTCAAATATGCTTATCACGAGTGTTTTTTTCTTGTACCATACGTTAAATCTTACTTTTACTCGACAACAAATCTATTATCAACATTTCTTGTCCCTGTGTTATTGACCATGTAATTTTTTTCCTCTTAGCCTACAATTATACCCGAAACAAAAATTTGAATAACAACATAATTATACTTTTAGAACACATTATAAAAATTAAAGTGTAAACAAGTCGAGCTTGCTAAGCTGAAGATTGTTTTGTTTAATTTAAGAGAACTCAAGATTGTCTTATTTTAAACTTTTTTATATATATTTAAAGTAGTTGCTCGTCTCGTATTGTATTGTTTATTAATTTTTAAAATTATTATTAATTTAATTAAATTTATTTATGTATTTATTACACACGTATATATACACACGATTGGCTCATTTAGGAGTGTGGGAAGTATGATGCTTTGGATCATGATCATTTATTTAATAACCTTCATCTTAGATTGATTTTATATACAAATTATTATTTTGGATAATGACCACATAAAAATCCACAAAAGCCTTAGTTCAAATCTTGTTAACATAACACAAATTTTAACCACCAGTTGAATTGTTATGGAAAAGCCATTTTAAAGGAGGAAAGATTCAAACCTAAACAGAATGTGATTTATGAAAAAAGTGTAGTTTAAGAATAACATATGTTAAAAAAAAGAAGTTATAGTTTTCAATTGAAAATGTTATAAAATAGTTATGTATTAGCATTCATTTTCAATTAAAACAGAAAAAGTAATTTGACTTGATTAATTTATTAGAAAAATGATTTGTGAAATTTAGGAAAATTAGGGTGGGTTTTTGCTATTTTTAGAAAATTAAAACGTTTGAAATGATGCTAATATAATGCTAATGTGGAATTGAAGAGTTCAAGGCAATGTTTTATAACCCAGACCGGAACGGTTGGTCGGACCACTCAGGTAGATAGGTTATGTGCTCAGAACCATTTTTGCTTGAAACGGGCAATTTGACAAGCAGCCGGCGGTCCGACCACCTGGTAGAACCGATTATCTAGCTATATTTTATATTTCAATTACTTGTATATATTTATATAATATTTATGGTGTCATCCAGTTTAAAGAGATCGGTTCAACATCCGGTCTGATTTTAAAACATTTGTTTGAGGAGTTTGGGATGACTCCATGTGCCCTTAGTCTCATGGGGTGTTTGATGCTTCAAATCATGGTCATATTTTAAGTGAGCTTCATCCTAGGCTCAAGCAGGTTTCAGCTCAACTCAATTCAGGCTTCTAGCATGCATCTTAAGAAGCTTACGGCGTGGCTCGACTACAGTTCTAGTCAGGGACGCATTAAATTGATTGTAAATGTAATATTAGGATCAAAACACACGTCATCTAGGAAAAGGATTTAACAATAAGATGAAAGTATATCAGTTAAATAGATAACAGACAGTAAAGCAAAATCAGAATTAGAAAACAATACAGACTCAAGTACACCGTAAAGTTACCAATCAGAACCATCAGGAAACGGTTCCAAAGCATCTTGCTTCCCATTGAAATAAAACTCCATGACTGCTTTCATCCTCGGAAATTTGTCAGGATGGTAATTCACATGAACAATCACAGGCTTTAATTTCTTCAAATTTGCATCTTTTCTCACCTGTTTAAACAGAGTTTTACTGTTCATAAACATATAGCGATCCATGGTTCTTTTTGAAGCATGAAGGCCAGTATAACCAGGATATGAAGGAAAGAAGAGTTGTTCATTGAAAACCGCTTGATCCCAAGCAGATGGCGGGTGGGATAGCCGCTCAGCCACACGATCTAAAAGCTCAATTGCAGGTAAAGTAGGCCTTAAATAAAAGAACCCAGAATTATAAACCCATATGCGCATCGTATGAGCATATCTAGCCCATCCCATAGATGGATCATCAGATACATCATTATATCCATACGCAGTCATATTATCATGCCCATCAGACATGGACTCCACATCTGAATCACGATATATATGATCAAAAGGGTTTTGTAAGTATACAATATCAACATCTGATAGAAGAACACTGTAACCCAGCTGTAAAAACTCCCTCAAGATTCTGAATTTTAATCCTGAAACCGCATGATTACCTCCTGTTTTGGCAACTGAGTCAATATCCTCATCCGGGTCTCTAGTGTAATAAGGTACATCATTTTCTTTGCAAAAATCAGCAATCCTGTTGTCTAATGCGACGACTAGATAATTGGGTATGCCTACTTTCTTGATGCTAGTGAACCACACCTCTAACATTTCTTTAACATTAGAATTTGCAAGTGCCACTATAAGCTCGTTTTGAACAGCAACCTTTTTTAAGATTTTTAAGAGTCGTGGGTTTACAGTGTCATCTGGAAGGACTATAGGGTTGGTTCTAATACCCTTTACAGTACCAAAAGGCCCGGCTTTTTGTGGTTCGCCTACCACTATAACTTGTTGCTCAGCCTTACCATTTTTCTGTTCAGCTGCCATTACTTTTTTGGTTAAATCTCTAACTTGTTTCTTTAATTCATCGTTCTTGGTTGATAAATCTGCAAGATCTGATTTCAACATGTTAACCCGCTCTGAGGATTCACATGATGTTGATCCAATCTGTAAAAGCAGAGACCTCAATATAACAAGCCTCAAGCAACTAATTATGAAAATCTGAACAGGGATTATTTGAAGAATAAATTAAGCCATTAATGGATATTGAGTTCAAGTTCAAGTTCAAGTAAACCATGATGATCGACAACAAATCAATACTGTGCTAAAATGGTTTCTGAAAGGTTTAATTAACAAAAGAAACAGGGTATTTCTGAAGTTTGACTTTGGCAAGATTTGATTAGTTTATCAAATCATACAACCAACATGAGTAAGTAAGAAGCAAATATCAATTAAAATTGTTACTTAGGGATCAAACTAAAGTTTAAAAATAAACTAATTTGGTAACAACCCATTCCACGCTATCAAGATAAACGCTTGATTCAAGAAACAAAACGTCGAACACCTTGCGACCACAAAACAAATGCTTCAATATCTTACGAATAAAGCAGGTATAATAGACACTATAGATTGAACCAAATTGAAAACTGTAAAATGAACCTGAAGAATCGATTTGGCGAGACGGCGACCTTGAAGCTGAGAAGCATGATTCGCAGAGAAGAAACCATGAGGGTACAGAAGAGCGAAGATGCCTCCGAACAGAATTCCGATCACAATTGCAACGGCGATTCGTGATCCACGTATCGATTGAGCTGCGTTCTTGTCTCTGCGAGCCACAGGACCCGCCATTGCGATCTTTGGAGACAGATGAACTCGATAGATGATCTCGATTGACTTTGTCTCTGTGATTGTTCAGTGTAATACCATTGCTAGGAGTTGGTGGTGTGTTTGTTGACTTTTGAGGTGGCTGACTCTTTGGTTTGTAACTTGTTACTTTTTCCATGATATAATCAGTGGCGAAGTTTGACCATAATCCAGGGGATGAACTATTTTTTTTGTTTTTCAGGGGGCGAAATAAAGGTTTTTAAAAAATTTTACACTACGTATATAGAAATTTACAATAATACACGAAAAAACAGGGGGTGGCCCCCCCGAGTCTGAATAAACCTTCGCCCATGGATATAATAGCACTAGATAAAAGTTTCATGCAATGTTTTCGGCCCAAATATTAAATCGGACGTTTTAATAGTTAACTGGTTAAATTATCTTTTTTACCGTTAAATTAAGTATCCCTGGTGTAAGCGGGTATTTTAAACTTATTATTTAGAAGGAAACTCGTACTGAAAAACCTTGTGCTCATCTAAAAGTAATTATGACCAGAGAGACTCGAACTTAATACCTATTATAAGAACAGTCAAGTGGTACCACTAGTTTAGAAATCAACTGGTATTTGTTAAATTACTTAGAATGAATTTAATAATCAAATAACATCATAAATATTTAAAATTTTCAAAGAAATCAAAAATATTATAAACATGTAGTAAACAAATATAATACATCTTCAAACAAACATAATCATGTTTAAACAAAAAACCACATATGGCTCGTTTTAATGTTTTATACTTAGGATTTAATGAGAAAAAAACCCTTCAGTAGGTAACTTGTTCGATTGAGAACGGCTTAAACGGCCGAATCACTTGAGGCAGCTAGAACATGGTATCTTGAACCGCTTTCCCCATTCTTTCTTGATCCGACCGGTTCATAAAAATTTGTTTTGCGCTTGAAGTTTTTATTGATTTAACGTGTGATGTGAGGATAAATAAATTCATACAATGATGATCCTTAACACAATTTAATACCCATTAATATCATTAAATACCCTTTGAACGTGGTCCCTGTATTTTTTATTTTTTTACGACAGAGTGTTCTGTAGTGCTATATTCAGTTATCATGACGGTTGATAATTAAGATCGATTCCTCAATTGCTGACTATAAGACCGTACCCTTTGATGCGCGAAAACACTATGGAATAGGTAAACCCTCCCCCTCCCCAATCTATTAGTTCAAAACCTGAGATTAAGCTCAATATTCCTGCATTAACCTACCATCCATTAAAGTGTCACCAGTGACACTTTAACACTGGTCTCTAAGGAGAAATGTCAACCTTAACAACTAGGCTAAATTTGTTAGAGACGTGGTCCCTGTGTCTGTGTTAAGAATACAAAATTAGTTTTAAAGTGTTTCATTACTCACACGTTTTTTATTTAAAATCATTAAATACTTTGATTTTTACCCACGCCATCAAACTCTTGATGAGATATTAAATCCTTAATCAACCATTTCTTGGCCTATTGGTAGAGGTCCAACTTTTCATTATAAAGGTTATGGGTTCTACTCTCGTTGGGGTCAAGTTAAAGGATATCTATCTCATATGATGATCCTAAGGTTTATCCCAGGTTTCTCGATGGAGGGTGAGGGTTTACATATTGCACAAGGTTCCCGTGCATCTGGGGGGGTGTATCCAGTAGGTCCGGTTAAGACAATATACTTGAAACATTGCCTTCCAAAAAACAAATATAAAATCCTTAAATAAGAGTATAGTGAAAAGTAGAAAGACATAATTGAAAATTGTCACCACCATATGCGAGTTTTGGATTGCTTTGTTGTAGATCATAATACTTGAATTCATAATTCTTTTATTGGGGCATGAAGGGTGACCACTTGACCTTCTAAACCAAACTTCTGATTGTTAAATGCAAAAAATGTTCAACATAAGGTTCTCTGTTTAAATGCAACAGTCTTTTCTAATAAGGTTAAACTTAAGGTTTTTCATTTAAATCCAACTTCCTTGCAATAAAATTTGTTCTTGTACGAAGATTAAACACCAAATTGCTCTTAAACTACAATGTGATTACTATTTTGAAAAAGAAAAAGAAAGTAAATTGTAAAATGATATATATGACTGCTCTTTGGCACATATGAAATATCAGAATGGTCACCAAAAACAAAATTCCTTCTCAAAATGAAATTGCTAATGAATACGATTAAATTTACGTTAAAACAAGTATAATGTGTTTGAACAAGAAACATATCGTCGATATATATTAGGTTTTCAAAAAATCTTACGTCGTGTCAGATAATTTGATTGTTTCGAATGAATAACCTAATTTGAAATCTTGTACATGTTTAACTCATTTAGAACATGTTGGAACCACCTCGTCAAAACTTAAGCTCTAAATCTAGAGCTAAACTCTAACACTAAATCTAAACTTTAATGCTAAAAGCTAAACCATAATCCAAAACCCTAAAGTTAAACCATAAAGCTTAAAACTAAACCCTTAACCCGAAAAATTAAACCTAAACCTTAAAGCTAATGCTAAGCTAAATTATAAAACCTAATTTTTAAACCCTAAAAGATAAGAACGTAAAGTTCTACGAGATAGTTCTAACGCATCCGGCATTAGTTCAATTAAAGTTTGTTAGATTTATCAAACGCCATTTAGGCAAAATATTCTCCGTAGTTGAACTTACCCCATATATATAAGAACTAAAAAAAATAAAGTGAGATCAGTTATTACATTACCATCTTCTAAAGTTCTCTGCAATTAAAATGCATTGAACGTTGCAAGAATGCCCAAACGATACTCTCATATCTTTCAAAAAAAATGATTAAATCTTGAGTTTAATATGATTAAATATTTAAACTTGTTTGTTAAGAAAATCATTTAAATAATTTTATAGTTTCAATAAACAATCAGAAACAGTTTCAAAGATAATTTTTTACCTAATTTGATAATTTTTACACAAATAAGTCCCTTATGTTGCTTGCTTACATGACTTTAGGTTCTTAAAAGCTTATTTATCGTTTCAAAGGTGAAACCCAAAGTCCAAAAATTGAGAGCTTTACACACACAGGCCACATAAAAAAATTTGAAGACTTCATCCTGTTAGGATCGGGCAAGTAATATCACATGCAGACTGATTCACCATCGATCATCCAAAAAACAGCAATATCTGAACCATAACTTTTTGTTCAGAGGGTTATCACAAAGTTCTCTCTGCCAACAAAAACTCGTCTTTTATTTGAAAGAGAGAAAAGCTCAGATATTATATACAACTATACAAGCATCCAACAAAGTTCAATAACCTGAGCAAGCAGACCCTTTTGCCCCCTGGTTCCACCCATGTGGGCTTCGGCCTGCCAGTCAGCTACCTAAAAAGAAATGTATGGCAGAGATTGTTAAACTTTAACCAAAAATAAACATGTAAAAAAACTTAATATAAAAAGATAATAATACTATTACATATTTTTATATATACTATTATTATAGGGTAAAATAGTTTAAGACAAGTTCAAAATGGAAGATGAGATTAGAGGAAAGTTCAACAGCAAAAAGAATTCTCATTTTGCTGTTCCTTTTTTCAAAAACACAGCATCCCTTCACATACAAAATACATCATAACACTAATGTCCTGCTATATACAAATTTTGCTATCCAGCTGTATGCTTTACTATTTTATCAAAACACCAGATAACACAAGCACCAAAGGAACGGAGACTGCACCAGGTACCCTGTGGCTGATTTGATTAACTGCTTCAATGGAATCACCTACGAAGAGCTTGATGATGATGATGATGACGACGACGAGTCCTCCTGCATGCCAAAAGCACAAACCATGAGTCAAAATTAAAGATGTCAATGCTCGGGTATGTAATGGTCAGGTATGTCACAGAGTTTGGTAATCCCACCTCATACCCAATTATAAAACCATATCCTATACACATCGTGCACCCGTTACTCGATACTCATTGATATACACGTGCGCATTGGATGTATCCCTTAATGATCTAATGTGGTTAAAAATTATCCATTGCATGCCTATTACCTAATCTTAAACTCACCTAAAAACTGACGATATATTACACATTCAAGTGATTCAACTACACTTCTAAATTCTATAGGTTCATGTTTCCAACTTAGAACATCCCATATAACTTTAAGATTATCTTATATATTATGTTTACAAACTAAGCCCATAACTGTCCAAAACCCACAAAAATATCTAAAACTAACTCATACTCATCACCTGGTTCAATGTCTAAATACCCATAGAAAATGTTTGTGTGTCCTTGTGTGTGTGTGAGAGAGAGAGAGTGTGAGAGAGAGAGAGACAGAGACGCTTACATCTTTTGAAGTGGTAATGTAGGAGACGACGACGGTAATATCATCAAGTTTCCCCCCATAGTACCGAAACCCAGCTTCTTGGGCTGCAGCAGAAAAAGGTGTTTGTCTGTCCTTTTCCTGTGCCCTTTGTCGAGCCAAAGCCGCTATCTTTTGAGCCGTCACCTGTGGTTCCAAACCAGCTCGCACTGCATGAACCACAATTGCAGTGATATCATTGTTGTACAAATTATCAAACAGCCCATCTGTGCCTGCTATTATCACATCTCCTGGTGCAACAGGAACTGAAAATACCTGCATCATAATATTTCTTTATTCAATTATTCAATACTATTGCAAAGTGTGCTTTAAAAAAAAAGAATGATATAAACAGACCTGCCCAGAGCTGGGCAAATCGCTATTGCTTCCATTCTCCAGCTGGTATGTGAAATTAAAATCATGTTGCTGCGCAGGGGATCGGAAAACAGTACATCCATCTCTAACTACCATAAAGCCACTATCACCCAGATTAATGGCATTAAGACCCTGTAAAAAGAGTATCAATTACAATTCTGAAAACAAATGATAATTCGATGTGACAATAATGCAGTATTACCTTCAAAATATTGTATTGAATTTATAACAATATTACTACCTGATTTGTGAGTGCGATGATACAAGCAGTTGAGGATCCTTTGGCTTTAGTCTTTGTGTAAGCTTTCTCCAAAACCCTAGCAGGATCAACAGAACCCTTAGGCTCATCTTGTACTGCACTTACTGAATTAGACATAAGTTCACGTGCATATTTCCCAGCATCAATACCAAGATCAGCCCAACCACCAACACCATCTGCTACACCTATTGCTTGTTCGTCAGAACAAATAAAATGAGCATCTTCCCCACCTGTTTCCTCCTTATCAGGATGGGGTAGATAACATGATCCTGAAAGCAACTTCAGTGGTCTGTCTGATAAGAGCTTCCTGTAATCAACATCAAGTGGAATAAGAAATTATGTTTCCTAAATAATCTCTAAAAAAAATTCTTTGTTAATATTACCTATTAGAAGAATCTGCAGAATTTGTAAGTTGATCATCATGCACACGGTTATCTGAGAACACATCAGAGGCTGTTCCAGCAGTTAAACACGCAGGAACAGAGATATGAAAGCTCTTCCATTGAAATCCTAGAAATGGGTCGAAAATACTGTTTGTTTTGGCAGCATGGTAAATAAAGTATCCATAGACAGAAGAACTATCTGATTGTTCCTTATTTCTTGAATTCATGCTAACCTTCCTGCAACAGTGGAAACTTCTGCTGGTGTAAGATATACTAAGACTGTCAATAGAGCCTGTAAGATTCTCTCTAGTGGAAATTATGGTACTCATATAACTTCTTCCTAGTATAGATCTAGAACTGCAAAGAGCCATAGGCATCTTAAGATTGCTAATACCAGAAGAAAAACGGCTAGACCCAGATTGCAGATTATCAATGTGAAACCCACAAACTTGAAATGACGGTCCTGACACAGACGGGGTTGAAAATGTACGTGAAACTGCTCCCATCACTGAAATATTTTTCTTTTTACTAGCCGGTTGTAAGTTTAATTGAGCAGCACATGGGGAATATTGCTGAAGTAGACTATTCAGATCACCGGGTTTTACAAACACCCCTGAGTAGAACCTAGGTTTACCAAACAAAAGCTTCCCATGAGCAAGTAAAGCTTCCAATGAGCCCTGAAAGGTAGCTTCTGGAACAATATTGGTTCTCTGAATCCCCTGTCTGAATATGCCTCTCAGTTTTGAGAAATACATGTATGGCATCTTGCCCTTATAATATCACAGCATGAAAGGTATAATCTCATAACTCCATGCAGATTTATCTGTAAAATGTAGTCCAATCACTACAAATACGAAAAAATAAATTAATAAATAAAAACTACTGGAAAAATAATTTTTACACTCACTTCAAAAGAAACAATAATGGCTTTCCATTGTATATGATAGGTAATGATACAAATAGTGTGGGCTGTTCAAGTCACTCTGTTCATATTTGGGAGTAAATAGGCACATTCTTAGGACTCCAACACATTTTCCAGTCAAAAATAAACCAAATTCAGGTAAAAAAATCATCTGAGCAGGTTTAAAGTTTAAAAGTGTCTAAAACAATTACACTAGCCCTTAACAAGCTTGGATTCTACCTAAACTAGCCCTAAAAAAGCTTAAAATATGTCTAAAAAGCCCTAAACTGGTACTTTAAACTATGCGCCTCACTTAAAAAAGCCTTTGCTTTTTTAGTGCCATGAGCTCAAGCTCCATGCAAGGGCTATGTGATATCATTCCTTTGTTAATCGATCCATTCATTAGTTAGGGCTAGTGTAATTGTTTCTTAACAAAGTTTTTCCTTGATGTGTTCAGTGTTATGTGTCCTTGATGTGTTCTTCAAAGCATATGCATCTAGTGCTTCCTTTTAGACTTGATAAAAAAAGTATAATAGTAAGTTCAGATGATCAACACATAACAAAACCACAGAAAATGTCAAACTAAATTGAATAATTGTTATTCAAGAACGAGTATAAGAATCGTTTCTTTTTGTTGATAATTTGATTGGTAATTAGCTAGTGTAACCTCTAAAAAACAATCTCCTTATATAATATTAATCGATCCACAGTTTCATCGCTTTCCAGAATATAAGAGTAGTTTAAGATCATCTGTATGCTTATCTAACTCATCATCCTAATAATAATAATTATTTTGCAATTTAAATTATGCTTAGGACCTTGACTCTCATGGCCAGTCCCATCTGTGGTGCTAGATTCTATCTCTCTGATTTCGTTTTTTGCTCTTAGCATCTAGTTTATAACGAGTAGCAAATCCTCCTGTGCCCATACGATCAAGAAGAATATAATCCTACTCATCAATTCTAAAAAACATCAATACCAAACCCTAGGAATCAAAACACGACACCGACTGCAGCAGATGAGTTTCCTGCCCGATAATGATAACTTGTCATCCATAAACCAAGGGGAACAATCGCTTCAAACTAACTGACCGATTCAAATCCGTTTGGTTTGTCGACAAATACAGGAATCCAATCATACAGAATAAGAACTAATTAAAAAAAACCAGCAAAAAAGAATATATCACCTTGTGATCGTGTTAAGTAGTGATGTGTAGAAGTAATCAGCCACCCGTCACCGGCGGAACGCAGCGTATCGATGCAGAAAACGACGGCGGCTCCGGGAATCTGGGATGTGCCCTAGCCTCCGTTGAAATAGACCGGAGATTGGGGGGATATGAGGAATGTGATATAAGTTAAAAGGCAGAGGGTATTGTCGTAACTTAAAATACACGCCGGTTTCGAAAGGTCCTAGAAAGGTCGATCGAGTGACCTGTATGATACTCATGAGTCATGAGTATTTTGATATGGGTGTTTACGGTCCGGTTTTACGGATTTTGAGTGAAACTATAAATCAAACCATTAATAACTGTTTTTAAATAACGAAACCAAAACCGAGCCGTTCAAAATAAAAACTGAACCAACCGAACCGCTAACAACGGTTTGGTTTACGGTTTTGGTATTTTAAGTTTAGGCTTTTTGGCTCGTTATAAATAAAACCAAACTATATTATGATTTGAAACAAACTACTTACATTGTGATTCTAAATTTAATTTTTTTTTGGTTAAATGACGTCTAAATCATCAAACTTATCTATCTATCTAGTGTGTGTATGCATACTTACATACATACATATATATACATAGGGAGGTATTCAATTAAGAACCACTTTTATGTTAAGAACTTAAGAACTGCATAATATACTTATACATTATGCTTTAAGTTTTGTACATAGAGTGGTTATTTAAAAGGGTAAAATAGTAACTTCTCATACTTTAAGGTTAAATTACTTTTATACCCTTAATAACATATGGTTCAAAATTAGTTCCTTTGGTTCTTTCATATTTAGTGGTTCTCAATGGAATAAGTCCCTATATACATATACACATATATATACATAGGAGAGGAATGCTAAAAAAACTTCATTTTAAAGAAAACTAAGAAGCTAATCACAATTATTATCAATTAAACTTTTTTTTTTCATTTTTTCTTTCTTTACATTTATAGGGTAGGAAATGTAAAAAATAAATAAAAAAAAAAAACATGTATTTCATATAATTACATATATGTAACTTGTTGTAGTGTAAATTTATGAGTTTCATGCGAAACTTTTTAAGTTACATATACGTAATTTTGTAACATACATATTTTTATTAAATTATTTTTTCTTATAACATTTATAACCTTATAATAAAAAATTATGAAATATTCTTTTAAAATGTATTGGTTAATGTGAGTTTCTTAGTTTTATGCAAAATAAGAAGTTTTCTTATTAACTAATGTTTTAAAAACCGGTTCGAAACGTCGGTTCAATTGGTCGCCACTGTCTCATCTGGTACGAAACCCTCCGATATTATGCAGGTTCCTTTGATAGACTGTGCCAGCGTTTAATCCGGTTTTACCGGTAAAACCGGTATTCCCGGTTTCAAAAAAACACAAGATTTTCAGCCAAGGTGAAAAATAGAAGGTAACTTCTTATGTAATATAGTGTATTATGACTACTAAATTTAGTAATGTCTAAAACTTCTTATTTCGAATTCAAATTTCAAAAGTCAAAACCATAATATAAAAGTCAACCAATATCAAAATAACAAAAGTAGTCTAAAAAAGTGATGAATGAATTTTGATTGAAGATTATCTTCTAAACCAATAATATTATATTATTATCATCATCCTTTTTCATTTTAATACAACTTGTGAGCTGTGAATAAATGGAATAGAGATTGAAATAACAAGGTAAATGAAAAAGAGGTAAATGAAAAGGCGCTAACTTAGGTTTTTCAATAATTTTAAGATATATATACATATATATGTATGTATGTATATGTGTGTATACACGATTGGTGCGGTTTATACGGTTTAAAAAATATGAAAACCGTAAACTACACCAAAGCACTCGGTTTTTAGAATACTCAAACCATAAACCACACAATTAAGTTCTAAAATTGACCAAACCGACCAATTGTCTTCTGTCCGGTCCGGTTTAGGCGGTTCAGTCGGTTTATAGACACCCCTATTTATAGCCACATGATTTAAGGGGTATCAAATTAATTTTTCTTTAAAGTAGTTCAAGTTATTATTTTACTCTTTAAACTTGTGTCTATAAATGATTCATGTAATTGTCAAGTTGCAATAGTTCTCATTTGAACATACATCAACATGCATATATATATATATATATATATATATATATATATATATATATATATATATATATATATATATATATAGGGGAAAGATCAAATAAAAAGTGTATTTTGCCTAAGAAGGCTAAGAAGGATTTTTAAAATCTCCAAAACCGACCCAAACGAACTCCGATTGAACTCATTACGATGGCATTGGAACCGTCTCATCGAACCTTACAATATTAAATTTTAAGTTTTCATTTTAACAACTAGATTTAGATTTTGGGTTTTAGGGCTTGATTTTTAGCTTTTAAGTTGTATCTTTATGTTAAAGATTTGTTTTTAAAGTTTTGGTTTTAGTATTAGGGTTTATTGTTTACGATTTAAGGTTTGGGTTTTAGGGTTCGACAAGCCGGTTCCAATGATGTAAAAATTAATTCAATCGGGGTTTGTTTGAGTCGGTTTTAAAGTTTTTAAAATCCTTCTTAGCCTTCTTAGGCAAAATAGACTTTTTAGGGGAACCTTCCCCTATATATATATATACACACACATTTGGCCCCTTCCCCTGTTTCCATCTATATATATATATATTATATGATATTTTAAGAAGTGAATGTCTTTCTTAGTAGTGGGGTCCGGAGAAAGAATAGAAAAGGTGATTCACTATATTTCTAACCAGGAACCTAACTTTTGCTTATATCGTAACAAAAGATTTCCCTTTTATGTGGAAAAGACCCGTATCAATAATTATGATTTTACGTATAGACAATTCCTCAATATCTTATTCATTTGAAACAAAATCTTTTCTTTGTGCGTCGGTAAAAAAACACGTTTTTTGGGGGAGAGATACTATTTTGGCAATCGAGTCACAGGTATTCCTACCTAAGGCTTTTCCACAAAGTGGTGACGAAACGTATAACTTGTACAAATCTTTTCATTTTCCAAGTCGATCCAATCCATTCGTTCATCGAGTTGTTTACTCTATCGCAGACATTTCTGGAACACCTCTAACAGAGGGACAAATATATATATATATATATATATATATATATATATCACATTCTGGTCCGGTTTTTAGTGAAAACCATAAACCAAACCGTTCACTACGGTTTCAAACTTTTGAAACCGACCGGCCACATGTTTTGGGAAAAAACTGACCGTGAAAACAAACCGCTGACCGGTCTGGTTTAATTTCGCAGTTTGAAACAGAACCGTGAACACCCCTACTAGTATTTGATATCAAAATTTCAAAATATTGCCATGTTTTTCCATTTTTATTTTAACAAGTGCGGCCATGTTTATTTTTTATTTTTTTAAATTTTTAATTGGATAGAAATATGTGACAACATAATTTTGAACTGGCTTAACTTCTAGTTATAGTATTGGTTTTTTGTTATTTTTATTAATTTTTTCAAACATTTGTGTTGTTTTTTAGTTGTTTTGTAAAGTTTTGATTTTCTATTTCTATTTTTATTAATATTTTGTTTATCATTGCATATGCATTGATATTTTTTGATTGACTTTAATTATAGTATCGGTTTTTATTGCTTTTATGTATTTTTTTATAAACTTTTGTGTTATTTTCTATGTTTTGTGATTGGTTTATTATGTTTCTCTTAGCATTTAATATGACATTACGTTTGGATTTCTTGATGCAACGCTTCATGCTATTACAAATGGTGACGTTCATTTTTATTATAGGGTAATTTTATGGTTTTGCAGTTAAATGATAGTTTTATCCGTATTTATATTCAAATTCGTGTTTTTATCTTGTTTAATATGAAGTTACGGTTACAACATACGATCGGGTAAAGATCTAGTTAAATTTAGTTTTGCACTAATATATATATATATATATATATATATATATATATATATATATATATATATATAGGGCATGGAATTTTTGATAACCCATTTTTTTTGTTACAACCCATTAACCATCATCCAATGGTTGCTTGAAAAAGGAAAGTGTGTAGGATCGTGACACGTGTCAGATTCCTTTTTTTTCTTTTTTTTTAATATAAAGGGTATTTAAGACATTTGTTATTTAAGTAAAGTTTACCCCCCTTTTTTTTTAAACATTCATAACTTTTTAATACTATATTATTTTTTAAAAAAAATTGCACCATTATACTCGTCTCATTTTTCTCTTTAATTTCGTTATAATCTCGACTAGTTTTTTTTTTTTTATGTCATATATTTACATCATTGTAACGAACTTAAAGATAGCAAATTAATTAAAAAAAATTATAGCAATGGTATATTACAGTAATGTAATAAAAAATGAAGTAATTTAACACAAAATGAAGTAATTTACAATGACATAATTAACGGTGACGTTACACATTATTTAATTTTTTTCTCTAACAATGATAATTACAATGATAAATTATAGTGATGAAATAGAACACATTATTTTGATTTTTTCTCTCACAATGATAATTATAGTGATGTAATTTTTCATTGTTCGAAAAAATTTTAAACTAATTTGTTGTCAATGTAAATTACATCACTGTAATTTAAACCAAATTCACCGAAAAAAACCGAAACCGAATTTTACGTCAATGTAAATTACATTACGATAAATTACGTCAATGTAACTTACATCACTGTAATTTATCATTTTTAAAAAAATTTCAAATAAATTTGTTATATTTAAGCTCGTTACAATGATGTAAATATATGGCATCTAAAAAAGGTAAAAAAAATTAGTCGAGACTATAACGGAATTAAAGAGAAAAATGAGACGAATATAATGGTGCAATTTTTTTAAAAAAATAATATATTATAAAAAAGTTATTAATGTTTAAATTACATCACTGTAATTTAAACCAAATTCATCGAAAAAAACCGAAACCGAAATTTACGTCAATGTAAATTACATCACGATAAATTACGTCAATGTAACTTACATCACTGTAATTTATCATTTTTAAAAAAATTTCAAATAAATTTGTTATTTTTAAGCTCGTTACAATGATGTAAATATATGGCATCTAAAAAAGGTAAAAAAAAAATTAGTCGAGACTATAACGGAATTAAAGAGAAAAATGAGACGAATATAATGGTGCAATTTTTTTTTAAAAATAAATATATTATAAAAAAGTTATTAATGTTTAAAAAAGAGGGGGGGAAAACTTATAAGGGGTAAAATGACTATGATGCCCTTTTTAATATTTTAATGAAATGCATATGTGTAAGCTTATGATTGGTTGAAATGGGTTATGTAGTTGTAGCAAAAAAAGAGGGTTATAAAAAATTCCAAATCCTATATATATATATATATATATATAGGGGAGGGATATTTTAAGAAGGCTAAAAACCATGAGAAGTGTGAGAAGCAACAAGGAAGTGACATGTGTACATTAGGTTAAAGGGTATAGATGTCAAAATAAAAAAGGAGGTTGCACATGCAAGTCACATGCAACTTTATCCATTTTTTTAAACGTTCGTAACTATTTTACACGTTAACATTTTTTTTAAAAAAATTACACCATAAAATTAAGCGTTTTTTTACCTTTTTAACGAGTATAATATTGCTATATTAAAAAAATTAACAAAACTAGATGTTCATGAAACTTGCGTTTTTATGGTGTTTTTGAACACTACTAGCAGAACATAAAACACCACAGGGCATTTTATGGTGTTTTTGAATGCAAAAAAACACCATAAACACTTAAGTTTAAACCTGGTGTTTTTTAAGTTTCGTTTTATGGTATTATCGAATAAAATATATTGAAAAACACCATAAAACACATTTATGCTTGATTTTATGTTGTTTTTGCTTTATGGTGTTTTTGCAGGATGAAACTAAATGTTTTATGGTGTTTTTGAACACTAAACAAAATAATAACGCTTAATTTTGCACTTGGTGTTTTTAAACTACATAATTTTACATAGGGGCATTTTATGGTGTTTTCTATGTGTATTTGCTGAATAAAAACACAGCATGTATTTTAAAGATAAAACACCATAAAACATTGTTATTCGAAGAAAATTGTGAACTTAAGAAAAAACATATAGAATAACACCATAAAGCATCATTTTTCTTTTTGTTTAATCATTAAAAAACACCATAAAACAAGTAATTTTATGAACATAAAAAAAACCATAAAATGTTTAGTTTTCATGCACCTACGATAAAACACCAAAATTCGCAAAACACCACGTTGATTTACAAAATAAAACGAATGTATGTATTCAACAACATGTACATTTGCTGAATGAAAACACCATGTGTATTTTTAAGATAAAAACACCATAAAATATTGTTATCTAAGAAAAATTTAGATGTGGCGTAAAATAAACACCATAAAACATTTGTTAAAATTTTTGTTTATTTAGTGAAAAACATCAAAGTGTTTTATGAGCATTCAAAAAAACACCATAAACGCTAAGTTTCATTGATCTACGAAAAAACACCATAAAAAACCAGTTTCTTAAAACATATCAAAAACGCCATAAAATGTCCTGTGGTGTTTTATGTTCAGCTAGTAGTGTTTCAAAAACGCCATAAAAATGCAAGTTTTATGAACTTCTAGTTTTGTTAATTTTTTTTAACAATTAATATTATACTCGTTATAAAGATAAAGAAATGCTCGATTTTATGGTGTAACTTTTTTTAAAAAATAATAACGTATAAAAAAGTTATGAACGTTTAAAAAAGATTGAGGAAAATGCATGTGACTTGCATGTGCAGATTTTTTGCTAGATCTTCCCATTCTACCCCTACTGATGGTTTTAACTTATAATTAATTACGAAAATACCACCAGATTAATCTCAACCACAAAACAAATTGATCTACTGGTTGAGATCCCTTCTCACACTTCTCATGGTTTCTAAACTTTCTAGCCAAACCTTATACTATATATATATATATATATATATATATATTAAAAATAAATTTGTTTTGATAAAAGTTTAAACCAACAAAACTTTTGGTTATACGACTCCCGTTTTATCAATATGCACCAATTGGTATTCAATTTTTGGATGTTAATGCTTGATGCTTATTCACTTAACAAATATTTCGTCTTTGAAATAAGATATTAACTTTTTAGCAGAGGTTTTGTTTATTATATTATAAAATTAATTATGACGAATAAGCTTCAGTTAAAAGTGTAGTTTAGTTTAAAGTAATTTAAGAGTATAAATAAAATATATTTGTCGTTAATAAATTATCCTTATTATTACGTCATGTTACATTTCGTGTTGGCTATCTTATGTTTCGTATTATAAAATGTGTGTTTTTACTTAAATCAAATAAATGATTGTTGGTACTTGGAGAGTATTTATTTAGGATAACATATAACTATCTTACTTTGAGGAATTTGAACTTAAAATAACTGGATTGGATGTAAAAAATATGTTATAAATTGTAGATATTGAATAAATTGTAATTTATTAAAATTGTAATTTTAGTTTGATTGATAAAACAATCACAAATGATTTGGAATCTAATATTGCTACAAGCATCTAGCAGTCGTGGTAACTACCATTGTCACAAATGTAGGTGGTGCAAATGATAGAGTAGATGGTGGTAATGTGGTATTCTTACTAGTTATGAAAAAGACCGATTGACGGTAAGGGTAGTTTCGACGATGACGGGCAAGGGGACGAGGATGGCTAATACGATAACGTTGGTGGTAAGAGGATCTTGATATCTTCTATATAAAGGATTTTAAGTGAATTTTGTGAGAAGTACGAAATGCAACCTTGGATTATACTTCATGAATTTATCAAAGGATGTTACAACCAAGAAAAATGACGCGTGTTGACGACTTTGTGTTGTTTGGGTGTTATGGTCTTATTAGACCCGCCTAAAATCCAACGAAAAGGTTGTGGGTTCAAGTCTTGAGGTAGATGTTGCCAATTTTATACAAAATATTGTAGATGTTAAAAAAGGATTGAACTACAAAATAACACTTATTATTCTAGTTACTTATTTATTATGATATATTATCTACCATATGCCACTTACTATTATGTTTAATGATTATTTTATTTTTGTTAAGGTTTTCACATTATTTAATAACTGAATAACATGTTTTGCATATGTGTTTTAAAACTATATTTTTTTTTATGTTGGAGAGTGTTTCTCCATTGTGGTCTTTTTTTTAATATGCTTTAGTTATAAGAGATATTTGGTTTTCAATTTTTATTGTGATAACTTGTACTCACATCCAGATTTCTTGATATATTAGGGTTTGCGTCAAATAGTTAGAGTGGTAACACACACACATACACACACACACACACACACACACATATATATATATATATATATATATATATTAGGTTTTGACATAAGGTGCTAATCTTTATACACCACCCTCCATTGATAGATCATGTTTTGACTAATCAACCACATCATACTCATATAACTTTTGCGTATACATCTTTTTTAAATATCTTTTAACATTAAAAAAATTAGAATATGTTTAAAAATACCAATAGACTTTGACATATTTTACGGTGCTGAAACTGACCCAGTATGGTTTGATTGATGCAAGTCATATAACCCAAAAATAAATAATTACACATGTTGAGAAATTGGAATCTATAAATAGCATTAACCATGATTAATTGTGCTTCGTGATCATCATTAGTGGGGACACATATTCCAATTAAGAAAATGGTTGTCCTTTCCAATAATCAGACAATTATTATTCTGATTATTTTGTCAAACACAACTAAACAAAAGAAACTTACCTATTAAATCTCAAATCACAATTCAATGGCATCTGGATCTTTCTTGGTGATTTTAATGCGGTTAGAAATTTGTATGAAAGGTTCAATTCTTCTTTTTGTCCTAGCAGTGCCTTCGATTTCAATGATTTTATCACAAAGGGAGATTTGTTTGAATATAACATGGGTGGCAGAAGATTCACATGTATGTCATCTTATGGGGGGAAATTGAGCAAAATTGATAGAATTCTTCTCTGTCAAAAATTTTTTGACATATGGCCACTTGCATCACTCACTGCCCTGCCTCGTGAAGCATCTGATCATTGCCCTGTTGTCTTAAACATGAACAACCCTGACTTCGGTGCCCCGCTTTTTAACATATACAATTCTTGGTTTCACAAGGTTGGTTTTGAAGATACAGTTTTGGGGGCCCTCTCTCGGCCAATTCTCTACTTTCAAACGGATAGAGTCTTGCAGTTAAAGTTAAGAGCAGTAAAGAATGATCTTAGAAATTGGGCTGCTGCAAATAGGGAAAAAGAAGGGTGTGAAATAAGTAACCTTAAGCAAAAAATCGATGATCTTGATCTTGTGGCTGAACATAGATGTCTTACAGATGATGAAATGACAGCAAAAATCAATTGGAAAAAAGATTTAAAGGTGCTGGAAAATAACATCAACATGGATATGAAACAGAAGGCGCGAGTTAGGTGGGCCGTGGAGGGTGATGAAAATACACGATTTTTTCATGGATTGGTAAATAATAAGTTGGCCAAGTGTAAGATAAATGGCCTTGTTATTAATGGGTGCTGGAATTCGAATCCTAATGAAATTAAAGGAGCTTTTCTTGATCACTTTCAGGACCGTTTTCGTGAACCAATGAACATAAGGCCAACTTTTTGTAACTCGGATTTCAAAAAATTATCAACCCTTGATGCTGAATCCCTTATTGCTCCATTTTCATTAAATGAAATAAAATCTGGGGTTTGGGATTGTGGCAGTGAAAAAGCTCCAGGTCCGGATGGTTTCAACTTTAAATTCATCAAAAAGTTCTGGGATGTGCTTGCTCCGGATTTTAAGCGAATGATGGATGATTTTCATGCTTCAGGTATCATAAGAAATGGGTGTAATTCATCTTTTATTACACTTGTACCGAAAGTGAAAGACCCTCTCACGGTGGAGGATTTTCGTCCGATTAGTTTAATTGGGTGCCTTTACAAAGTTATTGCAAAAATCCTTGCAAACCGTATAAAAAAGGTTATTGGTTCAGTGATTAGTGAGACTCAGTTTGCTTATCTTAATGGGAGATTTATACTCGATGGCCCGTTGATCATCAATGAGGTCACTGCTTGGATAAAACATGCAAAGCTAGCGGCTTGCTTGTTCAAGGTTGATTTCGCCAAGGCTTTCGACTCTGTCCTTTGGGGTTTTGTAGATGACACACTACGTCAAATGGGCTTCCCATATCTGTGGTGTAAGTGGATTCAAGGTTGCTTATCTTCTGGAAGATCCTCGGTCCTTGTAAACGGATCACCTACAGCTGAATTTAATATTACCAGAGGATTACGACCGGGACACCCATTGTCACCGTTTCTTTTTATTATAGTTATGGAAGCCCTTCACATCGCAACAACCTCCGCATGTAAGATTGGTTTATTTAGGGGGATATCTCTTCCAAACAAGGGCCCAACCATTTCTCATCTCTTCTTTGCTGATGATGCTATATTCATGGGAGAAGCTTCTTTATCCAATATCTTGAATCTAACCCGTATCCTGCGTTCTTTCAATTTATCTTCTGGCCTTAAAATTAACTTCAAGAAGAGTCTTTTGTATGGTATAGGAATTGATCATGGTTCCGCTACAACGCTGGCTCGAGTCATCCAATGTAAAGTCGGCTCTTTTCCTTTCACATACTTGGGTGTCCCGGTGGGTCAAAACATGAATTTAGTGAAAAATTGGAACAATGTGTTGGAAAAAGTTTCCAATCGCCTCTCTAGTTGGAAGCAAAACTCGCTATCCTTTGGTGGGAGGATCACTTTGGCAAAATCTGTGTTAAGCTCTATACCCCTCTATTATATGTCCTTATTTCGTGCTCCAAAACAAGTAATCAATGCCATTGAAGGGTTAAGAAGAAAATTCTGTTGGGGAGGGACAACAAGTAAGTCAAAAATATCATGGGTTGCATGGTCTAGTATGCTCTCTGCAAAGGAGAAGGGGGGGTATTGGTTTGAGCTCCATTCATGCTTCAAATTTAAGCCTTCTGTTGAAATGGTTATGGAGGCTCAAGGATAATAAAAATGCATTATGGGCTACTGTCATAAAAGCTATTCATCATACTCCTCGATCCTGGTCAACATTTCCATGCAAAAAAACAATCACGGGTCCTTGGAAAAATATCATTAAAATCGTGGAGGATCTCAAACATCTAGATATAAACGTTATTAAGATGTTGTCTTGTAAGGTTGGTAATGGGTCAGATGCTTTATTCTGGTTGGATAATTGGTTAGGCCAGGGCAGGTTGAAAGACTTATATCCAACCTTATTTCATAACGAACAAAACAAGTGGTGCGTGGTGAAAGACAGGGTAATTGGTGGTCCGTCTGATGATTTAAAGTGGGATTGGAAACACTTTCCTTGGCATCCTACAATCTTTCATATGATCTCTCAATGTAAGCAAAATATTCTTCCATTCAGTCTTAAAGTTGAGCGTGACAAATGGGTTTGGGGAGAAAACCATCCGATGGATTTCTCTGTTAGAGCGGCACGGGAGCTTATTGAGGCTAGGTTGCTTCCCTTGGATAATTACCGTATCCCTTGGAGTAGATGGGTTCCCTTAAAGGTTAACGCTTTTGCATGGCGCGCAGGTCTGGATCGTATCCCGTCCAAGGAAGGTTTAATTAAGCGTGGGATCCTTATTAATCCTTTGTGTTCATTCTGCTCAACCCATTCTGAAACCACTGTTCATTTATTACTGAGATGTGAAACCGCAAGCAGTGTGTGGGACAAGGTGTTTATGTGGTGCAAAGCTCCAAGGGATTTAATCCTAACAATCAATGATCTTCTAAGAATGCAAGACTCATGACCCTTCTCTATAGTGCACAAAAAATTACTTCATGCCATCTTTATCACATCCCTTTGGTGTATTTGGAAGGCAAGGAATGCGAGATCTTTCGACAACAGGTCTTTGGTTCCTGTGGAAATCGTGGGTGATATCAAAATGATGTCTTATTTATGGATAAAAAACAGGGGAAAGATACAAAATTTAGATTGGAATTCTTGGTGTAATTTTTCTTTTATTTAAGATGTATTTCCCTCTAGCTCCTTGCTAGTTTTTTTATATATTATGTTTGGCTGTTCAAAAAAAAAAATCCTATTATATTCTCATTTTTTAATAGAGTATGAGGAAATGTTGGACAAGACTCCTCCTCGTAGACGAGTCAATAAAATTACTCGTTGGATGATGATTTCAACACAGGCTCTCGAACTTTATATTTAATGGGTTTGGCCTAAATCCCCTACAGGCCCACACGATCAGTTTCATTACAAGTATATTGGGCCAAAAACACCAATTATAGCATTTAGATTTTAGAACATCATGTAAATGCTCATAATATTTTTAAAAAATTGCTTTTATTTTCATCTTATATAAAGAGCTAATCTAGCTTTCATTAATTTATACATTCAACATGCTCTACATACAACTCAAGCTTTAAACGATGGTCTCAAATACTAATGACATTATCAATTGTCCGCAAAAGGCCACGTGGATGCCGGTGAACAGGGTCAAGTACTCAAGTTAAATGCTTCGCATCTAGGGTGAGTCTACAAAGTGGAATAAACATATTTAAGACCTTGACGTGTTTCGAAGTATAGTGAAACATTATGGACCAACATTATAGTAAATTGTGGGTCTCGTTGAGAGGACATACATCATGTATGCATGTAGTGACGATGGAAGTAAAGCCATAAGACATTTGTTGGTCGAGTTGTGTGCATGCAACCCATTGTTTGCGGGTGCAGGTTCGATTCCTAACTAAAACTATAACCCAATGCCCCCTCCCCCCAAAAAAAAACAGAGAAAATTACCAATATAATCAAAGTTGACCAAAGAATTACCAAAATAATCAATCAAAAAAGGGCCTCTAAGACACCCCTTTAAAGTACCTTAGACGCCCTTTTTCGGTACTTTTTGAAAACATGCGGGCCCACATGTCGGCGGCTTTGTCGGGGTCTAAATGGGTGTCTTAAGATCCCTTTTCTACCGGCGTCTTAAGACGCCTTTAGACGCCCAATTTAGACACCGGCTTAAATCTCACATTGGTCGTCTAAAGGTGTCTAAAATTGGGCGTCTAAAGGCGTCTTAAGACGCCGGTAGAAAAGGGGTCTTAAGACACCCATTTAGACCCCGACAAAGCCGCCGACATGTGGGTCCGCATGTTTTCAAAAAGTACCGAAGAAGGACGTCTAAAGTGGCGTCTAAAGGCGTCTTAAGACGTCGGTAGAAAAGGGGTCTTAAGACACCATTTAGACCCCGACAAAGCCCGGCATGTGGGCCCGCATGTTTTCAAAAAGTACCGAAAAAGGGCGTCTAAAGGAGCGTCTAAAGTACTTTAAATGGGCGTCTTAGGGGCCCTTTTTTGATTGATTAGTTTGGTAATTCTTTGGTCAACTTTGATCAAATTGGTAATTTTCCCAAAAAAAAAACACACACTCAAAAATAAATAAACAAACAATCGAAACCAACTTCTATGTACACGTATTTTATTTCTTTTAGATCTTTTATATGTAAGTTGATATCTGATACGAATCGATGAATGTCCTATCTATAAATTGATCAACCAAACTTGGGATTTCATTAATCAAGATGTGAAATATATACACACTATAGATCCTATTAATTCGGATCTGTAACAATCTATGAGTTATCTATACATTTAAATGAACACAAAAGATAAATATAAATTTATTTAAGTTAATCGTTAATATACTCCCGCAAGATTGATTGTCGGGACAGAAGACCAATATTGGATAGAAGGTTTGTATCGATGTTTAAGAAGAGGCTTCATGAGAACGTCTGCTAATTATTCATCGCCTTTGATATGAGTAACTCGGATAGATCATTCACTGACTTTTTCACGTACAAAGTGGAAATCTAGAGCAAAATGCTTCATGCGTGAATGAAAAACGGGGTTGGTCGTGTAGTGAGTTGCACCAAGGTTATCACAAAAAATAGTATGTGTGACTGATAAGGTGAAACCAAGCTTGGACAATAGAGAAATGAGCCATTGAACTTCGATTGTGGTAGATGCAACAGCTTGGAACTCTGCTTCAGTGGAAGATCTAGCCAAAGTGGGGTGACGTTCTGAACTCCAAGCAATGGGGTTGGAGCCTAGATAAACTATGTAGTCGGTTGTGCTGCGAAATGTTTGTTTGTCGCCGGCCCAATTGGCATCCGTGAATGCATGGAGGTGGAGATTGGATTTGTGACGGATGAGCAACCCATGATGGATTGTGCCATGCAAATAGCGTAGAAGGCGTTTCAAGGCTAGCCAGTGTTGGTCAGTAGGTTGGTGCATGAACTAAGAAAGTTTATTGATAGCAAAAGTGATGTCCTGAAGTAAACGGTTTGGTTAGTTTTTTTCAAAACATTTTGTCGGACAGTTTCAAAAGATCAAAACCGTAATAAACGGTTTGGTTTATGGTTAATTTTCATACAAAACCGGTAGTAAAAAACCGGACCTGATCATATGTGTGTGTGTGTATATATATGCATATGTCTATATATATATGTTTGATTCGATTATATTTTTAACAGCTTCAAAAGCCCAAACCGTTGATAACAATTTAGTTTGGTTCAATTTTTATCGTATACGGTTCGGTTTTGGTTTTATTATTCAAAAATTGTTGTTAACGGTTCTACCTAAAAACCATAAAAACCGCAAACACTCCTACCGTGCAACTGCATTATAGTATAAGGACCAATGTTGTGAATGATGAATTATTTACTGGTTCGTGTACTTAAACTTTTGTTGAATCAAAAGAGGCTACTCTAATGATTATTGACACCTGTCCCATGACCCTGGCTCCCAGAAGTTTCCTACTGGTTAGGCGTTTTTTGACAGCCATATTGATTATTGACACATGTCCCATGACGCACCCACCTTATATATCCTATACTACCTCATCTTTCTCCGCACCGTCGCCACCACCACACCACTAATGGCCTGTCTCGAGCCACCACATCAAACACACTTTCATATATCGTTGTCGTCATCACACCGCACCACTACCACCACGTAAAATGAAGTGTGAGTACAAGAAATTGACACATGCATACCATGTTATCGTTTGTGAATTTGTCGTGAGTGTGGATATCGTGTGTAAATTCACGTGTATAAGTTTTAAAAGTTTGACCAACTCCCATTTTTGTATAATTTTTAAACAATTGGAAACTAAATAAATAAATAATTAATTAACATCAATATAAATGTCACTATTTAAGATGGTTAATTCACTCAAACACTTAAAATATTTTCAAATTAATAGCTGCTTGTTCTAACTGAAAAAACACCTTAAAAACTGCTTATTTGGTGCATTTCATCTATAAACCCCCACGAAATCTAAAACAAATATCTTTTGATGCGGTTACTCTAACCGTCTAAAATGATAACATTTTGGAGTGATTATTTAAACTTTTTTGGTGCGGGTTTTTTTTTTATGGGCACTTTTTGAACTAAAAAAACTAGCCAGAATATTAAAAAACCGCCATAAAAACAATTCAAAAACCGTCAAAAAGTGTAGAAAACTTGCTAAAAAAACATTAGAAATCAAATTTAGTATTAAACATTTGAGGCGGTTTGTCTTTTGAAACAATTTATTTCATCATCCCAAAATATTATGTCATTTTTTAAATCTTGTATATATGAGACTGTCTATAAATGACATTAAAAGTGTCACACCTAGGGTTTCTGTGACTGGAGAGCTAAGCCTGATTGGTTTCATAAATATATCTCGGTTATAGTTTATCATTCATTTTCATATGTTTCATTAAATTTATAGATTTTGCAGCATAATTTTCTGCATCATAGTTTTATGCAGCAAAAATCATCATTTTTAATCAATAATTCATACACATAGATACGAAAAACCATATATTTTTTTTATTTTTAAATAACTCTTCACGGCTTGATAAAAAGTTTCATATACATAGATATGAACATCATTGTTTCATTTCATATTAAATCTAATTTTTCTAAAAACATATTTACACATGATTTCATAACATTATGGTTTATACAAGACTTGCAGCATAACTCAAATAGTTCCTCAGTTTTGTCACAACTAACAAGATCTTATTTAAGGCATTGTATGTCTTAAATTTCTAATCTTGTTTTTAATTCATCTTTTATCGTTACATGAAATGTATTAAAAAATAAAATGTTAACATATTGTTGGTGCATACATCTAGAAGACTCGATACTAAGCAAAGCATATTAAACCCTTCAACCATAATTAATATTGATAATACTACACATTTAGCATGTTATTTAACTGATCGATACAATCACTGCATACTCTGACTTATAATGTCATTGGTTACGAACAAAAAACGGGGTACGTCTTACAATTTGTTTCCTCAAACTCACAACTTGTCACGAGTTAAGCTTTCTGTGGAATGTGTCTTACATATAATTTTCCAACCCATATTACCAACCATGTATTAGACTTTCACTCATATACAGATAAAATTTTCAAATCATACGTATCTTATTGGCCTAAATGTTGGTTATAGATATCTCCTCATGCGTTAAAGTTTAGCATACATAGTTCGTAAAAAATCATTTATAATTAAAAACAAGTTAAACGTCCACTTTATTCAGTGGTCGTGTACTCGTGTACAACTTAAAACTTCAAAAGAATTAGGTAACACCTTACTTATTCTTTTAATTATTTTGCTTAACTTGAAAGATGGTTACTATTTTTCTGCACACCGAATCGTGATTGAAAATGAAAAGTCGATAAGATGCATGAAGAAGTTTTTTGTGAATATGATTTCCTCTACACAGAATTGGGCGAATGTCATTTCTTTTAAATTTATAACCATTTTAGTTGGCAACTTACGATGTACGTATTCCCTGTCTATTAATTAATTTATTTTTATTTTTATTTTTTATTTTATTTTCTAAAAAGAAAAAAAAAACTATACGTGCACCTCTACAATACATCGCATTGCAATTTGCAAAGTCATCTTTTCCCATTGCATACTCACTCGCACACGCGTACTTCTTTTAAATTTCATGATTTTAATTATTATATTATATATTATATTTAATATAATAATAGTTATTTTTTTTTCCTATTATTAGAACAGTGTTTATCTACACAAACTACTCCGAATAATTATTTCATCCGACTTATTTACTTACCAATATTTGAAATATAAGTTTCACACACACATATATTCATTTTCTTCTATTTACCAAACGCATCTTTATATCAAACACTCATTTCTTCTATAGGAGCTGGATCAAATACATGTGAAACTTAACGTACTAAACTTAGGATGAATTGTGGACCTTTTGATCAAATAATCAATGGACAAGATCTAGTGGTCCTCACTTTATATGTGACACCCCAATTCTCAAACATTACTTTTTAACATAATTGTGGAATTTACAAAATTTAGGTCCCAGATTTCTCGGTTTTAAAACCATTACAATCTACCTCAAAACATTTAACGCATTAACATGACTAACGAGACATGTTCATCATTTACAAAACATGTCAAATACTTTAAAAGTGTAGTTTTTTAAACTTTACAATCCATTTACATAATCTTTACAAAAACATGGTTCGATCCTTCTAACCGTCTGATTTCTCCGATTCGTAGCCGAGCCTACTTTTGACCTGAAACAACCACAAACAATCAAGTGTTAGTCCAAAAGGACTAAGTGAGTTAACCCCTTAACCTCCCCGTGCTTAACCGAATTAAACGGAAGCAAAAATCAAAAAAATCCATTCTGGGCGTATGGTACGCCCAAATTCCAGCGTCGACAGAAACTTCTGGGCGTAGTGTAAAGTGCCGGGCGTATGATACGCCCAATCTGGGCGTATGGTACGCCCACTGCAGGTCTGCAGCTACAATTTTCGCGTTTTCACTTCCAGATTCGATCCGGATCATTCCCGGACATTCTTTTACACAAAAATCAACTCCATGACACCATTTAAACATATTTTTAAGCCCCCAAACCTTTCTTGGTGACCCTCAACATATATTTCCATATAAACACTTAATGGTTTGTTTTTCTCAAACCATTGTTACCTTTAATTCCTTTTCCTTCGCACGAATGCGAATCATCCCCATGACCCTCATTAGTCATTATACCCCAACTTTCACACGTATGTGAATCATCACCCTTGCCATACAATTATGGACTTATACATCCTTCCACACGAATGTGGATCATCACCTAAATGCCACCAAAGCGTGGTCTTGCATCATTTTCCACACGTAATAAGCAACAATTCAATTCAATTCATGCATTGACATCAATTCAATTCATGCACACACATCACATAATAAGCAACAACTACTACAAACACCACAATATGTAATCCAAACAATTCAAACATTAACAAACATGGATAAGTCTTATGGTTGCTTATTCATGGATATGTTTACTCACCTTGATCCTTAGTTCCACTTGGCTCTACTTTCTCTTTACCGAGTCTTTGGTTGGTGCTTCCACCTCCTAGATCATATTATCACACATACACGTTCAATCTAGGAACAATACACACAAAACAAACTTCCAACCCTTTGACCCATTATCATCATATTTGACTTTACTATAGTCAAACGCTCCTAAATCATTAATTTACATTTCAGTTGCTTCCAACTTATGAAATTAAACTAAACACCACTAACAAATCATTTATTTGAGTTTATGAACCATTTCCTCCAAGTTCACCAATAATCATAATTCATTCTTGCATTTAAGTTGTTTGAGGCATTTCCTCAAACACCTTATGTGCAGAGTTTTATGACACCACAACAACAACAACATTTTAAAAGGCCAACATTCCCATTCATTTCATTTCAAACATACAAAGTCTCAAACTCCTCATTTTATGAATCTTTGATCAAAATTTCTGCACACATGTAATAGACACAACACCTATTCCCCAAATTCATCATTTACTCCATAACTTCATGGAATTCTTAAAACCCATGAAATCCCCAAAACCCCAACTCTAGGTTTTTCAATCTATTTTACTACAAGATGATTATTTAGTTGTTTTCTCACATTACTAACATCATCTCTTGGTTTGGATTACACCAACAACCTAAAATTTGAGTTTCATCATCCCCTAACCACCCCCATGTTAAGACCCACGAAAATTCAAGACCCCATATGAAATTTACATACCTATAGTTGTGAAATTACAAGAGGAATCCAAATCCTAGCTTGCATTAACGTTTGAAACGAGATTTGATGACGAATTTGATCACCAAACTGAAAACCCTTGTTTCTCCTCCCTTGGTCGTCGACCTCCTTTTCTCCCCAAGCCCAAATCTGGGTTTGACCAGCATTGACCAAGTATATATGCCCCCTTTTTAATTAAACTTTCCACTATAGGCAGTTCTAGCCCCTCATCTTTCAATTACCCTTTTAATATTTACAATTGAATAATATTTAACCTACTACTCAACACTTAACAACACAATTTAACTTAATATTATATCACATATCGATTATTAAATAAAAAGTTAAATCGGGTCGTTACATTATACAACTTTCTCCACAAAATAAGGGTAAAATATAATTGGAAGGGCAAAAGGGGAACAACAACATTTTCTATATTACAACAAGTTCCATTCGATTTTTAAAAATTAAATAACTTTTACATACTTTATTATTTTTTTAAAAAAATTACAACATAAAATGAGAATTTTATTATCTTTAATTTGAGTATAGTATTGTTATAGTTTTTTAAAAATTTTTTTACGTGGTACGTGATTTTTATGCTTGGTACGTGATTATTGGTACATGATTATACAGTTGTTCCTTTGATCATGCATGTTAAATGACGGTCTGTGATTTTCATAAAGCGTGGTCCGTGATTATACATTTTGTCCTTGATTATGTGTATTTAATAACGGTCTTTGATTGTTATATAAGACGGTCCATAATTATTGGTCTGTGATTATCCCAGTGGTCTTTGATTATGGGTATTAAATGTCAGTCTGTAATTTAATGAATCACAGGCTGTAATTTAATGAATCACATGCTGTAATTTTATATGGACGATAATGCCCTTTGCCCAGATGACACATGGCGCGTTCATGTGGCTTCCTACGTTTAGCACGTTAATACTAATACGTACGTTAATCGTCCCCTTCTTCTATAATACTTTTGAATAATTATATATTTTTATCATAAAGTAACGTATTTTATGTATATAAAAAAAAACAAAATGTTACAAAATCCTTAAAAAAATCCTAAATTGTACTAATATAAGTTAACTCACTGCTTATTATAACACATGTTGATTTAATGAGTAGTATTCAATATTCTGCTTAGACGGTGGTGATGAGCTCACACCATTGTGTCTATATACACATACCCTAATTAATAAGATAATATATTGTTGAATAAAAGAGATAAGCATGTGGGTCTATGATGAAATAAGTTAAATTGGAAGTGTATGACTGTGTAACTTAGTGGACATCAAGGACAAATGCTTCAAATGCAACAACCAACTTGTACATTCTGCATAGACTTGTGTACAATTTAAAACAATTATTTTGGATAGAAAATCATACACATATAATCAGTTTTGTGATAAGTATATCAATCATGTCGTCTCTTGTTTTTATATGTTTTTATCAAAACCACACCCAAATTTTATCTATTTTAAAATATTATTAAGTTTTTCAATTGTTATAATTAAGTTATTGAAATCTTTATTATTTTTTTTAAAGTAATCAAACTTTAATTTACTGTTATAATAATGAGTAATTCTTAGGTGTGTAGATAACCCCTCCCATAAAAAAATGTGTTTTTACATTTTTATTATTACCCTTTACAAATATAGTTTAAATATTTTTTTAAAAAAAATTAAACTTAAAACTCATTATTTTATCAATTTTTAGATTAAAAAAGTGTTTTTTAATTGAAAAATCGATGTCATTTTTATTCAAAAAGCAATGTCATTATTTATAATTTTTATATATTGTTAAAAGATAAAAAATATTTAATGAAATTTGACACATCATTAGTTATATGGTAATCACGTAGTATTATAACATCAAATAAAACTTTAGCGACTTTAAAAAGATAAAAAAACTACTATAACATCAAATAATTTTTTATATAATATTAAAGATACGAAAATATTTAATAAAACCTAACACATCATTGGCAACATATCAATCTGGTGTACATATATAGTATTATAATTTAAAATAAAACTTCAGTGACTTTACAATAATTAAAAATATATTTAAGTGAAATAAATTACAAGTTTTGATTATATTTTTATAAAGTTAGCATTTTTTAAAAAACAAACTTGCATGTTTTAACAACCCACCTCTTGTTTTTTTTTTTTAAAAAAAAGTCATATTGATAACATTATATTTATAGATATAGATGGGATATCTTTGATGTCAGATTTTAGAAAAAATTACACAGATTGTCCTTTATGTTTTGATCGTTTTTCACTACTTGTCCTTTTCGTTTAAAATTGACTTAAATCATCCTTTATGTTTCTAAATGTTGCTCGTTTCGTCCTTTTGCGTTAGCCCCGTTAAAAATTACATTTAAATAGACATGCAATGCATATTAAGGTATTTTTTTTGTTTTTCTATAAGTTAGAAAGACTATTTGCATGATTGATTGCCGCGAGAATGGTGGGTAGGGAGAGACAAATGAGTTAATTGATTTGGGTTTGACCATGAAAATCTCATTCTTGGGTTAATTGATTCACCATTGGGATTGAACCAAAAGATTTTTCGTTCCGATTAGTCGATTTGCGGGTTAATTGATCTGGGTTTGACCATGAAAACCTCATTCTTGGGAGCTTATTGGGAAAAAATTAACGGGGTTTGAACGAAAAGGACAAGTAGTGAAAAAAGCTTAAAACATAAAGGACGATTTATGTAATTTACTCAAACATAAAGGATGATTTAAGTCAATTTTGAACGAAAAGGACAAGTAGTGAAAAATGCTCAAAACATAAAGGACGAATATGGGTATGAGAAATTAGTTTTCAAATGAAGATGACTGCAACCAGTCAAAGAAAAATGATGACTGGATTGACTATCATTTACTACATATGGCCTATTAGATCTGGCCGAGGTCCCTACCCACATCCATCGTTGAGC
The DNA here is from genome assembly GCA_009363875.1 of Mikania micrantha. Taxonomy (NCBI): domain Eukaryota; kingdom Viridiplantae; phylum Streptophyta; class Magnoliopsida; order Asterales; family Asteraceae; genus Mikania; species Mikania micrantha. Next base: position 31,251,094 of record CM018690.1, read on the forward strand.
TGTCTCACACCAGAAAGGATTAACCTCTGTCTATCCAGCTTTCTAGATGTGATCTAAGATGGTAGTGTTTATTCTTACAACTTATTTTTCATTTTAAAACCTATCGTATAAGTTTATATGTTACTTATAAAACTCTCTAACACACGTTTATTTGACAATGATGTCTCTCATATATATCGATGAGTATATGAGTCTAATTATTAGCATTAGAAAATTTTGATAAATAATGATTGACAAACCCTAAATGTCTCGTTTATATACAAAGCATATAGAGGGAGTGAAGTATGACAGTTAGATGTAAGAATAACTAAGACTGTTAAAACGAGTGTTATCGTGTATAACAAGTCAGATACGAAGAGATGATTGCAAATATAAAACTTGAAAATGACTTGTATAACATTTGGTTTGGTGATTCAAGCCTAATAGTTCAATATTTTGAAGTAACAAAAAAGATAGATGATGAAGTATAGGCCTATAATTTTTATTATTTAAAAAATGTATAAAATTACACATCGTATTTTTTGTTAAACACGTCTTATTGTCTCTTATTAGGTATCTGTTTTGCTAACTCAAATAATAACATGACACAAACAATAAGTAGGAGTGAGCATAATATAACTGTAACCGAAAAATAACCATAACCACCCCGAACCATAGCTAATTTTAACCGAAATCGATTTTAACTGACGGTTATGGTTAAGCGAAGCCATTAACTGAACCATTCAGCTATAGTTATGGTAAAGGCAAGTCTTTAACCGATTTTAACCGAACCAAACCGGATATTGTATATTTTTTTCTAATATTTATACGTTTGTATGTTTTTAAAAAAGGTTATGGTGCAATTCAACTATATAAGATGAATATTAACTTTTTTACTAAATGAAAATATTATGGATCACATCTGAGACAAAATATGTTAGGTAATGAATTAGAGTTCCTATGGTTTTACTTTTTGTTCACATGTTCTATCTTACTACAAAGTTTATGAGTTTTACTTAGATTTTCATTATCAATATATCTATAATTTACAAGTATATTTACAAGTTTTTCTTAGTTTTTCAACAACTTCATTATTAACTGAATTCCGAAAACGAACTGTAACCGGTGGTTAACCGATTAATGAATAACCGATCAATTGGTTATGGTTATGATTAAGGATTTAGAATTAACTTAAGTAGTGGTTTTGGTTGTGGAAATGGTTATCAATAAACATGTTAAGGTCTTAAGGATTTAGAGTTAACCACCAATAGTGATAATTTTTCAAAGAGGTACGTTTAAGCCAAATGAACGGATTGGGTTGGGTTTTTTAACAAGTCAGAACATACTTCATATTAGATTGAATATGGGTTAAAATGTTAAAATGAGTTTTAAGTAAAATCATATTGAGTCTAAATGAGTTGTTTTTAGAAAATAGATTTAGTTTAAGTTAAACAGACTGTAACTAAACAAACAACTTATTTTAATAACTTTTAGTGATCTTATCATCAAATATATTATTAATAATTCTTACTCGTTTGAATCTATTATATTCAAATAGTTTTTAAGTTACCAATTTTGACACGTATTTTGTTAATGTGTTATGCATCTCAATTTATTTTATGTTGTGATGCTAACTATTTTAACACAAAAGTACAATAATTATCAACCAAACCAAATCATTTATATTGCTTTGAGTCAAGATTATCATTTATACAATTAAATATAAAATTTACAGATCTTCTTGTCATAAAAATTAATTAAAACAATAGATAATAAGAAAATTTTAATTATATAATATCTTAAAATACAATTTTTTAATTCTTAATCCTTATTTGTAATATATTATTTTTAAAAATTCATTAGTTATTATTTTATCAATAATATATAATATCAAACATATAAATATTTATAAAAAATTGTTGTTTACAACATGTTAGATTTATTAAACACATGTAATACATGAATTTATAACCTAATTTATATAATAAATAAAGTTTTCAATGAACACGTGTCAGTTTTATTACGTAATCAAAAAATTTGTTTTCTCACTTCTTTCATTTAATTATCGTAAACACTTTTTTAGGCTCATTTTCCTTATATCAAATATTAATGATTTTATTTAGTTTGGTAAATAATACAACTATAATATAATTTATTATCCAAATTTTTATAAATTTCAAAACTAAATTATTTTACAATTCATTTATTTAACATGTGTAATATATAAGTTTTTAATGTGATACATTTATATGTAATTATAAATTAAAATTTAGATTAACTGTTAATTTAGATAATTATTGAAATTAACAGTTAATAACTAAATATTAAAACAAATAATTATTGAATTTTTTAATCAATCCTAGAAAGATTAATTTATTTGAAAATTTAAATAATTTGAAGTCCAAGTCAATTAAATTTAAAACTTAATTTAATAGTACTTTTTTTTTGAACAACTAAAGTCAAGTACCACTATTTAAATAGGTACATTGACAACACTTTATAGGAGGAAACCCATAGTAGAAAAACCCGCTAGCTCAACATAGAGTTTTTTTTGCTCCAGCCTAGATTCGAACTCAAGACCTCCCATTCAGGAGGTAAGGGGGTACCATTAGGCTATAAGCTTTGATAAATGTAATTAAAGCAAGATTGTTTTATTGATTGACATGTGACAATTGATATGTGTGTTAATGACAAGTGACAAAGAAGATTTTTGTTTATTAGTATTAGTGATGTTAGCGGTGCGGTTCGGTCGGTTTTGCAAAAATTTTTAAACCAAACCACTAACTGCGTTTTCAAAAAATGACAAACCAAACCGACCATGTAAGTTGTGTAAACCAAACCGACCGGTATTGACGGTTTCACGGTTTTAAGGTTCGGTTTTTGCGGTTTCACGATTTTATAAAAAACAATAGACAACGTTTTTTATAACAATGCAAACCGTAAACCACACAAAACCACTCGGTTTTAGAATACTAAAACCATAAACCACACCATGAAGTTCTTAAACCGACCAAACCGACCATTTGTTTTCGGTCTGGTCCGGTTTAGGCGGTTCGGTCAGTTTATGCACACCCCTAATTAGTATAGTAAGATAAGATTTACTTATATTTAAAAATATAAATCCAAAAAAACACAAATTATAATTCGCTAGAGGTTTTTTTTTTCCCGCTTGCTTGTTTGGGATACTTGAATTTATTATTTAATCACAAACTGGTTTCTTCCACATGATTTCAATAATCGCAGTGGCTACTAAAGTTGTAGTTGTTATTGGAAACCCATATTCACTATAATTACAATCTTTCTTCTAAGTTTATATACCAATTAAAATATACATATAGATTCTCATCTTTACGTGAACGAATTAAATGCGTATCAATATATACCTCCAGCATATATATGATCGAAGCAAGTATTGATGGCGGTTTTCGATTGCGATGATGTTTACTTCTGATGTTCTTGTTCCTTGGTTTCAAACTATTGAGCTGATACGGTTGCATGGTGCGGGACTTGATCATGGTTTGCGAACCGTGCCACACGGTGGTGTTCCAAGTCCATGATATAGGCGATCAAAGACTGTAAGATGGACCATTAGAGGTGGTGATTTGGTGATGGTGTAATGGTTTCTGGTATGTGGATGTTGATAACAGTCCAATCAATAATTAATATAGTATGAAGGCTTGCACTTGGTTGGTTTTAGAGGTGTTCAAAAAATCCAAAATCTGAAAAAATTCGAAATCCGAAAAACCAATCCAAATGAATGATTCGGATATTTAGATAGATTCGGATCAGATATCCGTTTTCCGAATTCGGATCGGGATCGGATATACAAAAACTTGTTTATTCGGATCGGATATCCAAATTCAACCCAAAAAATAATTTTATTCGGGTTTTTCGGATAGATTCGGATCGGATTGAAAATTTTCCAATTCGGGTTGGGTCGGGTTTTGGATAGGGTCTTAAAATTTTCAAATCCGAATAACCTGAATAAACCTTTATTCGAACTAATGAACACCCTTAGTTGGTGAGTTTTTGTTTCCCTTGAAATCAGAAGTTTCTTTGGTTGAGAATTTTGGCAGGCGATTGGCCGTGAGAAAGATAGACTTTTGTTCGGTTTAAGGGGGGTGAATTAATAATGCGACAGTTTCAGTTTATTGAGTATTAAATTTTTAATTAAATATTAATATGCAGTATTTTATTTATTAATTTTATTATTACGATTTACAGGATGTTACATGTTTTCCCTATTTAAACGAGTTTTTGATTAACAATTCATTTTGTGATGGCACTTGTCGATTCATTTCTTGAATTTGTTGGTTTAATAGGTAATCAATGAAGAATTTTTTGAGGTTTCTTTCACTACTTTAGAGCACATAAAGACAAACTCAGCTCTAGCGCTGTCAATTTCAGACACGAACATGTTAACACGACACGACACGGATCTAACATGTTTCGTGTCTAAAACAGGTCGACACATTAAAACCTGTTTATTTTTCGTGTATAAATAGGTAAAACCCGCTAAGACCCGTTATGACCTGTTAAGATCCGTTAAGACGTGTTAAGACCCGTTAAGACATGTTAAGACATGTTTAAAATTTAAAATAAATAATATAATAAAAACATGTGGATAACCGATTAGCTTCAAAAAATATCTAATTGTCTAACCCTAATTCTTTAATGGGTTCCTTAGCAGGTTCTTTAACGGATTTTAATATGTTCTTTAACAGGTTCTTTAACAGACCATTTATAGTGTTAACATGTTCCTTAACGGGTCATTTCGTGTTTACGTGTTTTTAACGGGTCATGTTCGTGTTTGAAAAAACATACACGATAAGAATTCGTGTCGTGTTCTTGACTAACCAGTTCGTGTTTCGTGTCTTAACGTGTCGTGTCTTAACGGGTCGTATCTGACCCGTTATGACAACCCTACTCAGCTCCCTCAAGGGCCGATTCAATAGTGCAAACAACCCAATCTAGGGCTTAGGCGTCAAAAATATGTAGGACCTCCTATTTTTTATGTTTATGGGCTTATTATATTTGCATTTGTATTTTGTTCTCCGTTTGTAGCCACTATCGGCATGCCACACTACCATTTACAGTCTACCGGCCGATGGATTTCTACCCAATAGTAGTAGTCTTCTGATCACTGGCTCACTGGTCTAAGGTCTTTGATAGGTATTACTGTTGTGTATTTGGACTCTTAGCATTTCAATTTATTTGATTTCGTTTGTTTTTGCTTGAGAGTTGTGACCGTGGTTTATTTTTCTTTCAATCAAAATTTAGGCCTCATTTAGGTTAATTATATGAGTCATTAATTATTGATTTTGGTTTATGGTTGACTTTGCTTGTGATTTTGGTTCACTTTTCTTTCAATCAGAATTTAGGGCTAATTGTATGAGTCATTAGCGATTAATTTTGGTTTAGGGTTCTTTTGCTTGTGATTTTGGTTCATTTTGTTTTCAATCATAATTCATTAAGGGCTTATTGCTTGATTCATTAGTAATTTCACTTGGGGATTTGATTCATTTTACTTGTTATTTGATAGGTAAAGATTGATTTAGGATTGATTGTGTTATTTGATTTGTAAGGGTTGATTTTGCTTTATTTTTTCTGCAAAAAGGCCTTATTATTATTATTATTATTATTATTATTATTATTATTATTATTATTATTATTATTATTATTATTATTATTATTATTATTATTATTATTATTATCGTTTTTGCTTTGAGCCTACACAAATATAGAGCCGACCCTAACTCCCTCTGAACATGGTTTACATATCCCTGGCTAAACTATTTGAGCTATTTTGCACTCCAACACTTGCTTAACTATCTTCTTTATCATATGACTTGTAGGATACTTTATGTGTGTCTATGCACATTAGGTTTTATTATTTTTCTAGGTTAGGTGTATTTTTCATGCAAAAAGTCACTATGATAGGTTTTTACATTATTAGGAGGATTGAAACCTAGGTGACAATTTTCTTAGATTACTTGCTTTTACATCCTTCTATTTGTTTTTTTTGCCTCGTTAGCTTGTTTTGTTTACTTCGCTTAGTTTAAATCATTGTTTCCACTCGTTCAATTACATCAACACGTTATTACAGAAATTCGATTATCATTAGCTATTGTGTTCACGAATTGAGATCCATTTCTTGCTGATACTATATTTTATTGCAACAAGTACGCTTGTCTAACAGTGTAGATTGATCACTTCATGAAGTCCCTTTTAGAACTTAATTGTGTAATCGATTTTCTTAATTAAAAATAAATAAACTTTTTATGCACATCAACAACCTCCTCTCCACTCATGCTACCCCACCATCAAGAATATGAGTAACCATCGTTGCCACGTACCATAATTTGTTGTAGCTTCGTAATCTAAAAAGTTCGATATTTAGGGGTTATTTGATAACATTAATAAGTTACATTTGAATTAGTTTGAGAATAAACTTTTTGGTTTCAATAAAGTATCTTTAAATTAGTTTCAAACAACCCGAATGATTTACAGTTCTTTCTAACATAACACTTAATAAATCAAATAGTCCCTTTGTTTGTAATAACAAAAATTCGAAATAAACATTTTTTAAGACTAAGAAGCTTGTTCACGTATTCGTTAAAGTAGATTTACACGTTTATCATATAATTGTATGGAGAGTCTGTTTAATCAGCATTAATATATATATTAAAATGTATGAAAAAGGAATCGTAATTATATGTATATTATATTGAATAGTAAATTTAAATATAATATTGAATAGTAGATATATATATATATATACAAATATATAATGTATAATAAAATGAATAGTAATGCATATGTATCTGATTCATATAGTGATATTTTGAAAATTTAGACTTATATCTCCAAAAGTTTTTTTTTTTACTTTGAACAGTAATATACAGTAATGGTGGTATTAACTTTGACATATTTGCCTAGAGATTTTAATTTATTAAATTTGAGAGATTTAGGTTTCTTTTGGTTTAGGGTTTAGGTTTTTTTATAACCATAGGAACCCACTTGCGTGGTAAGCCTATGACTAACCGAGAGGAACAGGTAAAGCGTGGCCGTATGCAACTGGATCGGTGACCTACTAAAAAAATTGCTCTAAGTGAGGATTGAAGTTGAGATCTTTAGGTTGTTTCTCCTTTACTTTAACCATTACACCAATTCCTTGGAGGTCAGGATTTAGTTCGTGATGAAAGATTTGATTTTTCTATGTAACTTGTGTTTTTACAAATGATATATAATACACGTTTTCGAGAGTGTACTGTGATAAAACGCCGCAACGCGCGAAGGGAGTAAACCTAGTTTTATATAATAAGAGAGATGTTGGCATGCTAGCCGTACGGGTTATTACACAAAGTACGTGAGAACAAAAAGATGCTCCTTAATTAATTAACTAACTAATTAAATATCTTCTTGTTCTCAGACTCACCTTATAGTCTTCATACTTTTATATGTCTCGAATACGCTTGTATGAATCATGTAGTGGGGAAATCATTGTTTATCAGAATCTTTCAATGTTAATGATTCCTTGTATAAGCCTATATGCCTCTTAGGCTATGTGTTATGGTGTGTGAGTGGGGCGTGAGAGGGGCCGGTCACGCCCCGGTGGCGCCCTCTCCCACTACACACAGGTGTGATGGGTGGAAGCGTGAGGGCTCTCACCCTGTGACTGTTGGAAGCCAAAGAAAAAAAATAAAAATAAAAAACGGTAATATAGCCGTTTGAAACTCAAAAAAAAAAACCCTATATAAACTCATGCAACACACAATCAAAAACACTTACATACTCTCTTAATCTCTCAAAACTTTTCAAAAATTTCAACTTCTACACACTATGGATCCAAACAACCCGTTTTAAACCTGTTTATGAAGTGTTATCGTCTCAAGGCGATACAAACAACCTGAACCCATTGCTAACATTTTCAAATTGGTTCCCACAAGAACCGTTTTTCAATCAATGTTCACCCCCTTTGACAACGTTTCCGAAACCCAACCGGAACCCGACATTGAGGTGGTTCCGGAAACATAACCCGGCCCCCAACCGGCTACATCGCGACGCAGGCACAGACGAAAGGAAGTGCCCAAAAAAACATCAAAACCGACCATTACTCGATGGTCGAATGTTGAGAAGGTGGCACTAGCTCGTGCCTACATTGATATTCTGAAGATCCGTTCGTTGGTAACAACTAAACGAGCACGGAATTTTGGAAATGCGTTAAAGCCCAGTTTTTTCAGCAATGGGTCGTGACTCATACAGGGCGAACGACATGATTTCCAACAAATGGTGCGACTTACAACGTAAAGTCGCGAAATTTAACGAAGTATGGATTCCACATCACAACAACCGAAAAAGTGGTGAGAATGACGAAATGATCATGAACGAGGCGTTGATGACCTATGCTAGAAAAAACGGGCCATTTTCTCATATCGCGGTGTGGCTGGTTATGATAAAATCAACAAAATAGCATCCCGTCCCAAAGTTACAAACTGCGAAACGGACGAAGACATCATCATCTGGAAAACACACGACCACTCAATCCGCCTCCACCGGTCGATGTTTCGTTAATTTAAACGAGTCGGATGAGAAAGTCGAGATGGACATGCCCCCACCATCTTTTCAACGTCCGTCCGGTCGAAACAATAAGTGAAAACGACCACAAGTCTCGTCTTCAACCGATTAAAAGACACGTTGGAGACCATCTCCGAGTCGTTACAAAAATTTGTCGACTTACATGAGCAAATACAAGAATGATATGAAATTGTTGTGTCCTCCAACAGATCAGTTAACCAGTCGCGCTCGTGAAATGACCGAGAAGACGAAAAAACGAATTATGAAGCGATATAATATAGATTAATTTTTTTTATGCATTTTTTTATTATGTAATTTTTTTATTATGTATTTTTTTTGGTTTTATTTTGTAATTTTATATTTTTTTAATAATATTATGCCTTTTTTAATTTAATTTTTAATTTAAAAAAAAATAAAAATCAAATAATAAAATATTAAATAAAGGTGGTGACAACGTGGAGTGATAGAGAAGTGATGATAACACATGTAATGATGATGTGAAGTGATAAGGAAGTGATGGTGTTGGTTGATTATGTGGCGCTTAATTAAGTGATAAGGCTTGATGATAACATATGACCTTGTAATTATATGTGATATGTATATAAGACCAATTATTGTCGAATTAGTGGGTCTAAGAAAGGGACTATACACCTCATATAGGGCTATACGAAACATATTGATTCGGTGATGTGTTGAATTAAAAAAAGTTGAGTTTATATATAAGTTTTCTAGAGAGAGGGAGTTCCGAAAAATGGAGAGAGAGAGAGGGTAGAGAGAATTAAATGTGTAGGGTTTTTATACCCCACTTAAGTTCGGGTTTGTTTCGGATACTCGGTTCTCGTTTTTGTTATGTTTACGAGACGTAACGCTATAAATAAATAGTTTTTCTAATACTTTTTTAAGGTGATTATTCGTAGTAAATGTTTTCTATTTATTTTCCTTATTTTATTATTCGAAAACGATTATTTAATACCGTTTCATCAGATCGTATTACCATCACGCGCATTCGTTTGAATCGTCACCCAAACGAACTCGACGATAGTTTTACATTCTGATTTTGTTTTCTACTTTTCAGTTGAATTTGACATTCTCAGAGACGGACTCAACTATACTGACCTATTTGCACATAGTTATAACTGTTTTTATCATTGTTTTCACACTGAATTATCGGCCATCTGATTTCTGTTGTTATGGAAATCAGATCGCAACTGATACGTTTTTGTCCTTTGTTATCGCACTTGTTATTACACCAGATTTGTTGTATTTCTGTATTTCGATTCTCATCGAAATACAAACAACTGTCATATGTTTTATAGTCTTGTTGCCACACAACGGTTTAACCCATTCTTATTCACACATAGCTATCCACACATAGTTATTTACACAGTTATTTACACATAGTAATTGCGAAAGTACACATACCGTACGGATTGCCGGACGATCTGGTACTGGTTGTCACGTTATAGTCCCTGCAGTATAGTTGATTTACTATTCCCACAAGTATGAGTAAATAAGTTCTAAATTATTATTTATTGCTTTTCTTGTGAATTTCTTATTATGATTGTATTTCTCTACTATGACTCACCAGCAAATCAATCGCTGAAAGCGATTTAACTCGTATGCATGTAACTAGTGCAGGTCATTGAATGGGATTGATAAGTTGGAAGCATATTTTTGTTTAATTTTTATGATATTAGAAGTTTCATTATGGATCAGTAATCGTGTGGTAGTGTTTTGGATTTGACATCTTGAACCTAATCTGGAAGCTTGTTGATATATTATTATTTATATCAACTATCAAACTGTGAAAATATCAATCTAAATTACATTTAATAAATAAATTTTACTGATTTATTAATAACTTGGTTATTAACCTGTGTATTACACGAATTTAATATAAAATATTAAACAGTTAGCAATGAAAATTTAGTAATTATAAAACGGTATTTTGATATAATATGATTAATTTACATATCAACAAATATTCTAAGTGATAAAAAATAATTTATAAACTTCAATCACCGTATAAATAATATATGAATTTTTAATGTGTAACAATTAATAACTTTGAAATAATCGACGTTAAAAACGTTAGAAACTAACTTTTATAAATAAATAAAATAAAACATAATTTTTGTAATTATTAAAGTTGAACGACCCAATGTAAATTTGCGTTAAACGTAACGTAACAAAAGTGTAACTTTCTATATCATTTTTATTATTTCAATTTTTAAATAAATTAAAAAACGTTATTTGTTTATAAAAATATTATTGTTTAAAAACTCGTTTTACAATATATTTTATTTTTCAAAAATTATTTTTTAAGATAACTTGTTTTGTGCATAAATTTTGTTTTTTTAAAATAATATTTTACGGATTTAATAATAATAATGATTTAAATTCTTTCTTTTTTTTTTGAAAGATCGACTACTGGTGCAAATAAATAAATAATGAAAAAATACATGTGTTATATGTTTACTTATCTTCCTTTTTTGTAACTTACCACGTGAATAAATAAAAGAGTTGTAAGTAGGCGAAAACACGTGGCATTTTTTATCTTATCATGCTATCTGGCAGACATGAGTCCCCATCTTTATCATTAACCTAATGTTTCGTATTTTAAATTCAAAAAATTTATAAGATATATAGTTTTATGGTATCAAATTATCCAAATATGCTTCATTAAATTACCCTTGCCAAGAAATGTATGTGAAACCAAAGAAATGTACGTGAAACAAACACTTAAAACAAAAGGTTATTTCTATCGAAAAATTAATAATATGAACCGAAAAAAGAGGGGCCGTACCTGGTTTCATCATTGTGCATTATAAATGTTTTAAATTTGAAATCATATAATTCGTTAATAAAATCTAGAAACCAAAAATAAAATAATAGTAAGACACGAGGATTATATCAACAATATATGCTTTATTTTATATAATAAGATATATAAGGATAAAATATTCTTTTTTTATACATGAAAATTTGATTTGCTTCACCTTAATTATTACACTTTGATGATTACTCGCATCTTTTAATACACCTTATCATGTATTTGGGTTTTAGTGTGAGTTGGTCCCTTTCTTTTGGCCCTAATAACACAACAACCGCTTCACTTGAGGTAACTGGGTAAGCCTCAATTTTTTTTGAACGGCGATGGTTTCAATCGTATGAACCCACTGTTTTCAGATCATGGCACCATGGTCTAGTTACCTAGACTCCCTATGAGCCATCACAACCACCCCAGGAGAAAACCCTACTGGGAAAACCCCCTGACCTCCCTCAGACCCTTATTTCGCTGCGGGAGGGATTTGAACCCAATGCCTCCCATTTGAAAAAATTTTGGGGTACCATTGAGGCAATGTCTCATTGGTGGGTAAGCCTCAATTACCATTTAACACATGTTTATCAAAATATAAAGTTGGTCCTATTTTTTTGTTTTGTTTCCAAACCCTTGCTTAAACTTTTAACATCATTACACAACATTTAACGAAGGTTTAACCCCAAACAAAAACAAGTCATCTTATTACTAACCATATTTACATAAATAAATTTATGCAGAAATTCGATTCAATTCCCAACCCACCTCGGTGATTGCAGTCGTAATTATCATGTTTGACCAACAAACATCACATAAGAATATTCATTAGTTGATAGGAACTAAGTAAGTTAATCCACAACGTCCCTTCCCCTACTCAAAAATGTCAAAATACATCAAATTTGGGCCAGTCTATAAGCAAGTTCGTAGCTTACGGCCTTCCAAACGCCGGAAAACAGAATATTTTGGCACCTAGGCCTTAGCCTACGACCCTATGATTTTAGGTTACGATCCATGAACTAGTAATTGTAGATTTTCTGTTTTGTCCAATTTTGACCAAATTCGATATATGATTTGCGATCTTTTAACTTGTCAGTAAGTTTAACATATCCAAAGGGTTAATTACACTATAACACGTTAGTTCACTTCATGCTATTTTCAAGCATCATTAACTTAACATAATTTAATTTATAACTTTGCTAATGGGTCTTAGTACGACATACAATTTCATATTTACTTCCATGACTACCCATTTAGTCAATGTAGCCCCCATCACATTCAACATCATATTAGTGACATCATGTCACACCCCGGTGCTGCGACCCGAATTGGTTTTATGGATAATACAGTCTCGGCAGAGTTTATTATTCATTTTAATATGTTTTATCGGAAGCGTTGTTACATAAATTCGTAATTTTATATATAATTCATATGCATGAATGTGGAAACCGTTTTTCATAATTTACAAATAATGCATACACATAGGTATGAAAAACCACATTTATATTGCCAATAAATAACTTTTCAGAGTTTTATAAAATTTCATATGCATTGATATGAACATAACATTTTATTTCATTTTAAACCGAGTTTTTACAAACATATATTTACATATCTCGGTTTACACGGGACTTAGAGGTATAACTCCAATCGCTCCTCGGTTTCGCCACAAGATTTTTATTTAAGGCGTCATATGCCCCAAACCTCTAATCTTGCTTCTGATTTGTCATTCATTATTACCTAAAATTTTTTTGAAAATAAAACGTCAACATAATGTTGGTGAATACAAATAACAGACTCGATATGTAAGCATAGCATATGTGGTCCTTTAACATAATTAATAGTGGCAATACTACACATTTAGCAGGTTATTTCACTAATCGATACAACCACTGCATACCCTGGCGTGTACTGTCACTGGTTAAGAACAACAGCGGAGTGCGTCTTACAATTGTTCCCTCAAGCCCACAGCCCGTCACTGGTTAGGTTGCATGCGGAGTGCGTCGTACGTATAACCTTCCAGCCCACGTTACCAGCCACATATGGGAATTTCGCCCACAGCGGATACATTTTGCCAATCATACGTATACTAATGGCCTAAATGCTGGTCTAATAGTATCCCTTTATGCGTCAAAGTTAAACATGCCGTGCTCATAAAAATTTATTTATAAATTTAAAAACAAGTTAGATGTATTCACCTGAATTTTTGGTTGGCTGAGCGACAGCTTAGAACTTTTCGATATAAATTTGGGCAGCGTTTCTGCTTAATATACTCTTATAATTATTCTGCAAGAAAGATTTACTTATTTATATATTTATTTATTTATTTATTATTATTATTACTATTATTATTATTATTATTATTTTAAGTAAACTAAATTTTTTAACATATATATAGGGTTGGAGCTTAACCCTAACCCCATAAGTTAATTTTATATTAAAATCTTAAATTTATAAGTTTAACTAAGAAATTAGATAATATACCTACGAACCAACTTCTTAATCTTGACTTTGTATTTTGATCAGCACCTCCTTGCATCCATTACTTCAAATTTTTGCTCTTAAATGTGTGTGTGTATTGTATATGTATGTATATGATTTTAAATGAAAATAAAGGAAGTATTTATAGACAATTTCATGCTTGCCGATCAAGAATTTGTAGATGTAGGTTGTGTACGTGTTCTTTGTTCTTACGAATGAATCATCAAAATTTAAGTTTGAATCCTATAATTGTTACACGTAATTGTTCCTGTAATTCATTCGAATTGCAATTGAAGTATAAGATTTTTAATATTTTAATATTTTATTATTTTATTATTATAATTAATTTAGTTCAAATTTTGTTTTTTCTTATAACTTTTAAAATATGATGTTTAATAAAATTCTAAAAATACTACTGGGATCAACTCATTTTTCTCTACATTTCGACCAAAGTTTCGTTAAAAACGGAGAAAGTTTTATTATAATATATTTTATTAATTTTAGGCGGTCTCCTATAATATTAATTAACTAAATAGGTATGTCAAAAGTTTTTAATAATCATTTTGCTTGTTACTTACTAATATGTAAGTGTCACATATGTGTATATAATAACTAGATATTTAAAATAATAATATTAAAAAATATATTTTATAAAAGTAAATATACGATGTGTTACACATCAATAACTCATCTGCAAGTTTTTAGCATACAAATTCAAATGGGTCATTTTTATTCCAAATGGATTCCATATATTTGCTATATCACACTAACTTCTAAGGTTACCAAAGCATGGTCTTATTAATCATGTTTAGCTAATTGGCGACTTTGGCCCCTCTAATTTTTTAATTTGTCAACTAATTTAACCAACCTAAACTAATTAGTTACTAGTTAACTTTAACATATCAAATAGTGTTACATTATTACACAATGTAATTTAAAATACATGCGTTCGTATTATTTTATTTAACATATATAACTGTTAAAACTGGTCGTTACACTTAGGTACGTTTCAGCCTCTAATGAGGCATCCAAATGATCGGTTACTTTGTGTCTTGTGGATGTATATGAGCACAAACGTTACTGTCGTATCCCTTTAGTTCCACATTAGTTTTTTCATCATTTAGTTGGTTTTCGATGAGAGCCTCATGTTGGTTTCCGACGAGATCTAGTGGTTGGATGCTTAGGCATTGATGGTGTTTTCACTACTTATCGATTCCTCAAGTTAAGGAGTTCATATCAATATGGCCCTCATGGATGTCACCATCTTTGACAAGATCTGTTGTCTCTTTGGCAATTGGAGTGGTTTTAAATTGCAACACTCTCAGAGCTCTTATAAGAGATTATGTGGAGATTATCCTTAGTTCTCTAGCAGCAGTGAGCTGAGTTTCTTGCATTTTGCCTTCTACTAGGTTAACAAACTCAATACTTTGGTTTTCTGTTAATGCCTACATGAGGTTGTGCTTTTCTTGTCGATGATAGACTTTCAAATTTATTATGAATTAAAATCAACTTGACGAAATGCCACAATCTCTAACAAGATCTATTGCCTCTTCTGCGATTGGAGTGGTTTTTAATTGTGATGTTCTCAGAGTTCTAATAGGAGATTATGAGGAGTGGGTCGGCCCGATTACTCCATTATATATACAACCCATTTATTGGTCCCATGTATCCGATTATAAATTTTCATTTATATGTATTTGAAGTAAAACGAATTTGTTTGTTTTTTTATTACTTTTGAAATTTATAATTTGTTCATGGAATTTATTTCTTTTTTTAACTTAGTTTTTTTGACAACTGTAATAGTTTTTTTAACCATTTTGTTGATAATTGCTCTTCTTTTAATTATCTTGAACGATGTTAATTAACTAATGATATTTTGAAATTTCATGTGATTTGATATATTAATAGTCTGTTCTTTGCATATTTAATATATATTTTTTGGTTATGAAAAAAATAAATTTATTAT
Source organism: Mikania micrantha (assembly GCA_009363875.1). NCBI lineage: Eukaryota > Viridiplantae > Streptophyta > Magnoliopsida > Asterales > Asteraceae > Mikania > Mikania micrantha. Next base: position 31,266,915 of record CM018690.1, read on the forward strand.
TAGTTACATGATATCCAACGTGTTATAAGCCAGTTATTTTCACGGATATATTTAGCTAATTAACGGGTATAATCAATACCTGTCGGGATACCTGATATGCGACAGGTAAATACCCTATAAATATCCGATGGGTTTTAGGACATGTATGGGACAAGCTTTTATAATTAGGTATGGGATTGTAATTACTGAAACTTGTCCCAAACCCGTCTCATTGCCATCCCTAAACACCACATGTAATCAACCACACAATTATAAGAATTTATAGATTTGTTGATTCTTCAAGCTCTCGTTTCAGATATCCTTTTCAGGTACTAGAATAATCCCACAAGTACACTACTCTAGATGTGGTACCTTTAAAAGCAGTCATATTCACTAAGGTGGCTGAAAATTTGTTTTAAAAGAGTTATGCTAACAAAAATCCTCATTCACCAAACTTGTTTATTTTTGTCATTTTGTTTCTACATTGCAATCTATGTTTATGTAATTTCTATTTCCTTATAATAGTTAGAATCTTCTTCTATTCTAGTAATAAGTCTATTTTATGCTGTGTATTCCGTATTGTAAAACAAATTGTCAATTATAACTAAAAATTCATTACAAATTTGCAAACGACCCATACTGAATCGATTTGAGATGACCTTGGACTGAATAGGGTGTGATTTAAATTACGATGCTCTTAGAGCTCTCATTAAGAGTTGCCAACAGGTTGATCACGCTTTTATTTTCTTACTAGGTTATATACCGGAGTAACACACGTTTGCGAATAAAAATTATTTGGTTTTTTGGTAATGCCTTCTTAAATTTCCATAATTAAAATAATATTAGTTATACCTTTTTATATTAAAAAAAACTTAAAATATATAAATATAAAAAAAATTCTTAATATGTATGTGTTTTTATATATATAACATTACATAGATGATATTTTATTATCATGTTTAACTATTAGTATTAATTCACTATATTTTTGTAAACAAAGTAAATTATCAATGACATTAATTGTGAGTTCTATGTTTAAATTTAAAAATAAACATTTATTTAAAGAAAAATAAGAGAATTCCATGTAACATTTTTTAAAATCAATTACTAATACAGGAAGACTTAACGATTGTACGAGTTTGTGTTCTTACCATTGATTTTCATTTGATTTTACAGAAAATGATAATTGTGAAGAAAATAAGAAAAACCACAAATGAAATCATGTGAAAATATTTCATCTGAAAATCAAGTGAGAAGCAAGCATAAGAATGGTTATGCTAAAGGAATTGGACTTGCCCAACAAAAACTAAAGGTTAATATTATCATTAACTAATCAAATGAGTGGATTCTTAAGAATAGAATTTGCTATTTATAAAAAACTATTTTAAACTCACATGCAACTCAAATATTATCGAGGAATAGATCTCTCAAGCGTAGGGGTGTTGAATTTTAATTTGATTCAAAAACTCAAAGTAACATTCGATTTTGATTCGAAAATCACCGGTTCAAATTTGGTTTGATTTTTCACATTTAAATTTGTAGTTTAATATTGAATTTTGAATTTGACATATTTTATATTTATATATATATATAGCTAAAACATATAAAAAATGAATTTTATATTAAGTCCGTTTGTTTAAGGTTTTGATTTTTAATGTTTAAAATGTATAAACTATAAAGTTAATATTAATTTTGTAAATAAAATTAAACAAATTTAGGTAAATTCAAATAGAATCAGCTCAAATTCGAATTTTTGACAAGAATCTTATTTATAATTCAAAAATATCCTATTGGAATTATTCAAAATTTGATTTATTGAATATTTAACACCCCTAGTGGAGATTTAGGATTTAGGTTCCGTTACTAATTTTGAGTTCGTCCATGGTGAAAAAAATAATAAATTACTAATAACAATTTAATAAAGTCAAAATCATTAAACATACGAGTATATATTAATTCAATGTGCTTACTATAAAGAGAGACAAAGCCACTATCTGACCTTTCTCTTTCACCATTAAAAAGCGAGAGAGAAAGCTAAAGAAGCGTCGGCTTCTTGTCACCGGAATCATCCCAATCATTATCCAGTCCACCAAACGGAACACCGGCAGCTGCAGCCACATTGATTCTGCTTCCACCAATCGAATTCAAAAACGCTGAGTAACCACCCGAGGAACCAGTCCCCAGACCAAGAAAATCCAGGGTGGTGGGTGCCGGTGGACCCATTAGCAACTGATCTCTTCCGGTGGCTGGAACCCCAAGTCCAAGACCCGAGTTGTCGGTTCTCTCTTGTTTGCTTTGGTAGTGATCCGGTGGTGGTGGTGCTAACCCGAGTGCATGGAGGAATGAGGTGTTCGATGATGTTGCACCCATTTGAGCAGCTTTCTGAAGCAAAGCGGTGGCGGAGAGAGCCGGTTGTTGAGCGTGTGCATACTGCCGGTGGAGGGTTTGATGGTCAGGTGGTGGGAATAAAGACGAGGTGGTGGTGGTTGAGCGATACAGCGATGAGGATAATGAAAGAGACATTGGTTCCGTAATGGTGTTACGATCAGCTCCGGCAACACCACAGATCAGATTAGAGTAAGACGCCGGAGATGATTGGGATGATGCGAAAATACTTGCAAATACGCCGGTACTATTGTTACCACTAGTGGTGGAGCCACCACTGACGGTGGTGGTTGTGGTGGATGGCAAGCATGTCTCCGCCGCCTCCATCTCTTTCTGGTGGTGTAAAATCTCCATTGCCTTCTCTTTTTCTGGCAAGTCTGTAACAAAAACAAGGTTAGGGTTTATTTAATAAAACAATTGAACTACGAAAATGAAATCGATTTGAAAAGTTGATGGTAATAATTATTTATAGTAATTATGAAGTAATTAATGAAATCTAAATCAGCAAACATACAGTCTGAACTTTGCTACTACAAGCAAAAGGAAATTAAAAGCAAGAACAATCATGGCGTCCTTTTTCATACAAAATCTATCTTTTTAATTCACTTGGCTTTTACTTCGATCTTTGAGCTATTAATTAATGGAGTTATCACCCACGCACACACAAAAGCTAAAGAAGCACAGTACGTAGATGACAAATGCTAGTGGATGAACGACACGAGGATAAGCATTTGAAATCGATAAAGTTCAATTACGTGACCTGAGCTGAGAACGGATTGGACCGGAGATAGCACACCGGTGGACGGAGTTAGCGGCGGCGGTGGCGGACTGCACGACGGAGATGCAACAGGTGCATCCACTTTATCGGTTTCTTGAAGATCGGAATTTATATTTGGAAGATTCTGATCAGGTTGAGATCTCGCGCTCTCTTGTGCTAACGCATCACAGAAAGCTCTATGCGTGATGAAGCTGTCTCTCCTTCATAGTAAAAATTCAAAAACAAAATCAGATTTATAGATTGATTTCACATGATGGATATGATCAATCCTTAGATGAAGATATTTAACCTTGAAAATAAGGTGCCGCAATCACATCTATACTCCTTTGTTCCACATGTTTTCATATGCGCTTTCCAGTCCGATTGCACGGCGTACTTCTTCGAGCACCGTTCGCACTTCCACTTTTTCTCGCCGTGCTTCCTGGAGAAGTGCTTTTTTATGCCGGTGAGATCGCCGAGAGCTCTTGATGGATCGTGATGGATGCAGGTTTTCTCCGGACAAACGTAAACGCGTTTTCGTATCTCCTTGCCGTCTCGTTGCTTTAGTTTCCACGGCAAGTTATGACCTCGCCGATGAAGCTGAAGGTTCTGGTCTCGCTGAAAGCCTTTGTTGCAGATCTCGCATACGAATCGATTGGTGGCGAGTAGAGTCGTCGGTGACAGAGCGATCACCTCCGCATCTGGATCTGTAAATAAACGAGCAGAATCTTAAATATAAAACACTTTACATAATAATATCTTTATTAGAAGAAAACAAAATCAACGCTTACTGAGAGAGAGAGAAAAAAAGGATCAAATAATAAACAATACCAGGCATTCCAGGCAGATTTCTCTTCTTCTTCATCGGCTGTAACTCAGGCACAGGTCCTGTTTGGTTATCGACAGATGAACATTCAGTTCCTTCAAATGAAGCGGCGGAAACCGCCATTGCAGAAGAATTCTCAAAATCAACCATAAGTTAAAATCCAAGCAACAACGAATCAAAACTCAAGTTTGCAGGTTTATGATATTACGCAACACACGAATTCATCTACTTATATCATTTCTCCACCGCCTAGATTGATCAGCGTCTTCTTCCTGATAGCTAAACTATAACCATCACATAAGCGGCATTCAACGAAAGTTTATTGCATCCGCTAGCAAGTTACCGGAATATTCACACAATTCCGATCGACGGTCTACTATGGCGGCCGGTGTTTCTGGTGAGAGAGAATGAGAGATGAATGATGATGATTGATAAGAGTTAAAGGACTCCAAAACCTTGAAGGAAAAAAAAGGAGGGTTAAAAGAGGTGAATGTTAACCATGGTTAAGGTGAGGTACTTCGGGCACAAGTTAAAGATTGGGTTGAAATCATGACCGTTCACGTGGCGGAATCAGCGAGAGGGTGGCATGTGTCGGAGAAGACGTAGTACTGGTACTCAAACCACGACGCCTTGGCTTGTCGTTTAGCATACGACTTTGAAAATGAGTTCACATATGAATTGACAAGCGAATACCGACAAATTATGCAAGGGGGGCTGTTTTGTCATTTTCTAGTATAGTCTTAATTCTTCCGAGTATACAAGCATTGATCATGGAACATTAGCATGTACTATTTAACTCACACGCTTATTATTATTATATTGATTAGTTATTTATAAGTCTTTAACTTTTTTATTTTATAATCTCACCAATTTTATGCATATGATAAAAGACTCTACGAGGCGTAAGATCTCTACTGACACCACTCGGTTATACATGAGTTATACAAATCTATTTATTAACATTGACAAATTCTAACAAACAATAATTGTTTCATTATATACCACGTATAGATGTATACGATACGTATAAAGGGTATATTGTTTGTGAGAAGGGTGTAAAAATAGCATAACACTTATTGTAATTGAAAATTAATAATAATAATATTAATAACTTAACTACAATTACAATATTATTAGAGTTGCATGAGTTGGTTGCTCTAAAGGGGTACGAAGTGGTGCCTATCAACAAGTTGTTAAAAGTGCACAAATACACAAATCATAGAGGCACAAACATATAAGTTCTTACATGCTTATTTTATTAGTGTTTTGACATAATTTTTTTGGATGAATACTAATTTCTAAGTCTTCAGCTCGCTCTTTGTAGTGTGTGGGTTTGTTAGTCGTTTAAGGTTTAAATTTAATGACATGCAATAAAATATGAGTGGTGAGAAGAAAATATTATTTACTTTCAAACATGTGGTAAAACATAGAGTGTATGGCATTAAAGTAGTCCTGTAATCGTGGATTTTCGAGCCGACTACGAGCCGAGCCGAGTCGAATCGAAATTTCTTTCGAGCCAAAAATTCTGGCTCCAGCTCGCATCGTAAAAACCTCGAGCCATCTCGTTTTTTTTTTGTTTTTGTTTTTTTTCCTCCACTTTACATATATATTTTAATCCAATATATAAAATCTAATATGAATAAAATCCAGTATATATGTATATGCACATATATATTATACACGTATGTATATACATACATATATATTATACATAATATGTATATTTATATTAATATGTGTATAAGATATTGTATATATAAATATATATATATATGTGTGTGTAAATATTATGTATAATATATGCGTATGTGTGTGTGTATAATTTAATATATATATATGTATATATTAAAAATCAAGTTGAGCCAACGAGTAGAGCCATGAGCTGAGCTCGAGCCTAGCCAACCCTAACGAGCCTTCTTCGAGCCGATCCTTTTTTGAGCCGAGCCTTTTTCGAGCTTTTTTTCAACGAGCTTTGAGCGAGATTCGAGCGAGACTTGAGTCTCGAGCTTTTTGAACTGCCCTACATTAAAGCACACTTATCTTTAGTCATATGTACCACAAGCCTTATAGTTTGTCATATGGTTTTAATTCCATTATTGAACTAATAGAAAGTAACACATGTTACAATCACACATTTTTTTAATTTTTTTGTTATCAGTTTTTGAGATATGATGATTTAAATTTTATGTGTGTATCTTTGCAATGTGCTAAACTATATTTAAATTTCAATGTATAGTTTATTCAAAACAACATTGTTATTATAATGTAGAAGCAATTGAAACAAATGTATAGTACAAATCTTTTTTTTTTTACATTATAGAATTCTCCATGCTAAGTTACAAAGAAAAATAACACACATGTGTCAACAATGTGCTCTTTTATTAACGAGAATTTTACTATTGTGCCTGTTTGAATTTTAATAAAATTTTGTGACAACCACAATTTAAGTTCCTAATTCATACAACTAAAATCATGTGAATTTTATGTAATACAAGCCATAATTATGGCATAAATCCAAATCATGATGATTAAAAATTAATGCATATGCCTAAAATTTTTCTTACATGTAAACAAACAACATTTCACATAAAACTAGTTAAACACCACAAAGTGCAAATATACAAAGGGTCATGATATTCAAACACTACCATCATTATTCATACATCATATTTAGGTAAAATCAATCATATCATAATTACATAATTTTTATTTATATTAACAAGTACAAAAAGATAATGTTATTGGTACACCGGTGTACCAATATCAATAGCTTATACAAAAGTCAGTGCTGAATTTTGACAAGACAATTATAAATAGAGGACGATTATAATACAAAGGATCTTAACGTGAGAAGCGTAAGAAGCCACAAGCTTTTGACATGTATCATCAGGGTAAAGGGCAATATTGTCCATATATAATTACAGACCGTGACTCAACAAATTACAGACCGTAATTTAAAACATGTAATCAATGACCAACTGCATAATCACGTACCACTAAATCACGTACCACGTTATATGAAAATCACAGACCGTCATTTAACATGCATAATCAAAGGAGCAACTGCATAATCACGTACCAAACACTAAAATCACGTACCACGTAAAAAAATCGAAAAAAACTACAACAATACTATACTCAAATTAAAGATAATAAAATTCTCAATTTTATGGTGTAATTTTTTTAAAAAAACGATTAACCGTTTAAAAGTTATTCGATTTTTCAAAAAATGGTGGAACTTGATTTAACCATAAAAAAAATCAACAAATGTATGTTATTCTTTTTTTGCCCTTTCATCTTTAAAATCACGGAAGTTTTAATGAAAAGTGGGGACCACTAGATCCTAGCCATTGATTAATTTGATCAAAGGACATAAATCCTTCATATCCTCTCACGCTAAGAACCCTTTGTATCCGATCTGTCTCCATTATAAATATTTGTGATATTTAAATATATATTTTTGTTTAAACAAACCAAGTATAGTTAACCTAATAAATAAAATCCTTAACACATAAAACACCACATTTATTTACCTAAATCTATCATTATACAAAAAAATATACACCTAATACAATAAAACGCCACCAAAATCACTACTTTTAACCACCAAAATCTATTACCAATGAAAGAAAAATCAAATGTTAAACACCCTTTTAGTCACCATGAAACTCACCTAACTCATTAGTTCATCACTACCCCACCACCTTATCACTACCTCACCACCTCACACTACCCCACCCCCACCCTCCTTGGTTTGACCATAGTGATAAAGGACTGAAACCCCTCCTTCCCACACTTCAAACCCAACAAAAACTCTTTCAAAGTTCTAAGTATTGTGCAAGCCCCTTTCTCTACTTTCTTTTTTGTAAGTTGTGGTGTTTTGAAGTTTTAAGAATCTTTAAGAGCTAGAAATAATAAGACACAATAATAAATCATCCATCTCCCAAAATCAAGTGAAAAACAAGATCATATATAATGCTTGTTTAAACAACCATGCAAAAATCTTAGTTTTAAATTTTTGAAAACTAATGGGTTCATAGAGAACCATCCAATACAACATTAAAAGCTTTTATTAACGGTAACAGTCGATTGACGGGCACGTTATCGAATAGAAGCTCATATCATTAGGCACGCTACCTAGATCTAATTCAGAAGGAATTGCTCGCAGAAATACTTGAATCTAAGACCTGCATAAGAAAAATTAAAACGGTACCACTAGGCTAGATTTTATACTTTAAAAACTTATGAATGTGATCAATTATCAAATCTAAACGATGAAGTTAATTCTGTACACTAAAACCAGCATATTGAAGCTTAACTTAAAAAAAAAAAAAAAAAAAAAAAAAAAAAAAAAAAAAAAAAAACCTTACTTTTGCATCTATCTTTCTTTGTAAGTCATCGATGACTTTCTAACACCAGTTGTAAAAATCGGCGCCTAGGCGCTAGGCCCCCGTATACCTTGTCGATTTGACCCTAGTCGGTGTCTAGGCGGCCTAGTTGGCCTAGTCAATTTATTTATTTTTACTATTTTTGGGTAAAAAGGTAACAGATCTATGATTCTTCGAGATATTTTTCGACCCTAAATACTTAATATGTGTTTGAAACACCGAATCCAACATCTGAAACATCGAATCAGCCACTAAACATCAAAATTTATCTCTAAACTTCGAACTCAGCTTCAATCTTCTTTGATGTTTGAATCTTCGATCTTCTTTTGTAGTTTCATCAATGCGTAAGTTTGAACTTTGAAATACTTAACTTGGTATGTTTAAGTTTATTGGTCAAATTTGTTAATTATTACTATTAATAAATGAATGTTAACAAATGAATTATTGCTCTAAATTTTAGATGGGAAAATGAATCAAAACATGTCTCATTGCATGACATGTGACTAAAAAAAAACTTTTATTTATTATATAAGATGTATTTGTAAAACTACATATAAAGATTCAATCCGTCTACCGCCAATTAATTTTTATGCGGTATCTCACCCTCTGACTAGCGCCTTATACAACCATGGTTAACACTAAGAACTATGTGATAAAACAAAGTTTTATTTTGCAAAAGCTTGTCATGACTTAATAAATACGTCTTATTATAGTTTAGATCATGTTAGTATGTTGCCAGATGGGAAGTTTGAAGATTGAGGAATTTATATTGGTTTTTTTTATCAAAAACAAGTAAATAAGTTCTTATAATGTCAAAATTTCAACAAAAAACAAAAATCAAAGTTCCAAGAAAATGATTTATACATACAATTTACAAAGGCATCGTATTCATACGGGCCCTCGCGACCTGAAACAATTTTTGATGGTTTTTTGACAAGATTTTAGGTATAATTCAACATTTTCTGGCATTCATCATCTTTTTTTTTTGAACGGCGAAGGTCTCAATCGTGTGAACCCACTGTTTCCAGGCCATGTCACCAAGGTCTAGTTACCTGGACCTCCCATGAGCCACCACAACCACCCCAGGAGGAAACCCTACTGGGAAAACCCCCTGACCCCCCACAGACCCCTTTTTCGCTGCGGGAGGGATTTGAACCCAAGACCTCCCATTTGGAAGACTCTTGGGGTACCATTGAGGCAAAGCCTCTTTGGTTGGCATTCATCATCTAGGGAGGCTAGGAGACAACCAAGGATAAAAGGAATCTCTTTCATCCTAATCATGCCAACTGAATCCTAAATTTACACTTGAGAAAATTACAGTTTTGGCCATTTGGTTAAAGTGGTTTAATTATTCCAACTCAAAATATAATCTTATATCAATCAAGCTCATGTGGTTTAAACAACTAACGGTTTTGACCCCTGATCATATTTAGGTTTGATGGCCAAAACCATTACAATAGTTAGGTTTATGGACAAAAATCGTTCTTTGTTTAAATCACATGGGTTAAATTGATAGAATGTTTTATTTTTGATTAAAATAGTTAAAACACTTAAACCACAAGGGCTAAAACCGTAATTACTCCTCACATTTTATCTATCACTTTACGACATCATGGGTGGCTAAACTCTTGTTTGCATCTAAGTGTAATGTTTACGTGTACTATATACTTTTGGTTCACAAATTATTATTTTAACTATCTTTACGAATTAACTAACCACTAACTCCGCATGATTTGGCACAACTATTTTAAAGTGATTGTATCAAAATTCTTTGCGTCTTTTATCAATACTTGATACCAATCAATAACTATTGTTCTTATTTAACAAATTGATCACATCTCCCTTCATGATATAATATCACTTTAGAAATCAAAATTTAAAATATTGTTCTTATGTGATTCAAGACTTTGTAGATTAGTGTTATTAGTGATTCTTTTGTAGCGTAACTTAAAATACTTGTAAATATATGATTAATGGATACTTACAAGCGAAAGATGTTTTTTTTTAAAAAAAAAGTTATTATACCCTGTTACATAACTCTACTTTAAATCAAAATGAAAGATCATGGGTTCAAATATCTCTCAAGGCATATTGGAGTTAGGGGGTTAGGGGTTTCCATCCTAGGGTGAGGCACCCTGGATTCAGGTGTTGTCATATGATCATGATCTCAAGTCCTCGGGCTTGATGTTGTTTAAAGAAAAGGGATAATATCATATATCTCCTTATTAAACATCAAAATTACATGTATCCTCAATGTTAAACTAAAATTACAAATATCCTCATGTTTTAAAATTACCACTTAGTAAGGAGAAATATGTAAGCTATTTTTAATTAGTTCATTAAGGGTAAAATAGGAAATACATATTTTGTTTTTTAATGAAATAGATAAATATGCAATATATTTGGTTAAAAAGGGAAAATATGTAATTTAGTTTATAATTGGGTAAATATGTAACAAATAATTTTAACAGGGGATATATGTAATTGATAAAAAAAAATCTAATCCTTTTCCTCACAGTAGTTATCATGCATCCTCATCACACGAGATATCTATAATAATTGTTGATTTATACAATTATACACAAAATAAAAAAAATTGTATTTTGAACACGTCTAAAATTAAAATACAGGAATTGAAAAGGTCACCTTCTCATCTTCCTCTAAAAATAATTATGTGTTATAATATAACTATAATTAGCTCATATTAACAATCTTTAGAGAAGATTAGAAGAGAAAGATAGAAGAGATTTTAGAGAGAATAAGAGAGAATTGTATAACACTTGATAATGTATACAAGAGGTGCAATTTTCTCTTTACATTGAAGTGGTATTTAAACTACAAAAATGTTACTATTTGGGACACAAGAGTACATGGTATTTAATGCTAGGAGTAAAAATATTTCCATCTAATCTTTTGAGATGAAAAAGTTTCCATCCGATCTTCAAAGATGAACCAATCTTTGGAATTTATAACACTCCCTCTTGGATGATACTTTTTCAAACTTAGAGTTTTATTTTAAACTACTGCCTCATTAAAAATCTTGCTAAAGAAAACTCAGTGGGAAAAACTTTAGCTAAGAAAAAAAGAGTGCAGTATATAACTCCTCCTCAAATTATCATCCGATGTTAACTATATCTTTTGTACATGTTGCATTCCGATATCATGTATGTGTTTCCGGAAAATTGTTGTAGGTAGTGTTTTTGTGAAAAGGTCTGCTAAATTGTTGCTAGACGAAACAAATTTCATTTCAACTTGATTGTCTTTGATAAGATCTTGAGTGTATGAAAAGAATCTTGGTGGTATATGTTTTGTTTAGTCACTTTTGATATACCCTTCTTTCATCTGTGAGATACAAGCTGCATTGTCTTCATAAATTGTAGTTGGAGTTCTATCTTTATGTAGCTCACATGAAGCCAATATAAAATTAGTCATAGACCTTAACCATACACACTCTCTAGAGGCCTCATGTAGTGCAATAACTTCAGCATGATTTGATGATGTTGCTACAAGTGTTTGCTTTTGAGAACGCCATGAAATTGCAGTTCCTCCGTTCAAGAAAACATATCCAATTTGAGATCTTGCCTTATGAGGATCAGATAAATAACCTACATCTGCATAACCAACCAATTCTTCTTTTGAATTGTTAGGATAAAATAAACATAAATCAGTAGTTCCTCGAAGGTATCGAAAAATATGTTTAATTCCATTCCAACGCCTTTTTGTATGTGCTGAACTAAATCTTGCTAGTAAGTTAACTGGAAAAGAAATATCTGGTCTTGTACAGTTAGTAAGATACATAAAAGCACCAATTGCACTAAGGTATGGTACCTCCGAACCAAGAACTTCTTCACCATCTTCGCATTGGCGAAATGGATCACTGTCAACATTGAGTGATCTAACTACCATTGGGGTGCTTAAAGAATTTGCATTTTCCATATTGAAACGCTTTAAGAGCCTTTCCGTATAATTTGATTGATGCACAAGTATTCCGTTAGGCATATGCTCAATATGTAAACCAAGACAATACTTGGTTTTTACAAGATCTTTCATTTCAAATTCATTCTTTAAAAAAGTAATTACTTCATGAATTTCTTTACGCGTCCCAATTATATTTAGATCATCAACATACACAGCTATGATCACAAATCCTAATGCTGTCTTTTTAATAAAGACACATGGACAAATAAGATTATTTGTATAACCTTTACTCTTCAAACAATCACTCAAACAATTGTACCACATCCTTCCCGATTGTTTCAATCCATACAGAGATCTTTGTAATTTGATTGAACACATTTCTTTAGGTTTTGAACCTAATGCTTCAGGGATTTTAAATCCTTCGGGAATTTTCATATAGATGTCACTATCAAGTGATCCATACAAGTAAGCTGTCACCATATCCATAAGATGCATTTCTAGATTTTTAGATACCGCTAAACTGATTAAATATCAAAAAGTGATTGTATCCATAACAGGAGAATATGTTTCCTCATAGTCAATCCCTGGCTTTTGAGAAAAACCTTGAGCCACAAGTCTGGCTTTATATCTTGTAACTTCATTTTTCTCATTTCGTTTTCGCACAAAAATCCACTTGTAACCCATAGGTTTTACGGTCTTTGGTGTAATAACAATTGGAATAAAACTTTTCGTTTGTTAAGTGAATCTAATTCAACTTGCATAGCATCTTTCCATTTGTTCCAATCATCTCGATTTTGACAATCGTTGACTGATTTTGGTTCAGGAGCATCGTCTCCACTTATAATCTCACTTGCCATAGAATATGAAAATATCTCATCAATTGTTTCCATTTCAAATCGGTTCCATAATGTGTTTGTGTGACCATAGTTAATTGACATCTCTATGTTAATATCATGCATTTCTTCATCGGGAAATGTTTTGATGTTTTGAATTTCATCAGAATCATTTTCCTTATGGTCACTTTGTTTTTCAGATCCTTTTCTTTTTCGAGGATTTTTATCCTTTGATCCGATTGGTCTACCACGTTTCAAACGTCTTTGAGATTCATGAGTTGGATCTTTATCCAATTCCTTACTTGGAATCTCAACCCGAACTGGAGCATTTTCTGGTGGTATATGAGATTTTGTTACTCTTTTTTGTATCAGTAAATGCATCTGGCAATTGATTTGTTATATCTTGCATATGAATTATCTTTTGAACTTCTGTCTCACATTGTTTTGTTCTTGGATCAAGATATAACAATGCAGAAAACACAATGCAATAAAGTCTTAAGTCCTGTGTTCTCTATATGCAGGGTCCCTAGGTTATAGTCTAGGCCAAACCGTTTAGTTAAGTGACCTATATTTCTCTATAACCATGGCTCTGATACCAATCTGTCACACCCCAAGCCGGCGGGGTTGGATCGGAGTCCCCGTCGGGTGGAAGGTTCCTAGGGCGCGATATTGTGAGTGATAATCGTGACGATCACATTGTTCACATAGCACATGATATAAATGAGAAATGCTAAGTAGAATAGAATTACAAAGTTAAATTACATCAGTATCGTTTATAATTTAACAATCTAAATCTACCATAAATATCATAAAGTTTCTATCTTGTATCTACACAAGATATACAAAATATATTGTATAATGATGTTTCCAAAAGTATGCAGGTCCAAAAAATACTAAGTCTTCTATTTGAAGTCCTAGTCCAGAAGCAATAACTTCTTAGTTGACCTGTTCGTCACCTTAGAAGTCATGCAAAAAAAAAAATCAAGTCAACACATGGTTGGTGAGTTCATATAATTTAGTAATTGAAAATGATTTGTAAACCTTCTTCGGTAAAGACCCTAACCTCATTAACATCACATGTTATATCCACATCGGTATGCTTATATATAGGGCATACCCCTAAGTCGAGCCTAAAACCCGCCCAGGCGCCGTCCCACCACATACTAATACGCATATGACACTGCTGTTAATAATAATTAAGCATTTTTACCTACCATACACTTCCATTTCACTATAGTTCTAATGTACTCTCAAAACATTTGTTAAACCCTCGGGTAACACCCTTAATCTCATTAACATCACATGTATCATCCAGATCGGTATGCTTATATATATGGCATACCCCTGAGTCGAGCCTACAACCCGCCCAGACGTCGTCCCACCACATACTAATCCACATAGGACATTGGTGTTAATGATAATTAAGCATTTTACCCCTACCATTAACCCATTTGTTCTTCAGTTCTTTGTTCCTGTAAATACAACGATTTGAAATCTCTATGGATCCTTTGAGTTCATCACACAAGTATGATCAACCACAACAATTGTACAAACAATTAAATAAATGCTTAATTAAATAAATAAATAAACATTTAATAAAATCTAAGTCCTAATGATTGGGCCTTGGTCAACTCGAGTAGACTAGTCTAGCAATCAGGGTTCTTAGTAGTAAAGGAGATCTGTAAACCTCATAAAACATGTGACCTATAATCAATCAATCTAGCTAGGACATCTTTTGATATATAGGCTTCTATAGTTCTTTAGACCGTCCATAGTTCGTATAGTTTTTTAGTTCTTTGGCACATGTTATCTTTGAGCATTTCCCAGATGTTACTCAAAACAGTTAGGGAATACTGTAAATATCATCAAACATGCGTCTCATATTCGATCAATCTAGCTAGGACATCTTTCAAACATGAGAATAACACATGCTATCTTTGATATTTCCCAGTTAGACCCTCGAAATAGTTCTTTGTACTTAGTTCTTTGAAATAGATCGTTAGTTCTTTGACAACACACCCTTGAAATAGTTCTTTGGAATAGATCGTTAGTTCTTTGAAATAGATCGTTAGTTCTTTGAAATAGATCGTTAGTTCTTTGACAACACACCCTTGAAATAGTTCTTTGTACTTAGTTCTTCGAAATAGAACTTTGAAAATAGTTCTTTGTTTTAGATCTTTAGTACTTTGAAAATAGTTCTTTGATTTGAAACGGTTATTTACTCATGACGAATAGATAACTCGTTTTAAGTCCAATAAAATAGTTCACCTAGACAGGAGTCTAGAATAACAGTTATATATGTAAAACATATACAAGGTAAAGCATTTAAGTAAACAATTTAAATAAAACAGCTCAGCCCCGCGTTTTAAAACAAAAATGTTTAGAAAAGGGGCAATTAACTCACCTGTGTTGCTAAGTATGTGTTACCACAGAAAATGCGCGCTCGTTCGTTGTAGCTTAAGTATCTTCAGCACCTGAGTTGTTTTAAGAGATTTGAGTACGATAAGTCGTTGTAGTAGTCGCGAACTAGGGTTTTTGGTCTCGGTGTGCAACTAAGTGTCCTAGATGCTAATGTGTTTCTAATATTCCATTTAACTAGTCTAACTTATTACCCATTAGTAACACTGCCCCATGATTATTCATAACATGTTTTTAAAGAAATCTCATTTTAAGCAATTCGTTAATTTAGAAAAATCATTTATTTTAATTAAAGGAGTTTACAAGTTAATTTCTTTTATTAAAAACATAAATTATTTTAAGAAAAGTAAGATTAATATGATGGGCTTGGGTTAACCATATTTGATTAACCTCGGGCCCATTAATAGCTTTTGTTCGTCGAATGACCTTTGATCCTTGCTTTTGAATAACTTTTCCTAAGTAATTCAAGTGAATCGCTTAGGTTAGTTACATGTCCTAGGAGATTTCCTAAGGTTTAGGTGTTAATAATTTAATCAACACATCAAAACCTTAGATTATTGTTTCGACCCGCATGATTTCACGATGAATCCCCAAGTGTGTTAAGCTAAATTAATGGATGTTAACAACCCATATTTTTTGTTTGCATGACCAAGAAACCCATTTTCCTTAGAACACAAACTTATGATGCTCTTGCTAATGGAAACCCTTGTGTCAGAAATCAACCCACTTCAAATGTTAAATCCCAATGTCATTTTAAGAAACCATAGTATCTTTTCCATTGTTAACCTCTATGTTTGACCTCTTAGCTAACACCAAGTTAATTGTATGTGATGAAACCTTACTAGTCCCCCCCATGCACACACATACGCCATGCACGTATGGTTGGCCGACTTACCCACGCACAAACAACTCAACCCAATCCATTTGATAGGACCACCATGGGCCGAATGTGGTGCTGGGCCGCAGCACATTGACCGAATGAAGTATCTGACCGACAGAATGAGCAGGTCGACCGAATGGTATTGCTTCGGTGATGTGTCGTGCGAATGGGTGGTTCACCGATTAAGGTGTGGGCCGTAAGTGTTGGGCCGAGTGGAAGGTTGCCGAATGAATGGGAGTTGCCGAATGAACATACCCCGACCGAATAGGAGGGGCGATCGAATGGCTGCTGGTCGAATAGGTTCCAACGAATGAGGGCCGATCGAATGATGGTCCTTTCGGTCGTCGCGCGTATTCGTTCGAATCGTCACCCGTACGAACACGGCGATAACTATACTTTTCAATATGGTTTTCTAATTATTGGATATCATTCAGAACGTTAAACCTTCAGATATATTCGTTCAGATCATCACCTATACAAATAATTCGTCAGTTTAGCATTCACGTAACGACATCCGTTGTTGTTTTGTTCTGTAAAGCCTCACATACGATTATATGTAATAAAATCCTAACAAATAACCACATGATGGTTCTGTATTGCCAGGTAATTATCTGACTCAAGAACCATAGTTCTGAACTCTGTTTTCAGAACTGATTTCTGAATTTGTTCGTTGATGACATGAAATGACAATGAAACATGATATGACTATGATAAGCAATGAAACACATATAGTTCGTACCTGATTACTGTTCGTTTTACTATAGAGATCACTGTTCCGGTACGGTTCCGGCACTGATGTTACAGTTGTGGTGGTGCAATAGGAACATACACCGCACATCCAAATATTCTGAGGTGAGAAATGTTAGGCTCTTGGCCAGAAACAAGTTGTATAGGAGAATATTTGTGATTTGTACTAGGTCTCATACGAATTAATGATCCAGCATGTAAAATTGCATGACCCCAAATAGACACAAGAAGTTTCGTTTTCATTATTAATGGTCTTGCAATTAATTGTAGTTGTTTTATCAATGATTCGGCTAAACCATTTTGTGTATGTACATGAGCAACCGGGTGTTCAACAACAATTCCAACTGACATGCAATAATCATTAAAAGCATGCGATGTGAATTCACCCCCATTATCAAGCCTCACCCTTTTAATGGTATAATCCGGAAAATGTGCTCATAATTTTATAATTTGAGCAAGAAATTTTGCAAATTCCAGATTACGAGTCGATAATAAAGAAACATGAGACCATCTGCTAGATGCGTCTATTAAGACCATGAAGTATCTAAATGGTCCACATGGTGGATGAATTGGTCCACATATATCACCTTGAATTCTTTCAAGAAATAAAGGAGATTCATGCTCAATCTTTAATGGTGAAGGCCTTGTAATAAGTTTTCCAATAGAGCATGATACACATAATGGTGTTTTGTCTATTTGGGGTAACTTTTGATCTCTTAATGGATGCCCATTTGTATTTTCGATTATTCTTTTCATCATTGTAGATCCTGGATTACCTAGTCTGTCATGCCATAAGTTAAATGTAATAGGATTGCAACATTTTTCTTTAACTATCATATGTGCTTGAGGCACATTTATTTGTGTATAATGCAAACCAGAATTAAGCATTGGCAATTTTTCAAGTATGACATTTTTTCTCACGATATACAAATATTTTTTGTTTTCAATTGTAGTTGACTGGGTGTCGTACCCATTTTGGTATATGTTCTTGAAACTCAACAAGTTTCTTGTTGATTTTGGGGAATACAAATCATTCTCAATTAAGAGTTTTGTACCATTTGTTAAACTAAATTTGCTTTTCCCGCTCCTTCTATCACGTCTGTAGGACCTGATATTGTATCAATTGTTCCCTTTGTTGGTTTCAATACATGAAAATATTTTTTAGATTTAAGAATAGAGTGTGTTGCACCACTATCTGCTATACACATATCTCCATCGCTTGTTTGAATGAGTGCTCCGTTGACATTCATTTTACTCTTCAAATAAAGGAAAAATTAATGACATATTACGAAAATTTTAACATAACCATTGAATATATTACATAAATGGAAAAATTAATTATACATAATTTATAATAATAAACTAGAAAATGCATAATTGTTACACCTATTTATTAGGACAACATATTCGTTCAAAGTTCCAAATTAGGTAAAAAATATGCGTTATTCAGTTTAGTGTTCGCATCATCAAACTTGTCCACATGGTTAATTTCTTTCTCTTTTTCCTTAAGAGATGCTTGATATAGCTTGCATAGATGAGAGGGTGTGCGACAAGCTGTAACACCCCGACCGATGGCGGAAACGTCGGGATGCCACAAGGGATGTGTAGATTGTTCAAAAGCTCGTGGGCATCTAAATCAAATCATCATATATCATTCAATCAACCAAAATAAGTACACAAAAATCATGTCTAACATGAATTAGTTACATCAATTACAAAAAGAATTAGCTATCTAACTAAATTCAATTCGCCAGAATTTCAGTTAATTAGCTAAGTCCAAGATCCTATATGATGATGTCCAAAAGTGTGGATTCTTCTTCATCAACCAACTTAGCTTCGTTACCTGAAACATGTGAAAATCAAGTGTCAACTACAAAGTAGTTAGTGAGTAATCATAAGTTTTTATATTTAAAAAAGCTTTTCAAAATGGTTATAAAAGGTTAGGGTTTTCCTGAGAAATCCACATGGCACCTGCGAGTTAATCCATTACAATATCCAACACGTAAATCCAACACATAATCCAAGTCCAACACATAATCACACATCTCAATTAATCATAAATATTCAATCACATAAACATTCAACCAATCTCATTCATCAACAATCTCAAATGTTACTAGTGACTATACATGTGTCATTGTATATGACCGAAGTCAAAGTCAATGACACACGGATGTGGCACCTCCACGTGACAATGCATGTATCATTGTAGATGACCGAAGTCAAAGACAACGACACATGGATGTGGCAAACTCCACGTGACAATACATGTATCATTGTAACTGACCGAAGTCAAAGACAACGACACACGGATGTGGCAAACTCCACGTGACAATACATGCAGTTGTTACGAATGACCTAAGTCAATAGTATCAACTCATGGAATATGATAATCCATAAATATGGATTTCATACGAATAAACAAGTGTCATCCATGTGTTATCCCAAATAGTAATAAAAATTGGTATACATGTTTCACCTCCGAGTTTAAAGCAAAACAGTTTAAAAGAAAGGGAGGTTATGAGAACTCACCTGAGTCCTTAATTTCAGTGCTTTAATAGGATGCGCGCTCGCGTATATGAAATCCCAACTAACTCAACAATCTGTATTTAATATGTTCGTGTTCATAAGTAAATGCGCTTTCATGCTACAGTATGTCTATCATTGTTTTATTTAACTTATTAAATGTCTTGTTAACTTAGTTTACTTTTCCTAAGTTATAATAAATATGCGACATATTAATAATGTTTATTATTAAGATGTAGTTTAGACTTGATAATTCAAGTTACCCAATAATGATAAACAAATTGTGAATTCTGTGTGTTACCTCCCATAAATATGTAGAACCTAAGATAATAACCTTAACCATATACACATCCGTGCATACTTGCATGTTTAATTTATCACCATCTTAGCTTAAGTTATAAAGTTCAGATTTTAAATTTTAAAAGAGTTATACACAATTATATTTTAAAAGCTTGCTCATTTACAATATATAACACCTCATCATCCATTAATTTATGTCATTAAGGAAAAGATGGTATTCTTTTAACCATCCATGCATGCAATGTTCCTTCATTCTCTAAACTTCATACTTTAAAGACTTAGGTGTATTAAAAGAGGTAACAACCTAGACTTTGCCCATGCATGCATGAATTTCTATGTGTGTGTATATATATATATATTTGTGTATATATATATATATAATTATGTTCCCATTCACCCTAAATCACTTAGTTTCAAGAAGTTAGCTTCGATCTCCCCTAAGTCAGCGAACCTATTTGGTTCAGCAACCCTAGGTTCGTTAGCCTAGGGTTCGTAGCCCTCCCCTAGGTTCCGCCATTAGGTTTTTAGTATAGGTTCGCCTAGCATGAGTCCAGGTTCGTGGGTTCCTCAATGGCAGAAGGTTCGGCTAATCAAATGGAGGGTTCGCTGGGGTCTGCATGCAAGGTTCGTAGAGTGGCTAGGGTTCGCTGGACCAAGGAAGGGTTCGGCCAGCTACAACCTAGGCGAACCTTGAGGTTCGTGAGATCCTAGGTTCGTCTAGCTTAGGGATAGTTCGTCTCCCTTGTTCAGCAGGTCTAGGGTTCGGCTATCAACAAGGAAGGTTCGGCCCATAGGATAGAAAGGGTTCGGCCAACCCCTTCACAGGTTCGGCCGATCTGTGGGGTGCGAACCACCTGTTCATCATCATCTCAAAGCTCTAACCTGCTTGTAAATCGTTAACATGGTCTTCCCCATACTTACCCATATGCGTTTTAATGTTATAAACTTTGTTCATACAACAAGAATACCCACCGATTCTAGACCAAATGAAAACCGGAAAGTAGAACAGCAGGTTTACCTCGAAACAATGATCAAATGCAAGATTTTCTTGTACTTCCTTGTTCCTCTCGTTCACGCGGTCGTTTGGGCGCCAAGATCTCGCGATTCCGTCGGGTAACGAACGAGAAAAGTTAGAGAGAAGTTGGGTGTGTGTAGGTGACGAAAATCAAGTTTAGAGAGAGAGAGGGTGTTGATAAAATGAAGAAGAAGAAGCTTGGCTTCTCCCTTATATCGCGTCCCACTTCCCCGCGTTCGGTCTCCTTTTTATTCGCGAACATATTACGAAAACACTTGGTTTTAACGTAAAACATATTTAACACATAACACGTTTCAAATAATTATATTTCATTTTTAAATAAGATGATTTTAATGAATATTGTGTCATAAAACATTTTTGAATAAAAATGTATCGTAAAACCGTTTCGTTTCAAAATCGTTAAATTAATTCTTTAATAAATAAATTTATTCGAATTCGATTTAAGTTGTGATTCCTAATAAACGTTTTTATATTACATTTATTAAATTAATATCATAATTAATTATTTTATTATCTCGTCGAAACGCGTTACTCGCGTACGTATTCGTAAAGATCGTCACCTTTGCGAATCCGACGCTCGTATCGTATTTCGATTTGATTTATTATTTATGGAATATCGTTCCAGAATATTATTCTTAATAATTATATTCGTGTGAATCGTCATCCACGCGAATACATTATCAAGTTGTTATTTCTGAATTAATATTCGCGTTTAAATTATGTTCGTAACCTCACCATCGTGTTATCAATTCCATTATTTTATTAATTTTAATATTATAATTCCCAAATCAAAACTCACTAAACCAAGTCACTGACACATCCATGATAGACCGAAATATGCATATGTATAGGGCATATGCAGAGGTAGATCGCAACCTCCCCTACACCGTCCCACCGCTATTTCGATAAACCATGACCATGTGTCTTTGACTACGTTTAGCAACCAAACCAGTAACAACCAACTCCCCAATTTCATTCAAATACATAATCCATAATCTGTGAATGTAACTGCAATAAACTCTCTGGTTCTGTTTAATTGGGTTTCAACTAAACTCACCATGGTTTATGCATAGAATATTATATTCTCAATGTACACCATTAACAGTGATAATCATCAAATAATACATCCAATAATTCATTTTCATTAATATTATTAAAATCTCAGGTTGTAACAGTACAATCGTACGGATGTACGGACAACCGGAAGCACAGTGTTGTTACAGTCTCCCCTAGACAAAGGAATTTCGTCCCGAAATTCAACCTGGTGTGACCGTAGTAAATAAATGTGGGTAGTTAAGCTTCATCTGATCTTCCCGCTCCCAGGTGAATTCCGGACCACGCCTCGACTCCCAACGTACTTTGACTATTGGGATTCTACTGCGTTTGAGTTTCTTAACTTCACGATCCATTATCTCCACTGGTCTTTCAATAAAGTGCATGGTATCATCGATGCGAATGTCATCGAGTGGTACCTGAAGATCCTGATCAGCTAAGCACTTTCTCTGATTGGACACGTGAAACGTCGGATGCACATTACTAAGTTCAGGAGGGAGTTCCAACTTGTATGCAACCTTCCCGATCCGCTCAAGGATCTTAAAAGGGCCAACATAACGTGGAGCAAGCTTCCCCTTCTTCCCGAATCGAACAACGCCCTTCCAAGGAGACACTTTAAGCAATACCATATCATCAACTTCGAACTCTAAAGGTTTTCGTCGTTTATCCGCATAACTCTTCTGTCGACTGCGTGCAGCTAACAGATTGTCGCGGATCTGGCGGATCTTGTCAGTCGTTTCCTGAATAATCTCGGGACCAGTAATCTGCGAATCGCTGACTTCAGTCCAACATATAGGTGACCGACATTTCCTGCCATAAAGAGCTTCAAACGGTGCCATACCAATGCTCACGTGATAACTGTTGTTATACGAGAACTCAACCAATGGTAAATGGCTATCCCAATTGCCACCAAAGTCGATGACACAAGCTCTCAACATGTCTTCCAATGTTTGAATCGTTCGCTCCGTCTGTCCATCCATTTGAGGATGATAGGCAGTGCTAAGATCCAGTCTTGATCCAAAAGCTTCATGAAGTGATTCCCGAAATCGTGCCGTGAAACGAGCATCACGATCCGATATTATGCTTAAGGGAATACCATGTCGGCTAATGATCTCATCAATGTAGATACGAGCTAACTTCCGCACAGGGTAAGTTTCGCGTATCTGTAAGAAATGAGTCGATTTGGTCAATCTATCAACTATTACCCAAATACTATCCTTGCCATTTACGGTTCGTGGAAGTTTAGTAATGAAATCCATAAAGATATTCTCCCACTTCCACATCGGTATTTCTGGTTGTAATAACAATCCTGAAGGTCGCTGGTGTTCTGCCTTGACTTTGGCACAGTTAAGGCACTTAGACACATACTCAGCAATATCTTTCTTCATTCCAGGCCACCAGTACAAGTCCCTAAGGTCTTGATACATCTTATCAGAACCCGGATGGATTGAGTAACGAGACTTATGAGCTTCATTCATAATCACCATCCTGAGATCACCTTTATTCGGTATCCACAACTGATTCAAATAATACATCAAACCATCATCCTTAGTTTCCAATAAAATCTCAGCCCCGCAAGACATCTCATTTTTCAAGTTATCCTGAGCCAGTGAGTGTTGTTGGGCTGTGAGAACATCATTTCGAAGACTAGTGTGCACTCGGACACTATGGATCTGAACTTGACTTTTGTGACTAAGCGCATCTGCTACTACATTCGCCTTACCAGGATGGTAGCGAATTTCACAGTCATAATCGTTTAACAGTTCAACCCATCTCCGTTGTCTCATATTAAGTTCCTTCTGATTGAGAATATGTTGTAAGCTTTTATGATCAATGAACACTACACACTTAGTGCCATAAAGATAATGTCTACATATCTTCAAGGCAAACACGACTGCACCAAGCTCCAAGTCGTGTGTAGTGTAATTCTTTTCGTGTATCTTCAGTTGCCTTGATGCGTACGCCACAACCTTCCCCCGTTGCATGAGAACACAACCGAGGCCTAGGTTGGATGCATCACAATAAACCACAAAATCATCATTACCATCAGGCAGTGTCAAGACAGGAGCATCACAAAGTTTCTGCTTCAACGTCTGAAACACCTCTTCTTGCTTTGGTCCCCACTCGTATGGTTTATTCTTCTGAGTCAAAGAAGTGAGAGGGACAACAACTTGGAGAAATTCGATATGAACCGCCGATAGTAACCGGCAAGTCCGAGAAACGATCAAATCTCCGTTGGTGTTTTCGGTGTACTCCAATTCTTTACAGCTTCAATCTTTGCAGGATCCACGTGAACACCATTTTCATTGACTATGTGTCCCAAGAATTGAACTTCCTTAAGCCAAAATTCACATTTAGAGAATTTGGCATACAGTTGTTCTTTTCTCAAGACCTCCAAAATCAACCTAAGGTGTTGCTCGTGTTCCGCTTTGCTCTTAGAATATATCAGAATGTCATCAATGAATACGATCACAAATTTATCCAAGTATGGCCTGCATACACGGTTCATGAGGTCCATGAAAACCGACGGTGCATTGGTAAGGCCGAAAGGCATTACCAGGAATTCATAATGGCCATATCTTGTTCTAAAAGCAGTCTTGGGAATATCATCATCATGTACGCGAAGCTGATGATACCCAGACCTAAGATCGTTCTTTGAAAACCATGCCGAGCCCAGAAGCTGATCGAAGAGATCATCAATGCGCGGTAATGGATATCGATTCTTGATTGTGAGTTTGTTCAATTCGAGGGAGTCGATGCACATTCGAAATGACCCGTCCTTCTTCTTGACAAACAGGACCGGTGCACCCCATGGCGAATGGCTCGGGGGAATGAATCCTTTATCAGTAAGTTCTTGCAATTGGCTCGCCAGTTCTTGTAACTCTGAAGGTGCAAGTCTGTAAGGAGCTTTGGCGACAGGATTCGCACCAGGTACTAAGTCAATGCGAAACTCTACTTGATGTTCTGGTGGAAGACCCGGCAAATCATCTGGAAATACTTCAGGAAAATCTCTGATTACTGGAACATCCTCAATGCTCTTTCCTTTCTCTTTCTTCTCCACAATGTGCGCTAAGAATGCTATACATTTCTTCCTAAGGTACTTGTGTGCTTTAATACAAGACATCAGCTTAAGACCTTTACTAGAAGTTTCTCCAAAAACTCTTAAGATTTCACCCGAAGGTAAAGGAATAAGAATGTATTTCTCATGGCAAACAATCTCCGCTTTGTGGGTGGCTAACCAATCCATGCCTATGATAACATCGATACTACCAAGATGCATAGGTATGAGATCAATTGGGAAAACGTGATCACTTAAGTTCACAGTACATCCAATAATAACAGTGCCAATATCAATAGTGTTTCCGTCAGCCACCTCCACGTTAAACGGTTTATCTAAATATGTACGTGTTCTACCAAGCAAGCATTCAAAATCATATGAAACGAAACTCCTATCAGCACCAGAATCAAATAAGACAGATGCATAAGAGTTGTTTATCAGAAATGTACCGTTGACCACGTCCTGGTTGGCTTGAGCAGCTGGAGCATTCAGTTGGAACGCCCGGCCTCTTGCCACCCTCTGATTATTTCCAGTCAACTTTGGGCACTGATTCCTGAAGTGACCCGCTTCGCCGCACTCATAACAGGCTCTTGCTTGTGCAGGTACCTGACGAACAGGCGCTGCTTGTATCGGTTGAACTTCCGGAGCGGGCAATGCAAGCGGAGCAAGTTGCATCCTTTGTGCTTGCTGTGTACTCCGGCAAACATTAGCAAAGTGGCCAAACTTGCCACAGTTGTTGCAGATGCGACAAGGCACGTTTGGCAGGTGATGATATCTGCAAGTATTACACTGGGGAGTATTCCCAATATAATTTCTTGCAGTGGTGTTGTTTGATGATTGCTGCACAGACTTAGCAGCAGGAACAGTGACCACAAAGTTCCTGGTCTTTCTCTTTTTGTTGCTGCTCTTACAAGTGCTAGCAGCTTCAAACTTAACTTCAGACTTGGTTTCTTTTGTAGCAGTCTTCACATCAGTTTTCTTTGTCCCCTTCCTGGTGAGTGTTCCAGCCTTCACATGATTGTCAGTAAGTGTAGCAGATAAACGGATCACAGCCTCAAGTGTTTTGGGGTTGCTTCCGTAGACAGTATCTTGAATCTGCATCGGCAGACCACCGATGTACTTCTCAATCGCCCTCTCCAAAGGTGTCACCAGATGAGGCACCAGCAGACTATACTCATGGAACTGAGTATTGTAGATTACATTCTCCCCACTGTCCTGCTTGAGTTCCCAGAACTCAGTCTCAAGCTTCCTCATCTCACTGCGAGGACAAAATTCAGTGGTCATCAGGTCCTTGACCTCTTTCCATGTTAGCGCTAAGGCAGCATCAACTCCCCTAGTTCTCTATTCCCCATTCCACCAAGTCAGTGCTCTCTTTTGGAAAACATTAGTGGCATAACGAACTTTTAGGTTCTCAGGGCAATCGCTGTTAATGAAAGTGTTCTCCATACTCTCGAACCACTGCAGCAGACCAGTGGCTGACACAGAACCCGTAAACTTCAGTGGGTTACAGGTTTTGAAGTGCTTGAATGTGCAAGTTGGAGGGTTTGCACAACCTCGGTTCTGATTATTGTTCTGATTGGTTTGAGTCAGTTGATTCACCAATCCAGAAATAAGGTTCGCTAACTCTTGTATGCCGGAGTTGGCATTACCGTTAGCATCCTCTGAGTTCGTATCGTCCTCGTTGTGACGACGTGGAGGCATGTTTCTGAGGAAATTAGAAACATGTTACTACCGTTTACAACGTAAGTCATACAAACAATGGTCAAATGAGTTCATTAGACAGTTAAGATTACATATAGGAACTATATTTTTCTCCTATCTGTCATTAAACTCATAAAAATTTTAAATTTCCCTAGAATTATGCTAAGTGTCCTAGTTGGTCATAACTAATGTTAACTAACTATTCCTAAGTTTCATACATTCTCCACCCTATACCAACACTGACAACCTCCCGATGCAATGCAACAAGCTTATATATAGGGCATATGCAGAGGTAGATCGCAATCTCCCCTACACCGTCCCACCACCGTTCCATTGCACCACGATTATGCCCTTGTTAGCATTTAGGGTGTATCATGTATCTTACCATATTCTCACTTCACAAACCTTACCCTAGGTAGGATAATTTTGAGTGAAGTGGTCTCTAGTTCTCTTGGACAATTAGGTTCACATAATGTCTAAGTTCACCTGACATGTAGGTTCACCTAGTGTCTAAGTTCACCTGACATTAAAGTTTCCCCTAATGTCTAAGTTCACTAAATTTCATACCAAATCTCAATGTCCATAATCATCAATAAGGGTTCATATCATCACTGAGTGCTCTTATTGACACTAAGTGTTCATATCCTCCCTATAATTTATTCTTATCAAGTGTCCATACCATCACTAAGTGTTAGTATCATCACTATGCGTTTATATTATCCCCAAGTGTCTATATCATCACCCAAGTCTTACAATCCATTACTAATTGTTCGTGTAGTTCGTCGATCCTATGCACCCTACATGTCCAATAAACGTGTTTATAAGTGTTCATCAAGTATGATCATCCATAAGTGTCAATCCAAACCATCCTCAATCAACATACCAACAACATCAATCTTACAGCATTTCCTAATAATCCCCTAATAATATCCTAGGTTCCTGACACTGACAGACCCCCAATATACTACAAATGGTATATGTATAGGGCATATGCAAGGGTAGATCGCAACCTCCTTTACACCGTCCTACCACCTTTGTAGTGTACCACGAGTGTGTCCTTGTCTGGAGATCAAGAGATCTAACAGGTAATTCCTAAAGCAGATAAATTCCTAAGCAGTTTAGTCCATAAGCAGATAAGCGTTCCAAACGGTAGTTCCCTTATTCCTCAATACTGACATCCACCCGATGTACTGTAAATGGTATATATATAGGGCATATGATAAGGATAGGTCGCAACCGCCCAAACCACCGTCCCACCACCTTTACAATACACCACGAGTATGTCCTTATCGAGTCATTAGGGCGCAAGTAAGCAAATAGTTAGTAAGCAGTATATATAATCAGGTGTAGAACAGGAGTTCAGTTAACATGTGATAAACACATAAGCATGAAATCCTAAATATACTAACTAGTGTATGAAATAGTTCATGCTAGGGTATCCTACAGTTATAGACTAGGTCAACCATTTCTAGTAACCTAATTCCCTATAACCCAGGCTCTGATACCAATCTGTAACACCCCGACCGATAGCGGAAACGTCGGGATGCCACGAGGGATGTGTAGATTGTTCAAAAGCTCGTGGGCATCTAAATCAAATAATCATATATCATTCAATCAACCAAAATAAGTACACAAAAATCATGTCTAACATGAATTAGTTACATCAATTACAAAAAGAATTAGCTATCTAACTAAATTCAATTCGCCAGAATTTCAGTTAATTAGCTAAGTCCAAGATCCTATATGATGATGTCCAAAAGTGTGGATTCTTCTTCATCAACCAACTTAGCTTCGTTACCTGAAACATGTGAAAATCAAGTGTCAACTACAAAGTAGTTGGTGAGTAATCATAAGTTTTTATATTTAAAACAGCTTTTCAAAATGGTTATAAAAGGTTAGGGTTTTCCTGAGAAATCCACATGGCACCTGCGAGTTAATCCATTACAATATCCAACACGTAAATCCAACACATAATCCAAGTCCAACACATAATCACACATCTCAATTAATCATAAATATTCAATCACATAAACATTCAACCAATCTCATTCATCAACAATCTCAAATGTTACTAGTGACTATACATGTGTCATTGTATATGACCGAAGTCAAAGTCAATGACACACGGATGTGGCACCTCCACGTGACAATGCATGTATCATTGTAGATGACCGAAGTCAAAGACAACGACACATGGATGTGGCAAACTCCACGTGACAATACATGTATCATTGTAACTGACCGAAGTCAAAGACAACGACACACGGATGTGGCAAACTCCACGTGACAATACATGCAGTTGTTACGAATGACCTAAGTCAATAGTATCAACTCATGGAATATGATAATCCATAAATATGGATTTCATACGAATAAACAAGTGTCATCCATGTGTTATCCCAAATAGTAATAAAAATTGGTATACATGTTTCACCTCCGAGTTTAAAGCAAAACAGTTTAAAAGAAAGGGAGGTTATGAAAACTCACCTGAGTCCTTAATTTCAGTGCTTTAATAGGATGCGCGCTCGCGTATATGAAATCCCAACTAACTAAGCAATCTGTATTTAATATGTTCGTGTTCATAAGTAAATGCGCTTTCATGCTACAATATGTCTATCATTGTTTTATTTAACTTATTAAATGTCTTGTTAACTTAGTTTACTTTTGTGACACCCCGTAATTTCCAGGTCAGCATTTTGATTATTTAAATGTTTATTTAAATACTTTATGTACACGTGCACTAGAATTAGATCAATTTAGTGTGACACGTGGCACGACAGTACAAACACTGACACCTGACTAGATAATTCATGGAATTATCGACAAACAACACACACGTGTCAAAACATTCGAACGTTGGTGAACATCAAGCACATTGTGTAGCACAACACTCGAAACACTCACACATTGAACTAGGAAGTTCGAACAAGGCCAAACGATAGTTCGGAAGCGTGAAAACGGCGACGAACGGATCAAACCCATTGAAACAAGCTTATTGGGCTCTTCAGGGGCCCATCGCGGTACGCGATGGCCCAACAAGAAGCGCATCTGCGATACGCGACCAACATCGCGGGGGTTTGACTCCCGAAATCCGCCGCGGTACGCGGAGCCTCTTTTTGAACCTTCTCCGCGGTACGCGATGGTGTCAGACGGCAAATCTTTATAAAACCAAGATGCCATCATATCTAAACCACCCTATTTCATCTTCCCGAGTTCTAGACCATTCCATTTCGTCTTGTTGACCAGTAAACCACCATTTCTACCCCTGGAAGCCATTGTTGAAGCAAGAAAACCTTGGAAGTGAAGACAAGAAGGCTTGGGATCGAAGAAGAAGCTCGAACATCACCACCTCCCTTCTGTTTCTGTCGAGTCCAGCAGTTCTAGGAGGTCAAGGAGGCTGTTCATCATCATCTCAGAACCCTTTGAAGCTTTGAAAGGTAGTCTTGACATCCCTTGTGGCTTAAAACCACCATTACACACACATGCAAGGCTTTATACGCACATGCAAGCACCTAAGATGCATGTACACGAATTTTGCTTCTGGGTTTGTTGATAAACCTACTGTGCTTGATGATTTACAATGATTATATGATGTTTTGTGATGATCTAAGATGATGGGTATGAACCTTGATGCTTAAAATGATACTAGATGATGTTATATGTCCATGCATGTATAATCCATGTGGATAGGGATGATTTTTAGTGCTTGGATATGCATTTTGATGATATTAGATGATTATTACATGGTTAGATGATGATGAAGGGATTAAAATGATGATTTTTGACAATCTTTCCATTATTAGTAACTTTTTATTTATAAAATGATGTTATGGTTGGTATTAGCAACATGCATGTATGTGGATTTACTACTAGGATGTTATTAGGAGGATGTTGATACTTAGAATGTGATCTTGATGTTGAATATGATCATTTTTGGCATGGTTACTATTTTTAGAAACTTTTCTAGTTAAAATGTTGCTAGATGATAAATTTGGGTATATATACATGATTGAATGATGCTAGATTGATTATTATGATGATTGATGATGAGAAAATAGGATTAGAAATGTTAAAATGATCGTTTTCATGAAAAACCATAAAGTTACTATATTTAGTAACTTTATTTTTACAAAAACCGATTTATCAACGTGTTGAATGATTTGGACATGCTAAATGACTTATTATGTTATAATGTGATGATTAGATGCTAAGTTAGATGGTTTCCGATGTCTCGTATGCTATAAATGGAAAACTTTCCATTTTAGGAAACTTTTATGTTCAAACATGTTGTAAACAACTTATATGATTTTGTATGATGATGTGTTATGTGTTAACATGATCACGTAGGACTAACGAGCATGCTAGAACTTTAAAACTGTTATGCTTTGTGAACTTTCCAAAAATGGAAACTTACTATAAATAGTAAGTTGTCCATAGACGCGACTTACGCGTCTTGCACACGACGAGCACTTACACACTTGCTACATGATTCACAACCGTCACACGGATCACCAACGGGTCGTTGACTTGACACGGTCAACTCTGGTCAAACACGGTCAATGTGGACCAACACGAGCAAACACGGTCATTGAGAACCGACACGGACAAACATGAACAACCAAGGGTTGTTGGATACAAACACGAGCACTAACACAAACACTAGCACTGTCACATACACGAACTCACGTACGGTATACGATATAGGTTGCCGGTGACCGACGTGCTACTTGACGATTCAGGAGCTTACGCTTATATACATTCATATCACTAAGGTGAGTTTATGGCCCCTCTTTACTCTTTTCAAACGCTTTCAAATAGGGGGAGAATACTAGTTGCATCGAGTCAAACATTATTGCTATTACAAACATTATTGTGTATGCTGGTTTATTAGACAAACATTAAGTGTTGAACTCGTATTAAGCCCTCACAAAGTCTTACCGTTAATGTACGAACAACGTGGTAGATTTGGATGGATCCATTAGGGAATGACTAACCCCACGGGGCACTATGTTGACTGGATGTCATAACCCGTGCAAATTCTGACCTAACTTGCTATGTATACGAGACATAGCGGAGGCAAGGACAAACAAGTCTAGTTCGGTAGTGACACACTGACACTTTGGGCCTAGGGCCAGGTACTAACATTGATAAACAGCATGACACACTTTCTTACTATATATATGTATATCAAAACCTGTGAACTCACCAACCATTGTGTTGACACTTTTTAAACTTGTATTCTCAGGTAACTAG
Organism: Mikania micrantha; assembly: GCA_009363875.1. NCBI lineage: Eukaryota > Viridiplantae > Streptophyta > Magnoliopsida > Asterales > Asteraceae > Mikania > Mikania micrantha. The sequence continues at coordinate 31,298,973 of CM018690.1, forward strand.
CAAGCTATGGATAACAGGAATGCGCACATTAAGGAACGAGCATTAGGAACCTCATGCATTTCTGTTTATGATCAGTCTTTGAAAACAATTTAACTTTCGTTGTTATGACAATGTTGTATTAAACTTATTATTTTCCGCTGCATGATTTGACTTATTGATTTCCGCTGCTATGAATTACTTTCCGCTGCAAACTGTTTTATTAAGTGTATGTGTCAAACATGGATTTGTAAACGCATATAGAGTTGTTCTATATGACCTTGAGCTGTGATTCTGGACACGTCACATCCACGTGGACATACACCACGAGTGGGAATTTGGGGGTGTGACAGACTGGTATCAGAGCCTTGGGTATAGAGAACTAGGTTTGCATATAGTAAACTTAGACTATAGCCATTGCTCAACTATAGACACTACACGTAGAACTTGCACATTGATGATGTTATTACTCATGTTAAACTGTTACTTACTAACTTGAGACTTACAGGATGGCCAACAACGAAGACACCAGCAGGAACACGGACAGGCGTCCGGCGACAGACGACCTGACGACAGAGAGCCGCCGACGCATTCACGACATTGTGGCACAAGTAGACGCCGAGATGGATAGACGAGCTAAGGACGCGGCACGAGCCCGATACTGGGGATGGCTACCCACGATGATACAGGAGTGGATTACCGGGGAGAGGGTACCTCCGTACCGCTTCCCTGGCGATACCATTCCAGGCCGTCGCTTACCACCACTCGGGGTACCACTAGAGCAGGCCTTCGCGGCCCACGTTGCTTGCACTCGACGAGAGATTTAGAGGAGTGGCGAGCTGTCCGATGAGGTTCGAGTTCTTCGCGAGAAGAACGATCGCCTGGAAAGGCGAAACGACCGACTGGAGGAGCGAAACAGTCGACTGGAGGAGCAGGTGGAGACCCTTCGTCTCCAGGTATCCCAGTTGATGACCCAGCATGGGCAGATGGTCGACATCATGCAGGAGCATGATGGGCGCATCACTGAGAACCGTACAGACATAGCCGAGACTCAGGCGATGGTTCAGGCCAGCGACGCCATGCTTAACGCATGGGCTGCACAGTTTATAGAGGAACCACCCCAGGAGGATGGCCCCGAATTCGAGGACAATGACCTCGGAGAAGAGGATTTTGATGAGGATCCTAACGAGGATCCGGAGGAGGATGATGACGACGGAGACGCTGCCAGTGACATTTCACATGTCTCCATGGATTCGGATTAGCGGATTACTTTATCTAGTATTTTTATTTCGGCCTAGACGAGCGGGATGTGCTCGAAGAACTTGTGATGTTATTTCCTTTTTGAAATTATTGTACTTCAAAAATTGGTATTAATGAGAATTATGCTTTATTATTATCTATTGTATCATTGTGACTGTTGATGACACGACTTCTGACCTGACATCTGACTTGACTCATAACATGACATTTGCTAACGCCCTAACTCATGCTAACTAACATTCTAACCTTCCATATAGCATTATGTCTGGAAGAGGATCTAACGCCCTCAGACTCAAACGCAAGGCCGAAAAGGCAAGGATCGACATGATGGTCGAACGTAAGTTCAACAAGGTACTCGCGGAGTACGAGGCGAACCGACATGCTAGTGAAACTAGCGGCACTAACAATGGTACTAACACTTGCCCAACACGACTAACACAGTGTAGCTGACACACACTAACCCTTAACATTGGTTTCTGACCAGCAGGATCGCAAGGCAACAACAACAAAGGATGTTCCTTTAAATCCTTTCTGAACTGCCACCCCCACAAGTTCAAGGGAACCGAAGGAGCTGTCGGGATGCTCCGCTGGGTGGAAAAAGTAGAATCGGTGTTCGCCATGTGCGAATGTTCTGACGAAAACCGGGTTAAGTATGCAATCGGTACACTGGAAGGACTAGCTCTCACATGGTGGAACACCCATGTCCAAACCCTTGGGCTAGAAACCGCCAACTCTATTCCCTGGGGGAATTTCACAAGAATGCTTCACGAGGAGTATTGCCCTCGTGATGAAATCCGGAAGCTCGAAGAGGAATTCTGGGTGCATAAAATGGTGGGATCTGAAATCGAGCAGTACTGCACTCGATTTCACGAGCTATGCAAACTATGTCCGGCTATGGTGACGCCGGAATACAAGAAAATCGAGCAGTTCATCAGTGGACTGCCCGAGCAAATTCAAAGCATGGTGACGGCGTCTGACCTCACCACAATCCAACCACGGATCCGACTGGCCCATAAGCTGACTGATCAAGCCGTAGCACAGGGCAAGCTGCCAAAACGGGGCGAGCACGTGAAGCCTCAAGAAAGCCAGAAAAGAAAATGGGAGCCCAGTCAGCACCAATCTCATCAACCTCAGCAACAACAAAGATCTGCACCAGCCAGAGCCTTTACTGCCACTCAACCCGACGACAAGAGGAAGAGTGTGTACCAAGGAAAATACCCTCTGTGCAACAAATGTTCTTACCACCACTCTGGTCAATGCGAGCGATACCGATGCTTGCGATGTGGAAGACATGGCCACATGGCCAGAGATTGCAGGTCTAAATTCCCTAGCAACAACAACCCCAACCGCAACCAGAACAACAACAATGACCAGAACACTCTCAAGGGGTGTTATGAATGCGGAAAACCAGGGCACATGAGGAGGGATTGCCCTCAGCTAAAGAAGGTCGGAGGAGGAGCGGCCAAGGGTCGAGCTTTTGTGATTGGCTCGGGGGAAGCCAAGGATGACCCGAACATCGTGACCGGTACGTTTCTTTTAAATAATGTCTACGCTAGCATATTATTTGATACCGGTGCCGATAGGAGCTTTATATCTAGTGAGTTTAGTAAATTGCTAGACATTACCCCGACACCACTAGACTATAAATATACTGTAGAGTTAGCCGACGGCAAACTGATTGAAACACAACACGTTTTTCGAGGATGCGTCATGGTGTTGGCGGATCACGAACTCGAAATCGACTTATTGCCGGTAACTCTCGGAAGCTTTGATGTAGTCGTTGGAATGGATTGGTTATCCGCTAACCAAGCCGAGATTGTATGCAACGAGAAGATCGTACGAGTGACGTTGCAGAACGGGGAACAGATCTCGATTCAGGGAGAAAGACGGGGAGTACCCCTGAACATCATGTCATGCATGAAGGCGAACAAGTATCTGCAAAAGGGATACACTGCCATACTAGCCCTCATCGCAGAGCAACCGAAGAAGGAAAGGAAGATTGAGGACATCGCTGTAGTCCGCGATTTTTCCGAAGTGTTTCCTGAGGACCTACCTGGACTACCTCCGAAACGACAAGTCGAGTTCCAGATAGACCTTACACCTGGAGCAGCGCCAATTGCTAAAGCTCCGTACCGACTCGCACCAACTGAGATGCAAGAACTGTCTAATCAGTTGCAATAACTGTTAGACAAGGGGTTTATCAGACCGAGCTTCTCACCTTGGGGAGCACCGGTCTTATTTGTGAAGAAGAAAGACGGATCATTCCGTATGTGTATCGACTATAGAGAGCTGAACAAGGTGACGATCAAGAATCGATATCCATTATCGCGAATAGATGATCTGTTTGACCAGTTGCAAGGGTCAAGCTACTATTCGAAGATCTATTTAAGATCGGGTTACCATCAACTAAGGATACAGGAAAGTGATATCCCTAAGACTGCCTTTAGAACCCGATATGGACACTATGAATTCTTGGTTATGCCCTTCGGACTAACCAACGCACCAGCGGTATTCATGGACCTCATGAATAGAGTGTGCAAACCTTACCTTGACAAATTCGTAATAGTGTTCATTGACGACATCCTGATTTATTCAAAGAATCGGGAAGAACATGCTGAACATCTAAGGCTAGTCTTGGAATTATTGAAGGAAGAACAACTGTACGCGAAGCTCTCAAAATGCGACTTTTGGATTCGAGAAGTCCAATTTCTTGGACACGTGGTCAATGAGCAAGGGATACACGTAGACCCAGCCAAAATCGAAGCGATCAAGAACTGGGAAGCACCCAAGACTCCGACTGAGGTGCGACAATTCCTAGGTCTGGCCGGGTACTACCGGAGATTTATTGAAGGATTCTCAAAGATTGCTCAATCACTGACATCCCTGACCCATAAGGATAAGAAATTTGACTGGGGCGGCAAACAGGAAACTGCTTTCAACCTGCTGAAACAAAAGCTATGCACTGCACCCATCCTATCCCTACCGGAAGGATGTGACGACTTTGTAGTGTATTGCGATGCCTCGAAACAAGGACTCGGTTGTGTGTTGATGCAACGCGAGAAGGTGATAGCTTACGCTTCAAGACAACTGAAGGTGCATGAGAAGAACTACACGACCCATGACCTTGAGTTGGGAGCTGTGGTATTTGCCTTGAAGATCTGGCGACACTACTTGTATGGCACGAAATGTACAATCTTTACCGATCATAAGAGCCTACAACACATCTTCGACCAGAAGGAGCTGAACATGAGACAACGAAGATGGGTCGAACTCATCGGCGATTACGATTGCGCCATCAAGTACCATCCAGTCAAAGCAAACGTAGTGGCCGACGCGTTGAGCCGAAAGGAAACAACAAAATGCGTGCGTGCCCTACAACTCACGATCCATTCTGAATTGCCGAATCAAATTCGAATCGCACAACAGGAAGCTCTGAAAACTGAGAACCTCACTCTTGAAGCCATGCGTGGCATGGATAAGCAAATAAAGGCAAAAGACGATGGAGCTTATTACTTAATGGATCGCATTTGGATTCCACACTACGGGGGATTGAGAGAAGTAGTGATGGACGAAGCACACAAGAGCCGGTACTCCGTACATCCGGGTTCTGACAAGATGTATCATGACTTGAAAACACCCTACTGGTGGCCAAACATGAAAGCTGAAATAGCAACTTACGTGAGTAAGTGTCTAACATGTTCAAAGGTCAAAGTTGAGTACCAGAAGCCATCAGGGTTACTTCAACAACCGGAATTACCGATGTGGAAATGGGAACAGATTTCCATGGACTTCATTACTAAACTGCCTAAGACGGCAAATGGTTGCGATACCATCTGGGTTATCGTGGACCGACTAACGAAGTCTGCGCATTTTCTACCAATCAAGGAGACTGACAAACTAGACAAACTCACTCGTATCTATCTGAAGGAAGTGGTTACTCGCATGGAGTGCCAATCTCGATAATCTCCGATCGCGACAGTCGCTTTACGTCGCATTTCTGGAAGTCTTTGCATAAGGCTTTGGGCACGAGATTGGACATGAGTACCGCTTACCACCCGCAGACTGATGGGCAGAGTGAACGCACCATACAGACACTAGAAGACATGCTTCGGGCATGTGTTATTGACTTTGGTAACAGCTGGGAGACTCACCTACCGTTAGTTGAGTTCTCATACAACAATAGCTACCACACCAGCATCCAAGCTGCACCATTCAAGGCACTTTACGGACGTAAGTGTCGATCACCTATTTGCTGGGCGGAAGTTGGAGACAGCCAACTGACCGGTCCAGAACTGGTGCACGAAACGACTGAAAAGATCGTGCAAATACGCAAACGAATGGCAGCAGCTCGAGACAGACAGAAAAGCTATGCTGAAAAACGACGCAAACCGTTAGAGTTCCAGGTGGGAGACAGGGTGTTACTCAAGGTCTCGCCCTGGAAGGGAGTCATTCGGTTTGGCAAACGGGGAAAGTTGAACCCTCGATACATTGGACCTTTTGAGATCACCAAACGAATAGGCCCTGTAGCCTACGAGCTAAACCTGCCAGACGAGCTGAGCAGTGTGCACAATGTATTTCACATCTCGAATCTCAAAAAGTGCCTATCCGATGAGACACTTGTTATCCCTCTTGAGGAGATACAGATCGATGAACAACTGAACTTCGTTGAGGAACCGGTAGAGATTATGGACCGGGAAACCAAGAAGCTCAAACTCAGCAAGATTCCGATTGTAAAGGTCCGATGGAATTCGCGACGAGGACCGGAATTCACGTGGGAACGTTAATACCAGATGAAACAAAAGTACCCACACCTATTCGCGGAACAGACAGACACTGGCAACACAAGTTGAATTTCGGGACGAAATTCTTTCTAACATGGGGAGGATGTGACACCCCGTAATTTCCAGGTCAGCATTTTGATTATTTAAATGTTTATTTAAATACTTTATGTACACGTGGCACTAGAATTAGATCAATTTAGTGTGACACGTGGCACGACAGTACAAACACTGACACCTGACTAGATAATTCATGGAATTATCGACAAACAACACACACGTGTCAAAACACTCGAACGTTGGTGAACATCAAGCACATTGTGTAGCACAACACTCGAAACACTCACACATTGAACTAGGAAGTTCGAACAAGGCCAAACGATAGTTCGGAAGCGTGAAAACGGCGACGAACGGATCAAACCCATTGAAACAGGCTTATTGGGCTCTTCAGGGGCCCATCGCGGTACGCGATGGCCCAACAAGAAGCGCATCCGCGATACGCGACCAACATCGCGGGGGTTTGACTCCCGAAATCCGCCGCGGTATGCGGAGCCTCTTTTTGAACCTTCTCCGCGGTACGCGATGGTGTCAGACGGCAAATCTTTATAAAACCAAGATGCCATCATATCTAAACCACCCTATTTCATCTTCCCGAGTTCTAGACCATTCCATTTCGTCTTGTTGACCAGTAAACCACCATTTCTACCCCTGGAAGCCATTGTTGAAGCAAGAAAACCTTGGAAGTGAAGACAAGAAGGCTTGGGATCGAAGAAGAAGCTCGAACATCACCACCTCCCTTCTGTTTCTGTCGAGTCCAGCAGTTCTAGGAGGTCAAGGAGGCTGTTCATCATCATCTCAGAACCCTTTGAAGCTTTGAAAGGTAGTCTTGACATCCCTTGTGGCTTAAAACCACCATTACACACACATGCAAGGCTTTATACGCACATGCAAGCACCTAAGATGCATGTACACGAATTTTGCTTCTGGGTTTGTTGATAAACCTACTGTGCTTGATGATTTACAATGATTATATGATGTTTTGTGATGATCTAAGATGATGGGTATGAACCTTGATGCTTAAAATGATACTAGATGATGTTATATGTCCATGCATGTATAATCCATGTGGATAGGGATGATTTTTAGTGCTTGGATATGCATTTTGATGATATTAGATGATTATTACATGGTTAGATGATGATGAAGGGATTAAAATGATGATTTTTGACAATCTTTCCATTATTAGTAACTTTTTATTTATAAAATGATGTTATGGTTGGTATTAGCAACATGCATGTATGTGGATTTACTACTAGGATGTTATTAGGAGGATGTTGATACTTAGAATGTGATCTTGATGTTGAATATGATCATTTTTGGCATGGTTACTATTTTTAGAAACTTTTCTAGTTAAAATGTTGCTAGATGATAAATTTGGGTATATATACATGATTGAATGATGCTAGATTGATTATTATGATGATTGATGATGAGAAAATAGGATTAGAAATGTTAAAATGATCGTTTTCATGAAAAACCATAAAGTTACTATATTTAGTAACTTTATTTTTACAAAAACCGATTTATCAACGTGTTGAATGATTTGGACATGCTAAATGACTTATTATGTTATAATGTGATGATTAGATGCTAAGTTAGATGGTTTCCGATGTCTCGTATGCTATAAATGGAAAACTTTCCATTTTAGGAAACTTTTATGTTCAAACATGTTGTAAACAACTTATATGATTTTGTATGATGATGTGTTATGTGTTAACATGATCACGTAGGACTAACGAGCATGCTAGAACTTTAAAACTGTTATGCTTTGTGAACTTTCCAAAAATGGAAACTTACTATAAATAGTAAGTTGTCCATAGACGCGACTTACGCGTCTTGCACACGACGAGCACTTACACACTTGCTACATGATTCACAACCGTCACACGGATCACCAACGGGTCGTTGACTTGACACGGTCAACTCTGGTCAAACACGGTCAATGTGGACCAACACGAGCAAACACGGTCATTGAGAACCGACACGGACAAACATGAACAACCAAGGGTTGTTGGATACAAACACGAGCACTAACACAAACACTAGCACTGTCACATACACGAACTCACGTACGGTATACGATATAGGTTGCCGGTGACCGACGTGCTACTTGACGATTCAGGAGCTTACGCTTATATACATTCATATCACTAAGGTGAGTTTACGGCCCCTCTTTACTCTTTTCAAACGCTTTCAAATAGGGGGAGAATACTAGTTGCATCGAGTCAAACATTATTGCTATTACAAACATTATTGTGTATGCTGGTTTATTGGACAAACATTAAGTGTTGAACTCGTATTAAGCCCTCACAAAGTCTTACCGTTAATGTACGAACAACGTGGTAGATTTGGATGGATCCATTAGGGAATGACTAACCCCACGGGGCACTATGTTGACTGGATGTCATAACCCGTGCAAATTCTGACCTAACTTGCTATGTATACGAGACATAGCGGAGGCAAGGACAAACAAGTCTAGTTCGGTAGTGACGCACTGACACTTTGGGCCTAGGGCCCGGTACTAACATTGATAAACAGCATGACACACTTTCTTACTATATATATGTATATCAAAACCTGTGAACTCACCAACCATTGTGTTGACACTTTTTAAACTTGTATTCTCAGGTAACTAGCAAGCTATGGATAACAGGAATGCGCACATTAAGGAACGAGCATTAGGAACCTCATGCATTTCTGTTTATGATCAGTCTTTGAAAACAATTTAACTTTCGTTGTTATGACAATGTTGTATTAAACTTAGTATTTTCCGCTGCATGATTTGACTTATTGATTTCCGCTGCTATGAATTACTTTCCGCTGCAAACTATTTTATTAAGTGTATGTGTCAAACATGGATTTGTAAACGCATATAGAGTTGTTCTATATGACCTTGAGCTGTGATTCTGGACACGTCACATCCACGTGGACATACACCACGAGTGGGAATTTGGGGGTGTGACAACTTTTCCTAAGTTATAATAAATATGCGACATATTAATAATGTTTATTATTAAGATGTAGTTTAGACTTGATAATTCAAGTTACCCAATAATGATAAACAAATTGTGAATTCTGTGTGTTACCTCCCATAAATATGTATAACCTAAGATAATAACCTTAACCATATACACATCCGTGCATACTTGCATGTTTAATTGATCACCATCTTAGCTTAAGTTATAAAGTTCAGATTTTAAATTTTAAAAGAGTTATACACAATTATATTTTAAAAGCTTGCTCATTTACAATATATAACACCTCATCATCCATTAATTTATGTCATTAAGGAAAAGATGGTATTCTTTTAACCATCCATGCATGCAATGTTCCTTCATTCTCTAAACTTCATACTTTAAAGACTTAGGTGTATTAAAGGAGGTAACAACCTAGACTTTGCCCATGCATGCATGAACTTCCATGTGTATGTATATATATATATATATATTTGTATATATAGATATAATTATGTTCCCATTCACCCTAAATCACTTAGTTTCAAGAAGTTAGCTTCGATCTCCCCTAAGTCAGCGAACCTATTTGGTTCAGCAACCCTGGGTTCGTTAGCCTAGGGTTCGTAGCCCTCCCCTAGGTTCGGCCATTAGGTTTTTAGTATAGGTTCGCCTAGCATGAGTCCAGGTTCGTGGTACATCCATGATAGACCGAAATATGTATATGTATATGTGACAATCCGACTTTTCGGATTAACTCCGTTAACTGAAAAGTTCACAGAAATTACACGAGATCAAAGAATATTAAATCTAAGGGGTCAGAATTAACCAAAATATACTCTAAAACATTTAAGTTATAATATTTTAACTTTTAAAGGATTAAATTATCAATTTTGACTTTCATACGTCAAATTTCGGCCAAAGTCTCAATTGAATTCGAAATTCTAATGAAACCACATTAATGGACCGAATTAAACCTTCAATTAACACATAATCATGATGATTAATGGTTATCATCAGTTACTAAACCCATAATGGTCGAATTAATTGAATAATGAGCAAAATAAAGTGAAACCGTCACTTGTAAATACAAGGCTCATACAATTCGAGTACATTTCACGAAATCAAACCTACAGAAGCTCTAGTCGGCTCCCTTAGAAGGTTTTATATCAATCAATTGGATTCCAGAAGATTGGGACGAAGGAATTGATTAAGAGTCGGCCGAAACTTAGGCCATTAGTCGAAGTAATTCAATCCGACATTGATACAGGTAAAAATTCACTTTCACATGATCTAAATGGTTCGATTAAACAAAGCCCTAAGCCAAATTCGTGTTCTAACAACAAATTAATCGAATTCGAACTCTAGGGTTCTTCATGTTGAACGAATTGGGGGTTTTTAATATAATGAATTAAAGAATCAAATTAAATCATAGAGAAAGCTTCGGAAACATTCTTTTAACAAAAACCCTATGCTAATTGTTTCTGAAAAACACGAATTTCATGATTTCGATTATTAGGGTTCGTTGTCATGAATGAATTGAGACTTTCAATCAAAACGAGTTTAAAAATCAAATTGCAATGCACAGAAAGGTTCGAAATGGTACTTTTGATGAAAGCCCTATGTTAATTTTGATGAATAATGTCGAATGGTATGAAATCAAGTTCTAGGGTTTATGGGTTAAAATGAATTGGGGATTTTGATTTGAATGGACTTAGTTTTCAAGTTAAACAAATCAGATGGTTTTAAAATCTGTTATTAGATGAAAACTTTATGAGTTTACAGTTCAATTTAAACAAATTCGAGCAATTTGAATCGGGTATTGACAAACACAAGTTCGGTTCTAATTGGGGACGATTAAACCACTACAAATTAACTTAAATTCGAATTAAAACCTTGTACAAGTTCGTATTGATGATTGGAATAAAAACCCTAATGTTTTGGGTTCAATCGGGTTCGAATCGGGGACCATATGGGTAGTAATTTCTTCGGTTAGGTTAAACAAAAGGAACCCGACTTGTGTATTGATTAAAATCAATTGGAATCAAACCATAGCATCAAATCAGAGTTGGGTTAACTGGTAGAATGGGTGTATCTTGTCCGGGAGGTCACAGGTTCGAACCTGTGCCCGACTGTTTTTTTTAAAATTAAATCATTTTTGGTGTTTTGATCCTATCTTTCTTATTTCAACTCCAATTTAAACCATTCCAGTTGCGTTGGAACCGTAATGAGAATACGAACATCTTGAAATAATAAAATTTACATTTTAACTCGAAAACGTGATCGCGTATAATTACGCTTATTTAAATAAAATCGTATACGGACTATATGATTTTATTAAATGACTTTAAAGTCACGCGTATTTGTTTGTGCACGTTTCTAACAATCTAACATATGTGTGTTGACGTGTATGCGATTACAATCACGAAACGACGTCCCGAATAACACTAAGTTGTTGTTTAAACACAGATTCTTCGTAGAGGATTATTTACGCGATTTCTTGTGTGTTTGATCATTCCATTGCTATCAAAGGTGCGTACACGACCCCTTTCTTATTTTAACTGTTTTGGGAGAGAAAACATGTGCAACAAACATTTTTGGATACATATCACTTGCATGAGTTAGCTGTTTACATTATGTGACAACACAGCATTTACAAGTCCTTACACTTCGAACCGTTTAGTTTGCCGTAGCGCAAAGCGTGGTAGTTGGAAATAGATCTATTGGGTTTGACAAACCTCACTTGGTAGATGGGATCTACGCAGGTGTTTGACTGACCAAACACACACATTACTATTGTTCGTGCTAGACAATAGTGTTAAGGCAAAAACATGCTATAGCATGGCAATCGTCAGCTTCGGTGTCGACCACTTATGTAAATAGTACAAATGACTATTCATCATGACTATGCACGTGTGATTATGTTATATGTAAACTATATATTCAAACTGTGGTTTCAACAATTGTGAATGCTTAAACCTGTGTATGCACCAACCTTTGTGTTGACTTGATTTACATGTTTTCTCAGGACACTAAGGCACAAGCAAGGACAAGCAGGGACTAGGATATTGAGTCTCATGCATACATTTCAATTCAAGTGTTTTAGCTTTGATAAACTAAGACATTGAATACTATTGGAATTGTATTTTACATTTCAAACCATTATGTTTTGTTATTGGTTTTTAAAACGCTTCCGCAAACATTGAAATTTTGATATTACAGTTTTAGACCAAAGTATGTTTGAATATCATATAGAGGTCTTCATTATGTCTAATGATCTGAGATCCTGGTTTGTCACGTCCCAAACGGTATGATTCCGTTAGTTGAAAATTGGGGGTGTGACAGTATAGGGCATATGCAGAGGTAGATCGCAACCTCTCCTACACCGTCCCACCGCAATTTCGATAAACCATGACCATGTGTCTTTGACTACGTTTAGCAACCAAACCAGTAACAACCAACTCCCCAATTCCATTCAAATCCATAATCCATAATCCATAATCTGTGAATGTAACTGTAATAAACTCTCTGGTTCTGTTTAATTGGGTTTCAACTAAACTCACCATGGTTTATGCATAGAATATTATATTCTCAATGTATACCATTAACAGTGATAATCATCAAATAATACATCCAATAATTCATTTTCATTAATATTATTAAAATCTCAGGTTGTAACAGTACAATCGTACGAATGTACGGATGTACGGACAACCGGAAGCACAGTGTTGTTACACAAGCTTTCGACCAATGATTTTTACTTCTACGTCTAAAACATGAGTTGTCGTTATGTTGAGATGTACCAACTTCATTTTATAACTTGTATTGTTGGTTCTCATTTTGTAGGTTCTGGTAGTTATTAACTCTTTGGCTACGACCACGCCCACGACCACTACCACGACCTCGACCTCAACCGTTATAATTATTGTTCCATTTAAATGGATGGTTGAAACGGTTTTTATCAAAACGACCACGACCATGCCCACGTCCACGTCCACGTGTATGTTTAAAAGTTTTAGCATCGTTATGACTAATAGCATTAGCTTCTGGTAATGCCATAAATCCCGTGGGACGTGCAAGATGATTTTTCATTAACACTTCATTGTTTTTCATTAACACTTCATTGATGCATGAAAGGTGCTAAAAGTTTTTTCTAGCATATCTTCTTCAGTAACATTTTGTCCACAAAATCGAAGTATCGAGCATATTCTGAACAAAGCAGATGTATAGTCATTCACCTTTTTAAAATCTTGTAGTCTTAAATTTGACCATTCATCTCGAGCAGCTGGAAGTAACACTGCTTTTTTAATGATTAAATCTTTCTTGCAAATTTTTCCATAAAGCGGAAGGATCATCACAATTTGAATATTCAAATTGTAACATCCCATCAATGTGTTTATGAAGAAAAACATCTACTTTTGTTTTTTATTGTTCTGAACAATTATTGTTCACGTTTATTGTTTCTAAAACACCCATTGATTTTAAATGTCTCTTTACATGAGCTGTCCATGCCATGTAATTTTCATCACTGATGTTTAACGCTAGGAATTCAAGTTTTGTAATATTTGACATTTTTTTCTTGCTAAACATGAATAAATCAATTAAAAAATAAACATTAGAATCCATATGATAAAGTTACAAAAAGATACATAACTAGAAAAAAATTAATTTCTTCAGGTGAGAGTTGAGATAGAGGATAAAGAAACAAAATTAGCATTACGGTAACTAATAACAAAAGTGGGTGAATCATCTTCAAAAATTATCTTGAACAAGCTTGAGAGAATAAGATAATATGTTTTTATGTATTAAAAGAGATTGTTTATTTATAGGAAAAAAATTTAACCGTTGATAACGGTTATATAACCCTTTTTGCAACGGCTATATATAGTCGTTTACGAGTATATGATCATTGTACGCGTATAAAAATTATAATTATGAAAAAATTAGTAGATTAGAAGTTAAAGAATATGAGTAAAGAAAAAAATTGTTACCAAATATAAACAAACGTTAGCGTATATAATAAAATGTTACCATACTAATAAAGGTTAATATCAATGTTAGCATAAAGTTGTTAGTATTGTTAACATGAAAATAAATGTTAGTATACATGAATAAATGTTAGTATACATAAATAAATGTTAGCATATAAATGCTAGCATAAGAATAAGATGTTAGTATGCATAAATAAATGTTAGTAACATTAATAAAAGTTAGATATATAAATAAAAGTTAGATAGTTAGTAGTTCCATGATTATCAAATGTCCATAATATTAAGTATTTGATAGTTATTTTGTTCATTATGGTAATTAACTTCTTAAAGTTTTATATAAGTTGTTATTAATAAAATGTTTACCTTTGATGGATGACTTGTGCTTTTAATGATCTTCTTAATTATGATTTAAGAACTTTTCGTACTGATAATGTGTTATAATATAACTATGATTAGCTCACATTAACAATTTTTAGAGAAGATTAGAAAAGAAAGATAGAATAGATTTTAGAGAGAAGAAGAGAGAATTGTATAACACTTGATAATGTATACAAGAGGTGCAATTTTCTCTTTACATTGAAGTGGTATTTATACTACAAAAATTTTACTATTTGGGAGACAAGAGTACATGGTATTTAATGCTAAGAGTAAAAATATTTTCATCCAATCTTTTGAGATGAAAAAGTTTCCATCCAATCTTCAAAGATGGACCAATCTTTAGAATTTATAACATTATGTTAATTATTTATTTGTTTTACATATCTATCATGTGGGAGGTTTGTGATGGGATTAGCTAAACTTTTTTTTTTAAGGTGGTGTATCTAAATGAGGGATAAGAACTAAAATAAAAAAAAAGAAGCAAAATTAGAACAAAAGAAAATATAAAATCATTGAAAAGAAAAAAGTTTATGAGGCCTGATTCATGGTTTTGGCTAAACTAAAGGAACGAAAAATATAATTTACTAAAAATTGATTAGTTTCTAATTTTATCATAGAATATGTGAAGCATTTAACTACCAGTTTAAATATTTTATTATTTATATATGTTATAACTATATACTTTATTGGTTCTTTCAAGGTTTTGTATTTGCCACATCTTTCAAAACATGTTTTTCCACATAATTGCTTCCACTACATCTTTTTGGTTATGAATTGACACAAGATACTTACACGGGTGTTAGTACGGGCTCGTCACATGCATTACATAACACATTGTATCAAAAGTTAGTTAATGATTGAAGGATTATATAAAGGGAAAATCACGAAAATACCCACTTTGACAAAAAAATTTACACAAAATACCCATTTGACTTTTCAATAACAAAAATGTCCATCTCTTTACGGGCGTCGGCGCCTATGTACTTACGGGCGGCCGCCTGATTGAACCCCAATCAGATTTCGCCATTTGGCTTACACGTGCGCCCACGCCCCTTAAATATGACGAACGCCCATAAATAAATTAAGTTGCCACCGGCGTCGTGCCCACTCTCACACCTTTGTCATGGGCATCCACCCCTTAAAAAAATAAATAATCGGTCATATCACAGGCACCCGGACCACCTACACAGGCGCCTGTGATATGACCGATTTTTTTTTATTTTTTTTTAAGGGGCGAACGTGTCAACTTAATTTATTTATGGGCGTTCGTCAGTTTTAAGGAGCGTGGGCGCCCGTGTAGGACACATGGAGAAATATGATTGGGGCTCATTCAGGTGGCCGCCCGTGAGTACATAGGCGCCGGCGCCTGTAAAGAGATGGACATTTCTGTGATTGAAAAGTCAAATGGCCATTTTGTGTAAATTTTTTGTCAAAGTGGGCATTTTCGTGATTTTCTCTTATATAAATTCAAATGTTTAATTTATAAAAATAAAATAAAAATCATATAATTAAGATTTGGTATTTTTAATCATTGTTATTCAATTAATATTTCTAATTAATTATATATTCAAATCCATAAATTTACTTTTTAAACTTTTATTAACTTATTAGAAAGACTACTTTATGTTACTCAAATGCATTATATATATAATGGAAAATTCCCCTAAAAAAGCTAACTTTGCCTTAAAAAGAATATGAAAATTTTTTGAAACTCAAAAATCAACCCAAACAAACTCCGATTGAATTTATTTTCGGCTTGCGGAATTATAAAACACAAATCTTAAATCATAAACAATAAATACTAATTCTAAAACCAAAACTTTAAACAAATCCTAAAAGTTAAAAAAATAAGCCATAAAATTTACGTAGTGTTTGTTTTTCTCAAAAAAAAAAAAAAATTTCTGGCTTCTTTTGTCTGCACCGCGCAGACCACGGGCAAAGGTTGGAGGCTACAACCTTTTTTTAGAAGATATTTTATTAAAAAAGGTATAACCATTCTATTTTTAGCGAAGCCGTGGACCAAGCTCTTTTTGTCCTCTTCTTCCCCTCGTTTTTAATTAGGTTAAACTTTTGTTTCCCGTTTTCTCCAGTAGTGACCCCCCCTCCCCACAGCCGATGGTTCCTCCGATGCCGCCCTTCCTCCACCGCCGCCCCTTCACCGTCGTAGCACCACTGCCCTCCTCGGGTTCCGATGCTCGTTGCCTCCGATGAAGCTAACGATGAAGAGAAAGCCGATTATCCAGTAGCCGA
The DNA here is from genome assembly GCA_009363875.1 of Mikania micrantha. NCBI lineage: Eukaryota > Viridiplantae > Streptophyta > Magnoliopsida > Asterales > Asteraceae > Mikania > Mikania micrantha. The sequence continues at coordinate 31,315,617 of CM018690.1, forward strand.
AGCTCGGGTTCTTGATGTTCACGTTTTGGGTAGGCGAGTCCATTTCTGATGATTGTGAAGCGATCATATCGCTCATCCCAAATAAGTAATTACAAAATCCTCCTGTTAAATTGACACAACCTCAAAAATTGATTTATTTGTAATGATTTATTATTTATTTATTTATTAGGGATAATATCATATAACCCCTTATTAAACATCCAAATTACATATATCTCCAATGTTTAACTAAAATTACAAATATCACCATGTTCCAAAATTGCTCTTAGCAAGGAGAAATATATAAATTGTTTTTAGTTTTTCATTCAGGGTAAAATAGGAAATACTTAATTTTTTTAATGAAATGAATAAATATGTAATAAAGGATTTTAGTAAGAAGAAATATGTAATTGACCTTTTTTTATATTTCCTCTTTTATTCCTTGGAAAATCCCGGTCAAAAAGTTCTCCCAAAAAACGGTGATTTATTTGTAATTAGTTGATTACTAATTTCGCACAATTGGCCTGGTGGGTAAGAGTCTTTTGATTGATATTGGGGAGGTTAGGGTTTCCGCATCTCAAAGACAACATAAAATGTTGTATGAATATGGGAGAAATATAAACATACCTGTCGTAGCTCATATCATAATCAGGATCCTTTCGTTCAACGTCATGGTCGAGCAAGAGTACCACTTTACTTTTATCCCTTGACCTACTAATCGACTCCACTAATCTAATTCTACTTGCAAGATTTGTGTAAGAAATATGTAATTGACCTTTTTTTTATATTTCCTCTTTTATTCCTTGGAAAATCCCGGTCAAAAACTTGTTCTCCCAAAAAACAGTGATATATTTGTAATGATTTGATTACTAATTTCGCGCAATTGGCCTGGTGGGTAAGAGTCTTTTGATTGGTATTGGGGAGGTTAGGGTTTCCGCATCTCAAAGAACAACATAAAATGTTGTATGAATATGGGAGAAAGATAAACATACCTGTCATAGCTCCTATCATAATCAGGATCCTTTCGTTCAACATCATGGTCGAGCAAGAGTGCCACTTTACTTTTATTCCTTGACCTACTAATCGACTCCACTAATCCAATTCTACTTGCAAGATTTGTGCATGTGACTCAACTCCCACACTACTCATATTCATTCTTGTTAAAAGTATTAGGGGTGTGCTCGGTTCGGTTCGATTTTTGGCTAAAATCGAAACCGACATAGTCGCTTTTTAGTTATTAGGAACCATTCGGTTTTCGGTTTTTTTTGTCGGTTTCGGTTCGGTTTTCGGTTTTTTTGTTTTTTTTGTTCTCTCTCACACACAATATTGAAAATGCAAAGATATTTAACAATAGCTAATTCATAAATTAATTGATCAAACACCAACTAATCAAAATAAAACTAAATAATTGCCATCATATTCTTACATTTAAAAAAAATCAAAAGTAAATAACTAAATATGCAATAATTTCGGTCTTTATCTTTTAAAATGATAGTATTCATCTAATCCAAATCTTTATCATCTTTATCGGTAGACTATTTGTGTGTTTTATCCCGTTAAATAAGTATAAAAATGGCAACATATATATATATATATATATATTAATTTTAAAAAAAGATTACATATCGGTTTGGTTCGGTTTTTAGAATATGAAAAACCGAAACCGAACCGAATAATTCGGTTTCGGTTTTTTTCTGTTCGGTTTTCTTTGGTTATTCGTTCTGTTCGAGTTTTTAGGTTCGGTTTTTTCGGTTAATTCGGTTCCGGTTCTGTTATTTCGGTTTTTTGCTCACTCCTAAAAAGTATAATATAAACAATAATAGATAAAAACTCTTAGTCAAAACATTCACGTAAATATAACACATTGAATGCATTATGTATCTCGGTTATTCTAGTGACAATTGTAGGACATATGTAACATTTCCAACACATGTGATGATCCAAAAAGAACCAATCATCCATGGGCTCGAACCTTGAACGTTTATGAAATGAATCACTCTTTCCAAAAAGAGCATAAATTTGATGAACGTGAACCGTAAACCAATCATATTTGAATCAATTTTAGCAAATTAAGTTTTGGTTTTCCGAATCAACCCAGATATTATAATTGGGCCCATATTGGGCTTTACACCTTCTGCTATTCTCGCAGGCCCATGCTATGCTTCTAACGAGTCCAACTCGTTGTTAGCCGACTCATGTTATGCAAACCCTAGCTACGAAACCCTATTTAATCGCTTATCATCACTTTTTTCTGCATTACAACGATTTTATATCGATTTTTTCGTTGGCTAACCTATCGACGCTCATTGTGGTTTGTCTAAATCCAGATCTAAACTCATCATTTACGGTAAATTTTAGTTTCTTTTGAAAGAAATTAGATTTTGTATCTTAAATTCGATACTGTTCGCTGTCATTCAAACGATGAATCGATGTGTTCATATCCGTTTGATGTTTCAGTTTTGCATCTGTTTTACCCTCTCCTTGTTATGAATCCTAAGTTTTTCAAGGAGATATAACTGATGCGTATAGCTAATTACAGGATGGCTTACCAACGCATCGCATTTCTACAGATTGCTTTAGTGTCAAATGGTCCTTCCTATAATTGAGACGATTTCTTCAATCGATTTTGTTTATCTTTTAAGAAATCTTATGTTGTTGCGATAAAATGGCAGATGATGATGATAAATCTGTTTTATGCTTAACACTCTGATTAAACCGTGGTGATTTAAACTCCGCTTATTATCTGATGCTATTTTCTTCATTAATTAAACTTTTTAATTTCAATACTTTGATCGTGATTGTTGTTTGATCTGGAAGGCAAATGATGCAATACAAACATCTTATACTACACACTGAAAATTTTGCTGTGGAAAACAAACTCTCAAATGTTTTTTGATGCTTTCCTAATTTATGCAGAAGTTTGATTTGTAGATCGAATTATTTTTTAGATATTTTTTTTCAGTTGTTAATAACTTTTTAAAATTGAAATGTTGATTTCTTCGATGATGAGATTTTAGCAGACGGGCGGTCTGAAATGATGCCATGTTGATTGTCTGCGTTTATAATCCATTAATTTGGATTCATCTCTGAGATCTTGTAACCTTCATAACTATTTGCTTAATTACGATATGTTATGCGATGAAGAGTATGCTAATATATGTCTGGACTTATGAGATTTTGTCTATGAGATTTTGCGCATTTATCTGAGCTAACAAATTTCTATGTTTGTTTTCTATGTTACAATAACGATCAAAAAATGAAGTTTGTAATAACCTTTTGTTAGTTGTGTTTTTTGAGTAAGTTCAATGTTAGATTGTTTTTTAGCGGCAATGAAAATCCACCCCGATACTGATTGTTTTGATCAGGATTTGAACCTATGTTCTTAGAAAACCTAAGCTTTATATGAAAATCATCGAGTAACAGCACCCGTAATAACGAGTTGTTAAACAGTCTACAAAGAGTTATTATGAATTGAATTTACGAACTTTTTAATGTACGAAGGCGTTATATTATACGTTACATATAATTAAAATATAAGGGTTACCACAAGTCCACAGCTGCCTAATATATAAAGATTAACATAATTTACATAAGCATGTACTATTGAGTACAAGTAAGAAATATATTACATACAGAATATTTTAGAACACAAATCACAATCATGATGACCTGAATTGTTATATTTAGTTCGAGTAAAAAGAGGAAGGTTTTAATGACATTGGATGACTAAGGGTTAAATGATTCAATTCAATGTCAATGTAGGGGTGTTTATCAGTTTAGATAAAGGTTTAATCTGATTTGAAAATTTTTAGGCACTATCTGAAACCTGACCCGAATTCGGAATGTGTTAATCCGATTCAAATGTATCAAAATAATCCGAAAAACCTGAATACACTTTTTTTTTATATGATTAATCCGAACAACTCGAATAAACAGGGTTTATTTGGGATATTCGGATTGAATTCGAATAACCGATCCGAATGAATAAGATTTTGTATATTCGATATCTGATCCGAATTCTGAAAACGGATATCTGATCCGAATATCCGAATCTTTAGTTCAGATTGGTTTTTTTGGTTTTGGATAATATGATTGGATTTTGGATTTTTTTGGATTTCGATTTTTAAACACCTCTAATTAAATGTAAATAAACAATATTAATACTAAGCAACTTTTAGGTGTCACTTTAGCTCGGGTGTTACTTAGCTTCCCTTCAATTGTAAATCTACCTTCAGTAGTAACAACTTGCTATCGGCACAAACTTGTTATATAACTTCCGGTCTTATTTACAACCAATATTGCCCGTTATGTCCGCAAAAAGCTCACGAATTTCCTTTATGTTGCTCGAGTGAAAACTTTAAGAATGTCATTTATCACTAGATTTATGTTATGTAATATACACATAATTGTGTAATTTTCTTCTCATCCACATTCAGTATGCCCAAAACACATTGTTGGTATTTAAGATGTGTATTTTTTGTGAACCAAACATGGTTTTTGGTTCTTGGAGATAGTAGTATGTATATATTAGTACTTGCAATATTAGTTTGTAATTTACTTTATGTATTATCTAGGAAGTTTTTATATTTAAGTAGTTTATATACTAAACAGTTAACAGTATGACATGTATATCTTAATGAAAGCATAATGTAAAACTTAAAATTTAGTCTTTTTGTATATTACCTTGTAACACATTAGTGTAAACTGTAAAGTATATAAGAATAGCATATATATTCATTCTAAAGAAAACTTAACTATAAACAATCAAATGATGAGCAGATAAATGAATCTCTTAATACTTATGATCCAAGTAAATGAAGAAAGCTTTTATATACTTGGGACTCACTTTCTATCATTCGCTTTGGGCCGTAATAAGCGCGCTTGAGCTGAGTTTGTGTCTCTTATAAAGAAGGTCTAAACACGGATGCACTTCAGTGTGTTATGCGGCTTGAATGGAATAAAATTTTGAAGTTGTTCACTTTTAAAATTAAAGATCACGTGGTTATGATATGTTATGATTTAAAGTCCTTCAAAAAGCACTTAAATATCGTAATGTGAAAACTGCTAATGTAATAATTAGACACATTTTTACGATTTTTTTTCTTTTTCTTAGAAATAGAAGGTGCAATGAAGGTAACTTTTTAAATTTATTAATTTTCAATTCTTAGACGGGATGCGTTTATTTTAATACCAAGTAAATATACACACATCATTGGGCTTATAGCCTAGTGGTACTTCTTGACCACCAGCAATGGGAGGTCTTGGGTTCGAGTCTCGCCTGGAGCAAAAATATGTTCTGGGTGAGCTAGGGGGTTTTCTTAGTGTGAGTTTCCTCCTACATGGTGTGGTAATATTCAAATATCTTTTAATTATTATCATTTACCAATTATTTGATTGCTAATAGCTCATTTAAATTTAAAGCCAATAAAAAACTATGTCAGTTAGCTTATTTAACATTATCTTTTGTTTATTTTTTTTTAACATTTTATTATGTTAAGTACACTTATCATTTGAATCATCTTTTAATTTTTTTATCATAATTATTTTTGTATTGTTAATTTTTTTTATAATAAGTTATTAAGTTTATAGAAGCCTAATTTTTTTCCTTGTCCCCGAATTTTTTAAAGATTCTCGAGAATGGCTCTTATGTTAGTGGAGGTTTGGAAAGATTAACCAGTCGACAATTGATTTCTTAATGTAACAGGCAATATGCTTATCCTCATTTGTATGTTATTCTATTACAATTTCAATAAATTGGTGATACGCTATTTTTCCAATGGTTATTGTGTTTATAACTTAAGGTAAATATTAATACGTGATATTTTGTTTAAAAAATTGTTTTATAACTTTGAAAATTTTATTTCTAACTATTTAATATCTTTTTATTTAACTCGTGATATGAGCCTAGTTTGATAACATACTTAGGTTTTTATTTTCTTGAACAACTAGAAATATTATTTAATGTGAAAGAGCCTACCATGAGTTAGATTACAATACAAAGAAAATATTAAAACGAGAAATTGCTCCAAATGGACCATGATAGAAGCTCATATTTTACTCTATATTTCACCCGTAGATAAGTTTCTCACTTCATCTCACCAAGTATACCCAATGTGTTTGGATTTATGTAACATCCGAAAAAAAAATAATAAAATAAATAAAATAAAAATTAGCAACCCAATAATAAACGTGCAAAATTTCGGGAACCGTTTATGTTCAAAATTTATATAAACGCTCGTAAAGTAATTATGATCAAAAGGATATAAATGATAAAAATATCTGATAATGTATGGACACGTTATAAAGCCTAATAATAACGTGCAGAATTTCTGTGACCGTTTGGGTTCGAAATTTTTATGAACAATCCTGAAGTAATTACGATCACATTAATATAAGCCGGACCGTTAAACGATAAAGTATAAACAAGATATAAGTTTATGAATATAAAAATATATTATTTTTGACCCTGCTCCGTTCTCAACGAAACTTGGGTAGAAATGTAGAGAATAATTAGTAGATTTCAACGACATATTCGAAAGTTTTTAAAACATCAGATGCAAAAAGTTATAAGAGAAAAACAAGATTTAAGTTAAATTAATTATAATAATATAATAATAATAATAAAATAATAATAAATAATAATAAAATAATCAATTAAACATATGTCAAAATGTAAATACGTTGAACTTGACCATATATATATATTATTCTTTCTTAACGACGAAGGAAATTTACATCTATAAATAGATGTAGTTCGACGATCAAATATTCATTTCTCTTAAGTAACAAAACTCTGTCAAAATACTCTCCTAAAACCCTTGAGCGGGTACGGTAGTTACTAGAATTTTGTTCAACGATTGTTTAGCGAGCATTGGTACGAGCTACTTTGAGGTAACCACCTATTATACTCTTATTTTAAAATAATTATTTAATTAGTATGGTCGAGATATTGTTTATTTAAAATCTCACTAATGTTATACGTGGAGGCTATTTTCAATATTTTTGTAAAACACGGAGTATGCCGAGATGCTGCCCAAATATTTTATAAAAATATGTATTTATAAGACGAGGCTCTGTCCAATTTAAAACTCTAAAATAAAGTTTTATAAGCCGAAATTATGCCCGAATATTTTTAAGGAAAAAAAAAACATAAGCCGTTATGCTGTCCAATTAAAGACTCGAGTCAATACCTAAAAATATAAAGATACGTTAAGTAATCCCATTAGGGTACTGATGTTATTAGGAAATTGGCGGTCACGTAAGATAAGAATTGAGGAGCTAAAATTGTACGATAAAAGCATAGATTAGGTGAGTTCTATGAGCCCTCTTTTACTGTTTTAATGTTTTAGGGCTGATGTGTATGCATGATAAATATATTTAAAATGATTGATGTATATGATATTATATTGATGCCGGGATAATGCCAAATTTTATGTACGTATTTTTTTTAAAATACAAAGAGGCAATCCGAATCTTTATTTTAAAAAGAAGTTTATTAAAAGAGTTATCAAGAGGTCCAAATCTCATATACTAACAAAGACATGGTCCTAGTATACCGAAGGTGTGTAGTCGTATGCTCCTTCGATATAACAGGATAATGCCGGTGTATAGATCTGAGGTAAAGACGGTGTTTCGAATAAGGTTTTTGCCCTACGGTGCTTATTATAAAGTTTTCAAAAAGAAATTTTGAAAGCACCTTCGGGTGAATAAAAGTTTTTCATAGTTACCTTCGGGTAAAGAAGTTTACCTTCGGGTAAAGAAGTTACCTTCGGGTAAATAAAGAAGTTTACCTTCGGGTAAAGAAGTTTACCTTCGGGTAAAGAAGTTACCTTCGGGTAAAGAAGTTTACCTTCGGGTAAAGAAGTTACCTTCGGGTAAAGAAGTTTACCTTCGGGTAAAGAAGTTACCTTCGGGTAAAACAAATTTTTAAATAAATGTTGTTGATATGATATGATACATGTATATCGATGTATGCTTTTGTGAAATGTTTTTGAAATATATTGTTTGAAATTAACGATGTTTATTAAACTTAGAACTCACCAGCTGAAGCTGACAAAATTTTAACATGCACATCAGGTAGAGATGGTGAAGCCTCAGCTAGTCGAGGCAAGAAACCGTTGGCATAAGTGACCTTGGATGGATGTTGGCTGCAGGTTTTGAGAAGACTGGCATAGATGTAGATATTGTAAAAAAAATAAAAAGGAATAAATAAATAAAAATGGTTGTGTGACATATATGTAATCGGGTTTACTTATGTATAATATGTTTTATTTCCGCTGCGATTGAGTTTTAACTATTTTATCACCGTGCTTATGAGTAAATCCGACAAAGTGACGTGTCCCGGGAGACGGGCGTTTACAATTTACATCCTTGAATATTTATTTCATTTCTAGCCTTCCAATACACTATAATAAAGATAGGCATGCATGTGGCTAGAATAATCTCTCTTTTTCGAGCAATATTGCCACCCATTTACAACATCAATTAGTTGTCGGACCAATCATGTTGACACTCGCGGGCATTTACACGAGAATTTCCTGTTCATACTTCCCTCGCAAATGAACAGAGCAGTAATACATGATCAACAGATTATTCACTCTTATTACACAAATAAAAGAAGTTGATTACCTTTAACTTCCCTATATAGCAAAGCATATCTTGTTGGTATTTTACAGTATAAGTTAATTTCCTAAATGGTTTGATAGTATATTAATAATTTAATATTCTATATTGTAAATTGTGATTCAACTATCTTGACTAGCAATATAACAAAAAATTATAAAATTTGTGTACTTTAATCTAGAAAACATTACAAAGAGTAAGTTATTGGTTTTGAGTTTAACTAATTTTCCTATTATAATACAGAGTATAATCTAACCACTAATGAAACTTAAGCAACTATTGATTTTGATATCTTTTTTTTTTTTTTTTTTGAACGGCTTGGTACAACGACACCCAAGACGGGATTTCAACCGTCCCCTCGGATTTGACGCTCTGGGGCGTATGCCCGAGCCCACCTCAGGAGGAACCCCACAACTGGGTAAACCTCCTGACCTTGCTTCAGCAAATATGTCTCAGCCCGGATTCGAATCCAAGACCTCCCATAGGGAAGTCAAGGGGGTAACCATTAGGCTAGAAGCCCTTGGTTTTTGATTTTGATATCTAAACCTAACTAAAGTTAAGAACCAAAATCTTTCATTATTTAAATCACATGGTTATATTAGAAGAGGATTATCTAGTTAAAACAATTAATTTATAAAGTCTAAAACCGTAATTTATTCTTATAAAAAAATATAATATGTATGTATATAAAGTTAATGTTATTTTTAGATATTTTATTTTTGGAAGTAATTAAAGTATGTTTTTTTCGTATTTTTGGTTATTGTTCACTTATAAAATTTGTAATGTTAAGAAAATATTTTAATTAAGTCCTTAAATATATTTTCACATTTGAATACCATTTACAAAAAAAAAATAAATCAAAATATATTCAAAAAATGAAAGAGAAAAACATAAATTAAAATCAATTATTAGCTAATATCTAATCGGTGATAGTTACACATAATATATAGAGCAGTGGGTCAGGAGTTGTAGTAGGTGATGTCTAGGGTTAACATAGTGTATCGAGTTTTAGTTAATATTTACAATGTGTGGATTGGCCAATGACCTGGCCTTAGGGCAAATCTCAAGATTGTAATTGTGCTCGGTGACCGAATGCATGTTGATAGAATGATTTGTTTGACCTAAAAGCTAATATATCATAATTCGATGAAGCGGTTTCAATGCTGTTAAATGAGTTTAATCAAAGATCGTTTGAGTCGGTTTTGCAGGTTTTAAAAATTATTTTTAGCATTATGTTACGAAAAAATGCCAAAACTTTACATTAATGCAATTTCGTGTACGCCCGTGAATTAGCTCATACATATAAAATAACATAGTTTTACACAATAAAGGTCATGTAAAAAAACGAAAGTTTTGGGGTTGATCTTGTGAGAGTTATTTGGGTTACCACAATTAAAGTGTGTTAACAATGGATCCTTTCCCGATATATAAATAAATATATGTGTGTGTAATTGCTAGAAAGTTAGCAAATTTATTAACACTACATATAACATGATGCTAGAAATTTAACTTAATAAATCATCAATATAAAAGGGTGGTGTTAAACTCACACCCCAAAATAATGTCTGCACACCCCTCAAACGCCCCGTAGTGGCCACTACGGGGCGTTTAGGTACGGATTGTACTATCTTGGTCAAACGACAGGTACCATGATTAGACCTAAACGCCCCGTAGTGGCCACTACGGGGCGTTTTAGTACGATGTTCAGCAAAAGCTCCGACAATGTCAGTTGATGTTGACCAAACGCTACGTAGTGGTCACTACGGGGCGTTTAGGGTTACCCTAAACGCCCCGTAGTGACCACTACGTGGCGTTTAATGTTTAAAACGTGACAAATAGTTTGTAACTTACGAATTCATCGCCCATATATACACACATACTGCGTTACAATATCACACATTCTCTCGAATCACTTTCCAATTAGTTGAACGAGTTTCTCTTGTTTTGTTTATTAAATATCTACACTCTACACCCGTATTTTTTATTTGAAATATGTCTTGGTGGGACGGAGACTTTTTCTTTGGTCAATATTCCGACGTTTCGTGTGTGGCTGAAACATATCAGGTACGAAACTGTATTTACTTGCTTTTATTGTTAATCAAATGACAAACTAATCATAATGTTTTTAAGGATGAGACTGGTGTGCAATCGTCTGAGGCGACAAATAGACCCGCATTGCCAGATCTTAACGAAGAGATTGCGGGTCAAACTTCGTACTGGCAGTTTGATTTGAACCAGGAACCTTGCGATGATGAAGACGTTAACATAGAATGTTACGGTGGTGAACAATCACAACCACCCCAAGTGGCCGTTAAAAAGGAAGAAGCTGACATTGTATACCAAAATATGGACTGGAATACCAATGAGGTAATATATTTTCACTTGTTATTAGTTAGATGGACATTAGTTTAATGACAACATTGTTTTCAGATATTCATTTCTGTGGAGGAGCTGATGGCATGGGTGAAAAGTAGAGCCCTTGATAATGGATACATCGTAGTTACCGGACGATCTAAGAAAAAGAAGGGGACCGATGAGGTCAACAAAATCTGGCTTGTGTGTGATCGTGGTGGTGAACACAATAGTACAGCCATCTTAAGGCGTACCGGTAGCAAAAAAATCGAGTGTCCTTTTAAATTAATAGGGATATACGACTCTGATTCTTATGGTTGGAAGCTTCAGGTCAGAAACGACAAACATAACCATGAACCTGCTCAAAATCTTGAGGGGCACCCGTTTGTTAGAAGAATGTCCGAGCAGGAACAAAACATGGTGCATCATCTGACTGAGCAACACATGGACCCACGCAACATACTCTCCAGCCTAAAGAAGCAGAATCCCAACAACGTCTCCATCCGTAGAGACGTATACAATGTGCAGCATAAATTTAAAAATAAACAAAAAGTCGGATCAACCCCAATACAGGTCTTAGAGAACCTGCTACATACTAAAAATTACGTATACTTTACTCGGGAAAACTCTTAAACGAATGTCGTGGAGGAGATTGTCACACCCCCAAATTCCCACTCGTGGTGTCAGTCCACGTGGGCGTGACGTGTCCAGAATCACAGCTCAAGGTCATATAAAACACCTCTATATGCGTTTACAAATCCCATGTTTGACACATACACATAACAAAATAGTTTGCGGCGGAATCGAATAAGTAATGCAGCGGAAATACATATATGTAATAATTGCAGCGGAAAATGTCAGACACAACGATGTTTGAAAGTACACAACAGAAATAATATTGTTTTCAAAATAATACAACAGAATGCATGAGGACCCTAGTTGCTCGTCCCTTAGAGTGCGCATTCCTGTTATCCGTAGCTTGCTAGTTACCTGAGAATACAAGTTTGAAAAAGTGTCAACACAATGGTTGGTGAGTTCAGAGGTTTTGATATACATATAGTAATGAAAGTGTGTCATGCTGTTTATCAAATGTTAGTACCGAGCCCTAGGCCCAAAGTGTCAGTGCGTCACTACCGAACTAGACTTGTTTGTCCTTGCCTCCGCTATGCCTCGTATGCATAGCAAGTTAGGTCAGAGTTTGCACGGGTTATGACATCCAGTCAACATAGTGCCCCGTGGGGTTAGTCATTCCCTAATGGATCCATCCAAATCTACCACGTTGTTCGTACATTAACGGTAAGACTTTGTGAGGGCTTGTTACGAGTTCAACACTTAATGTTTGTCCAATAAACCAGCATACACATAGTGTTTGTACAGTAATAGATGTTTGACTCGATGCAACTAGTATTCTCCCCCTATTTAAAAGCGTTTGAAAAAGAGTAAAGAGGGGCCGTAAACTCACCTTAGTGATAAGAGTAGCAAATAAGCGTAAGCTCCTGATGTAGTAGCACGTGTCGGTCACCGGCAACCTATATCGCATACCGTACGTGAGTTTGTGTAAGTGACCGTGCTAGTGTTTGTGTTAGTGCCCGTGTTCGTGTCCAACAACCCTTGGTTGTTCATGTCTGTCCCTGTCGGTCCACAATGACCGTGTTTGTTCGTGTTGGTCCACATTGACCGTGTTTGACTGTGTTGGTCCACAATGACCGTGTTTGACCATGTTTGACCGTGTTTGACCGGAGTTGACCAAGTTTGACCGTGTCAAGTCAACGACCCGTTGGTGAACCGTGTGACGGTTTGTGAATCGTGTAGCAATCGTGTAAGTACTCGTCGTGTGCAAAACGCGTAAATTGCGTCCATGGACAACTTACTAATTATCAATAAGTTTCCATTTATAGAAAGTTGTAACACCCAAACATTCCACACGATTACACGTGTCCCATTTTAGGTCCCAGATTAAACTTTCTTAAAAATTTTGTTCGGAAGCGTAAAAATAACATTTCATAAATTAAACACACTTAATTTCAAATCATTGACATTTATGATTAATAAAACTAGTGTGTTTAAGTTTAATACCATCAGAGAATTAACATGCCTGATTAGATCGCCCGATGCATATCTATCTTTGACCTGTAACATCACATATAAGTCACCATTAGTTCATACGAACTAAGTAAGTAACCCCTCCCAAATTTCCCACAACTCATTTAAACACATCCACATAGATATCATATGAATGTTTATCATATTTAGATAATAATATATCATATTCCAACATCAACTTACACCCAACACACATTGTGCATTTATTTCCCTTAATGAGACATTTTCACAATTATGATTATATTATCTAAACCAACTTTACCACCAGCACCTCTGGCTAAATTAAAACACCATATCTATATATAAATATATAATTATTGGCTCAACCAATTACCCACACACCAGTGGTTTCAACAATTTTGTTTCCAGATTAACCGGTTATCCACACATTTGTGGTATCACACATATATTTTTAAGTCTTAAGATGTTCACCCACCGGTCCTTCCATCTAAGACAATTGCTAGCACCTCTAGCTATCCACCATTGTGGAGTCAAAATATTGAGTCTAAGATGTTCACCCACCGGTACTTCCATCTAGACAATTACCAGCAACTCTGGCTATCCACCATTGTGGAGTCAAATATTAAGTCTAAGATGTTCACCCACCGGTACTTCCATCTAGACAATTGCTAGCACCTCTAGCTATCCACCATTGTGGAGTCAAATATTAAGTCTAAGATGTTCACCCACCGGTACTTCCATCTAGACAATTGCCAGCACCTCTGACTATCCACCATTGTGGAGTCATAAATATCAAGTCTAAGATGTTCACCCACCGGTACTTCCATCTAGACAATTGCTAGCACCTCTAGCTATCCACCATTGTGGAGTCAAATATTAAGTCTAAGATGTTCACCCACCGGTACTTCCATCTAGACAATTGCTAGCACCTCTGGCTATCCACCATTGTGGAGTCATAAATATTAAGTCTAAGATGTTCACCCACCGGTACTTCCATCTAGACAATTGCCAGCACCTCTGGCTATCCACCATTGTGGAGTCATAACAACAAAATGTTAAAATACATTTTTCACAATCAAAATTCAAGCTGAGTCATTTCTATTCGAATTGACTCTCACAATGCAATAATAGCACATTACCAATCATCAAAGATTAATCACAATAGTTTAATCAAAATTACACTGTGGTGTTCGCATTCCTGTACTTCCACCATAGCTACTTGTCAGCACCTCTGACTATTCACACATTTGTGATATCATACTCAAACACCGACTCATCCGGCTATTATTATGCAATCTGTGTTGCATACTTAATTCAACCGTAACATAAACACATTGGAACTTAACATATGTACTTTAGAGTCTATTAACTCAATTAGTTCCAATCTAGTTATGCACATTCATTCAAATGAATCAATCAATCAATATATATATATATATATATCACAATCAAGTAGACTCTGTCTACTACTTATATGTAATGTTACAGTAAGTTGGGTAACTTACCTAGTTCATACGGTTGTTCACTTCCTACAACCTCTTTTCCACTTCTGTGAATTGTCCTTTGACTTTCACCACCAATACCTACTTGTATTCACATATATACAACTAGTTTAAATACATATAGCACATACAATCAAGTTTAACGCACGTGACTGATTTGACTTGCTCGAAGTCAATTTATCACATAATTGACTTTATCTTACTATATTTAGCAAGTTCTAGTCAATTATCACAATCAATCATATTTCATGCCTCCCTAGGCATTTCATCAAATAATTGATGTTCAGTTATATTAGTTACGATCCTTAATCATTTCTTTTATTCAAAAATTCATTTATGATCATAACTATTAATAAGTTTAACCTCAATTCATCACAATCATCGTTTAATCCATGGATTATAATCCATGTTTCATTTAAAACCATAATCTACCCATTCCTACTAGTTATCACACCATGATATGGGTTTCATAACAACCGGACATTATCCCGGCTTCAAAACGAAGATTTCACCATCAAAACAGCAAGTTCTTCGTTTCTAACAATCCCTAGTTATCAACTAGGCAATAATCAATACCCATAATCATAGTATTACATTCAAAACTAAATTTAATTCACAAAATATTAAACTAGTAGGATAAAACGAACCGTTACCTGATATGACGGATTTCTACGGTTAAAACAACGATTGAGACTTGCAGATACGATCTGGGTGCGATCCGGATGTTTAAGAAGCTTTGAAATGGAGTTTGGCTGTTCAAAAATGATCATGGATCTTCTGGAGCACGAACAGGTCGAAAGAAGAAGGAAAAATGCCTTCTAGATGCAATCTGATCGATTTAACAAATTTTTGCCGACATAGGCCGCCAGGCGCATCGCCCCAGCCCGAGGGTTGGCCCGGGGCGTACCGCCCCATGTCATTCCACCCAATTTTTGATTCTATCTTGTTTTCGCGATTCCGGACAATCCGTAACTCCGTTTCGCGCACGGTTTTCGCCCACGTTCATCATTTTTCGCATACTATCAACCTATAATAATTACAATCATCAAATCAACATGGATTTTTAGAACAATCACATGTGCTCTTGCCATTGATGACGTAATTCTCACATATTTTCAATTTACAACAATCGCAATCGTTGAATTACTGATTGTTTACAATACATTCATTATTAAAAACCGGTTGTTACAAATCTCCCCTCCTTACAAAGGTTTCGTCCCCGAAACCGCTTATACCTTAAAAGAAAGGATAAAATTTCTTCCACTCATCTTCTGACTCCCGCGTGGCGTCAGATTCCCTTCTGTATTTCCATTGAACCTTTACCTGATTCAGGGATTTGTTTTCTCAAATGTTTGACATTTCGGTCTAATATAACTACCGGCCTTTCCACATAGTTCAACTTGCCATCAATTTCCAAGTCTTTTAGTGGTTCATAAGCCGATTCATCCGCCAAACATTTTCTCAGATATGACACATGAAAAGGTCATATATGCCATTCAATTTCTCCGGTAGCTCAAGACGATAAGCAATCTCGCCAATTCGAGCTATAATCTTGAATGGTCCAATGAAACGCGGCTTAACTTCCCTTGCTTTCTAAAACATATAACATCTTTCCAAGTAGAGACCTTTAACAATACAAAATCTCCCACCTGGAATTCAATAATCCTCCTGTGCTTATCAACATAGGAATTCTGACGGTCTTGTGCCGCCTTCAAATGAACTAGAATCTAATCTATTCGTTCATTCGTTACTTTAACTACCTTTTTATTTTCCAGTTCTTATTGCCCAACTTCTCTTTAACACATGAGTACGACATTTCCTCCCATACAACATTTTATATGGAGGCATTCCAATACTGGAATGATAACTATTATTTTATGAGAACTCAGCCAAAGGTAGATAATTATCCCAACTACCCTCAAAATCTATTATACACGCTCGTAACAAATCCTCCCACGTTTGAATGGTCCTTTCACTTTAACCATCAATCTGAGGATGATATGACGTGCTTATCAACAATCCTAATTCTTCCTGAAAATTTCTCCAGAATGAGAAGTAAATCAAGTGTCTTGATCAGAAATAATCTTTACTGGCATACCATGCCTAGACACTACTTCTCTAACACATATCTCAAGCATAATAGAACACTTATCCTTAGATAAACATAATCATTATGCATAATTATACACAATCAATCTACAATTGATTATTTGGTTTGACTTTCTTCATTCAAACCAAATCATACACTCAAGTGTATTTCTACATACATCTTTCACCTCTTATTTGAAATTTCACATAAATATTCATCCCATCATATGTATGTATACGATTTATACATACAATAAGTATCCTATTTCTTTACAAATAGGCTTAACCTTGACTTTTTAAAGTCAAATATCATGTATAATGTATTTAACACATAACCACAACCAAATGACTTAACATTCGCATTATTCATTTATTCTATAACCGAATGACTTCACATTCGCATTATTCGTTTTCTCATAAGAGCTGTTAATTACACACAATGGTAACTATTGCATTCATTTACATAGATAGACATTCTTATCTACCATTCATGCTCAACCCTTATCATTTAACACAATACATATGTGCACACAAAACTCCAATTGTGCATCATATTTCCCAAAAGTCAAACTTAAACAATTCAACTCTTGAAATTTGATGTCTACACTCTTGTAGATCATCTTTTGTTCACACACCTTGTGAATCTACTACATTGGATTTGCAGGTTTTATATTCACACACCTTGTGAATCGAAACATGCACATAACCAAATTCAATGTCTATACTTTTGTAGATCACCACATCAACAGTATGACGGTTGTTTACATTCTTCTAAATCAACTCAATCATTATCACTAGTTGAATGTTCACACACCTTGTAAATCATTCAACTACTATAACCACACAAACAATAACCATTTACATCAAATTAAATCACAACAATAATTCACGTATATGCTAAATGTACGAATACTTGTAGTGTGGACCCACCTAATCCTACAACTACAAGTTCAGTCACCTGGGTACTTACACCCAATTTGAACACATTCACTTGTGTTTACATTTATATTGATTACCAATTGAGTTTTACACACATGATCACAACACTTGTGATTCATTATCACAAGTTTAAACAACTCAATGGTAACAGGTGACTTACTATCATGTACATGTACATGGTTTACCCCCAATGTCACAAAATGTGGACTTACATGACAAACACCAACACCATTTCATTATGGACTTACATGACAAATATCAATGCCATTTCATTATGGACTTACATGACAAATATCAATGTCATTTCATTATGGACTTACATGACAATATTAATGCCACGCACCAGTGGTCTTACATCAGTTTCACACGAATGTGAATCATCTCCCATTATCTGTGTCAGTTATTCTAAACATATAACGACACTTTTATTAGTTATGCAATTTATCATAACATTAATCAATTTCAACAATCCGAATACCACCCCGTGTGGTTTCATATTCATATATTTCCACACAATGTGGATTATCATCAACTTATAGTGTCAACTATAATTTATCATTTAATAAAACCTTTCAAGTCAAGCATTTAGCACATAACATTCATCTAATACTACAAGACATTTGTCAAGTAGTTAAATACCACCACCATGTGGTTTCATATTTTCAACATTTCATGACACGTATAATCAATTTACCATTCACTTTATTACAATTACTACAAGTCAATTACAAGTAGTAACAACAAACACAATTATATAACACATAAGCATTAATATGTCTTATGGTTGCATATTAGTGAGTAAGTAATTCACCTATTCATATTAGTCATAAATTTGACTTTTTAAAAGTCAACATCGTTCAACACATACTCACATATTGACCAATCCACACGCATGTGGATTTTTTTTTCCCAATGCCTCACTAAGGAGGAATTACATGACAACTAAATGTCATTCCAAGATGGTTTTACACATCTAACACAAGGCCACTCACAAGTAGTCTTACAAACAATTCAACGCCACTCACAAGTGGTCTTATATGATAAATCCAATGCCATTCACCAATGGTCTTACATGTTAAACCCAATGCCACCCACCAGTGGTCTTACATGTTAAATCCAATGCCACCCACCAGTGGTCTTACATGTTTAATATACACAAAATGCCATACGTTATGGTCTTAAATTTGCTTTAACACTATTATAAATAGTTTCCATTTCAATGTGTCAATTACTATCAACATGTAATGACACTATCACTAGTTATGAAATCATATCATAATATTCACCATACGTATACACATTGTATACTTACAACTCTATATATCCCGCATATAATTATATGCACATTATATAAATTATTAACATGTTTAAATCATTACATCTCAATCTTAAACATGTATGAACACATAAACATAATTATGTGTCCTTTTTCCCCATTTTACCCTAAACGGGTCAAATTTCACATTTTTGATTCGTGTATACACACTAAAACATTTTCCATGTTCAAATGGATTAATTTCCCCAACACATCAAGTGTTATTGCCTACACTCATGTAGGTATTTTTACATTAATTCTCCAATTCATTTCTCTTGAATTGGTAACACTATTACCCACAAGTAATAGATACATTAAACTCATAACACCTTACCTAATCTCAATAGCCTAAGTATAAAATGATCCCCATAAGTGCTTGTTCATATCATGTTTGCACTAGTAAGTTGGCCAGACGTACTAGTTCATTCATTATATGCCCAATTCCTTACTTCATTCATTACATACTCAAGACATTGATATCGGTTTCAAGCAATCACTCAAACCACATTTAACATGTAATGATTCACATTACATTTAACAATTATAATACAGGACATAGATATGCTAACCTCATACATTTGGCATCATGATCGGGTCTTTGAATCAAACGTTATGTTTTCATATCAAGAGCACAAAAGTTTGAGATCAAGTGTTCATGACGCACTTGATTCACTCAAACCATTGCTCTGATACCAACTCTGTAACACCCAAACTTTCCACACGATTACGCGTGTCCCATTTTAGGTCCCAGATTAAACTTTCTCAAAAATTTTGTTCGGAAGCGTAAAAATAACATTTCATAAATTAAACACACTTAATTTCAAATCATTGACATTTATGATTAATAAAACTAGTGTGTTTAAGTTTAATACCATCAGAGAATTTTACATAACGTTTGGTTCTGCTTCATAACATGCCTGATTAGATCGCCCGATGCATATCTATCTTTGACCTGTAACATCACATATAAGTCACCATTAGTTCATACGAACTAAGTAAGTAACCCCTCCCAAATTTCCCACAACTCATTTAAACACATCCACATAGATATCATATGAATGTTTATCATATTTAGATAATAATATATCATATTTCAACATCAACTTACACCCAACACACATTGTGCATTTATTTCCCTTAATGAGACATTTTCACAATTATGATTATATTATCTAAACCAACTTTACCACCAGCACCTCTGGCTAAATTAAAACACCATATCTATATATAAATATATAATTATTGGCTCAACCAATTACCCACACACCAGTGGTTTCAACAATTTAGTTTCCAGATTAACCGGTTATCCACACATTTGTGGTATCACACATATATTTTTAAGTCTTAAGATGTTCACCCACCGGTCCTTCCATCTAAGACAATTGCTAGCACCTCTAGCTATCCACCATTGTGGAGTCAAAATATTGAGTCTAAGATGTTCACCCACCGGTACTTCCATCTAGACAATTACCAGCAACTCTGGCTATCCACCATTGTGGAGTCAAATATTAAGTCTAAGATGTTCACCCACCGGTACTTCCATCTAGACAATTGCTAGCACCTCTAGCTATCCACCATTGTGGAGTCAAATATTAAGTCTAAGATGTTCACCCACCGGTACTTCCATCTAGACAATTGCCAGCACCTCTGACTATCCACCATTGTGGAGTCATAAATATCAAGTCTAAGATGTTCACCCACCGGTACTTCCATCTAGACAATTGCTAGCACCTCTAGCTATCCACCATTGTGGAGTCAAATATTAAGTCTAAGATGTTTACCCACCGGTACTTCCATCTAGACAATTGCCAGCACCTCTGGCTATCCACCATTGTGGAGTCATAAATATTAAGTCTAAGATGTTCACCCACCGGTACTTCCATCTAGACAATTGCCAGCACCTCTGGCTATCCACCATTGTGGAGTCATAACAACAAAATGTTAAAATACATTTTTCACAATCAAAATTCAAGCTGAGTCATTTCTATTCAAATTGACTCTCACAATGCAATAATATCACATTACCAATCATCAAAGATTAATCACAATAGTTTAATCAAAATTACACTGTGGTGTTCACATTCCTGTACTTCCACCATAGCTATTTGTCAGCACCTCTGACTATTCACACATTTGTGATATCATACTCAAACACCGACTCATCCGGCTATTATTTTGCAATCTGTGTTGCATACTTAATTCAACCGTAACATAAACACATTGGAACTTAACATATGTACTTTAGAGTCTATTAACTCAATTAGTTCCAATCTAGTTATGCACATTCATTCAAATGAATCAATCAATATATATATATATATATATCACAATCAAGTAGACTCTGTCTACTACTTATATGTAATGTTACAGTAAGTTGGGTAACTTACCTAGTTCATACGGTTGTTCACTTCCTACAACCTCTTTTCCACTTCTGTGAATTGTCCTTTGACTTTCACCACCAATACCTACTTGTATTCACATATATACAACTAGTTTCAATACATATAGCACATACAATCAAGTTTAACGCACTTGACTGATTTGACTTGCTCGAAGTCAATTTATCACATAATTGACTTTATCTTACTATATTTAGCAAGTTCTAGTCAATTATCACAATCAATCATATTTCATGCCTCCCTAGGCATTTCATCAAATAATTGATGTTCAGTTATATTAGTTATGATCCTTAATCACTTCTTTTATTCAAAAATTCATTTATGATCATAACTATTAATAAGTTTAACCTCAATTCATCACAAGCATCGTTTAATCCATGGATTATAATCCATGTTTCATTTAAAACCATAATCTACCCATTCCTACTAGTTATCACACCATGATATGGGTTTCATAACAACCGGACATTATCCCGGCTTCAAAACGAAGATTTCACCATCAAAACAGCAAGTTCTTCGTTTCTAACAATCCCTAGTTATCAACTAGGCAATAATCAATACCCATAATCATAGTATTACATTCAAAACTAAATTTAATTCACAAAATATTAAACTAGTAGGATAAAACGAACCGTTACCTGATCTGACGGATTTCTACCGTTAAAACAACGATTGAGACTTGCAGATACGATCTGGGTGCGATCCGGATGTTTAAGAAGCTTTGAAATGGAGTTTGGCTGTTCAAAAATGATCATGGATCTTCTGGAGCATGAACAGGTCGAAAGAAGAAGGAAAAATGCCTTCTAGATGCAATCTGATCGATTTAACAAATTTTTGCCGACATAGGCCGCCAGGCGCATCGCCCCAGACCGAGGGTTGGCCCGGGGCGTAACGCCCCACGTCATTCCACCTAATTTTTGATTCTATCTTGTTTTCGCGATTCTGGACAATCCGTAACTCCGTTTCGCGCACGGTTTTTGCCCACGTTCATCATTTTTCGCATACTATCAACCTATAATAATTACAATCATCAAATCAACATGGATTTCTAGAACAATCACATGTGCTCTTGCCATTGATGACGTAATTCTCACATATTTTCAATTTACAACAATCGCAATCATTGAATTACTGATTGTTTACAATACATTCATTATTAAAAACCGGTTGTTACAAAAGTTCACAAAGCATAACGGTTTTATAGTTCTAGCATGTTCAATGGTCCTACGTGATCATATTAACACATAGCACATCGTCATACGAATTCATATAAGTCGTTTATAGCATGTTAGCACATAAAAGTTTCCTAAAATGGAAAGTTTCCATTTTTGGCATACGTGACATCGGAAACCATCTAACTTAGCATCTAAACATCATGTTATAACATATTAAGTCATCTAGCATGCTCGAATCACACAACATGTTGACAAATCGGTTTTTGTAAAAATAAAGTTACTATAAATAGTAACTTTGTTGTTTTGCATAGACATAACCATTTTAGTATTTCAAAACCAATTTTCATATCACCAATCATCTTAATAACCAATCTAGCATCATTTAATCATACCAATATAGTCCAAATCATCATTTATCAATATTTCATTGATAAAAGTTACTAAATATAGTAACTTTGTCAAAGCGCTCATAAACTTTAGCAAATCCACATTCCACATATCCTATTCATCATAATATCATCCAAGTTACCATTTCATATACATGCATGTGTACCATTTCATCCATAACACCATTTTATCAATATAAAGTTCCTATTTAGAGAAAGTTCATCAAATCCCATCATTTTAACCATCTAAATCAAATCTAATCATGAGTAATCCTTCTAATATCATCAATAAGCATACCAACATACACAAGATCATTCCTACCATCATGGATCATGCATGCATGGACATATAACATCATCTATCATCATTTTAAGCAACAAGACTTACACACAACATCTTGGATCATCCTAAAACATCATATAATCATCATGGATCATCAAGGAATACATCTAAATCATCAAACCCAGAAAACAAATTCGTGCATGTGAGCCATGGGTGCTTGCATGTGGGTTTTAACACTTGCATGTGGGTGTAATATATGTGAAAGTGAGTTTTGAGCATAAAACTACCTTCTAGAGCTTCAAGGTTCTCTGGAATGATGGATGAGCAGCCTCTAGATCCCTGGTTCGTGGGTTTGGGTCAAGAACAAGGAAGGTGGTGGTGGTTCTTCGAGTTTCCTTGTGGTGCACAAGCTTCAATCCTTCAAGTTGGAGCTTCAAGGTGGTCTCCAATGGTGGAAAATGGTGGTAACAAGGGTTAGAGGTTGAAGATGACCGAGTGGTGGCGTGTTTGGTCTGGAGAAATGATGAAGGTAGAGTAGGATATGATTTTCTTGGGTTTATAAAGATTTTCTGCGAACTGGGCATTGTCGCGTAGCGCGACACGGTGCAAGGTGGGTCTCGCGTAGCGCGAGGGATTTCGGGGTTTGAATTTCCCCCGCCCACCTGTTGCGTATCGCGACATATCCACTGAAGAGCCCAATAGGCCCGTTTTCATTGGTTCGATCCGTTCGTCGCCGTTTTCACGCTTACGGACTATCGTTTGGCCTTGTTTGAACTTCCTAGTTCAATGTGTGAGTGTTTCGTGAAGTCTCGAGTGTTGTGCTACACAATGTGCTTGACGTTCACCAACGTTCGTGTGTTTTGACACGTGTGTGCTGTTTGCCGATAATTCTACGAATTATCCTGTTGTGTGACAGTGTTTGTACTGTCGTGCCACGTGTCACACTAAATTAATCTAATTCTAGTGCCACGTGTACATAAAGTATTTAAATAAACATTTAAATAAATATAAAGCTGACCTGGAAATTACGGGGTGTCACATCCTCCCCTTGTTAGAAAGAATTTCGTCCCGAAATTCGACTTGCATTGCCAGTGTTTGTCTGTTCCGCGAACAGGTGTGGGTATTTCTGTTTCATCTGGTCTTCACGTTCCCATGTGAATTCCGGTCCTCGTCGCGAGTTCCATCGCACTTTCACTATCGGGATCTTGCTGAGTTTGAGCTTCTTGGTTTCCCGGTCCATAATCTCCACCGGTTCCTCAACAAAGTTCAATTGTTCGTCGATCTGTATCTCCTCAAGAGGTATAACAAGCGTTTCATCGGACAAACACTTCTTGAGATTCGAAATGTGAAATGCATTGTGCACGCTGCTCAGCTCATCTGGCAGGTTTAGCTCGTAGGCCACAAGGCCTATTCGTTTGGTGATCTCAAAAGGTCCAATGTATTGAGGGTTCAACTTTCCCCGTTTGCCAAACCGTATGACCCCCTTCCAGGGCGAGACCTTGAGTAACACTCTGTCTCCCACCTGGAATTCTAACGGTTTGCGTCGTTTGTCGGCGTAGCTTTTCTGTCTGTCTCGAGCTGCTGCCATCCGCTTGCGTATTTGCACGATCTTCTCAGTCGTCTCGTGCACAAGTTCTGGACCGGTCAGTTGGCTGTCTCCAACTTCCGCCCAGCAGATAGGTGATCGGCACTTACGTCCGTAAAGTGCCTCGAATGGTGCAGCTTGGATGCTAGTGTGGTAGCTATTGTTGTACGAGAACTCAATTAATGGTAAATGAGTCTCCCAGCTACTGCCAAAATCAATAACACA
The DNA here is from genome assembly GCA_009363875.1 of Mikania micrantha. Taxonomy (NCBI): domain Eukaryota; kingdom Viridiplantae; phylum Streptophyta; class Magnoliopsida; order Asterales; family Asteraceae; genus Mikania; species Mikania micrantha. Next base: position 31,340,531 of record CM018690.1, read on the forward strand.
TGCCCGAAGCATGTCCTCCAGAGTTTGTATCGTTCGCTCACTCTGTCCGTCCGTCTGCGGGTGGTAAGCGGTACTCATGTCCAATCTCGTACCCAAAGCCTTATGTAAGGATTTCCAGAAATGCGACGTAAAGCGACCGTCGCGATCTGAGATTATCGAGATTGGCATTCCATGTCGAGTGACCACTTCCTTCAAATAAATACGAGTGAGTTTGTCCAACTTGTCGGTCTCTTTAATGGGTAGAAAATGTGCAGACTTCGTTAGCCGGTCTATGATAACCCAGATGGTATCGCAACCACTTCCCGTCTTAGGTAATTTAGTTATGAAATCCATGGAAATCTGTTCCCATTTCCACATCGGTAATTCCGGTTTTTGAAGTAACCCTAATGGCTTTTGGTACTCCACTTTAACCTTTGAGCACGTTAGACACTTACTCACGTAAGTTGCTATTTCGGCTTTCATGTTCGGCCACCAGTACGTTGTATTCAAATCGTGATACATCTTGTCAGAGCCCGGATGTACGGAATATCGGCTCTTGTGAGCTTCGTCCATCACTACTTCTCTTAATCCTCCGTAGCGTGGAATCCAGATTCGATCCGCTAGGTAATACGCTCCGTCGTCTTTTACCTTCAATTGCTTATCCATGCCACGCATGGTTTCAAGAGTGAGATTTTCAGCTTTTAGGGCTTCTTGTTGTGCGATTCGTATCTGAGTTGGCAATTCAGAATGAATCGTGAGTTGTAGGGCACGCACGCGTTTTGTTGTTTCTTTCCGGCTCAACGCGTCGGCCACTACATTGGCTTTACCCGGATGGTACTTGATAGCACAATCGTAATCGCCTATGAGTTCGACCCATCTTCGTTGCCTCATGTTCAACTCTTTCTGGTCGAAGATGTGCTGTAGGCTCTTATGATCGGTAAAGATAGTGCATTTTGTGCCATATAAGTAATGTCGCCAGATCTTTAAAGCGAATACCACAGCTCCTAACTCAAGGTCATGAGTTGTGTAGTTCATTTCATGCACCTTCAGCTGCCGTGAAGCATAAGCGATAACCTTCTCGCGTTGCATCAGTACGCAACCGAGTCCTTGTTTCGAGGCGTCGCAATACACTACGAAATCGTCGCATCCTTCCGGTAAGGATAGAATAGGTGCAGTACATAGTTTCTGCTTCAACAAATTGAAAGCAGTTTCCTATTTGTCTCCCCAGTCAAACTTCTTGTCTTTATGGGTCAGGGACGTCAGTGATTGAGCAATCTTTGAGAATCCTTCAATAAACCTCCGGTAGTACCCGGCCAGACCTAGGAATTGTCGCACCTCAGTCGGAGTCTTGGGTGCTTCCCAGTTCTTGATCGCTTCGATTTTGGCTGGGTCTACGTGTATCCCTTGCTCATTGACCACGTGCCCAAGAAATTGGACTTCGCGAATCCAGAAGTCGCACTTTGAAAACTTGGCATACAACTGCTCTTTCTTTAATAGTTCTAAGACTAGCCTCAAATGCTCAGCATGTTCTTCCCGATTCTTCGAGTAAATCAGGATGTCATCAATGAATACTATCACGAATTTGTCAAGATAGGGCTTGCACACTCTATTCATGAGATCCATGAATACGGCTGGTGCGTTGGTCAGTCCAAAGGGCATAACCAGAAATTCGTAGTGTCCGTATCGGGTTCTGAAGGCAGTCTTAGGAATATCATTCTCTTGTATCCTTAGTTGATGGTAACCCGATCTTAAATCGATTTTCGAATAGTAGCTTGACCCTTGCAACTGATCAAACAAATCGTCTATTCATGGTAACGGGTATCGATTCTTGATCGTCACCTTGTTCAGCTCTCTATAGTCGATACACATACGGAATCTTCCGTTTTTCTTCTTCACAAATAAGACCGGTGCTCCCCACGGTGAGAAGCTCGGTCTGATAAATCCCTTGTCTAACAGTTCCTGCAATTGGTTAGACAGTTCCTGCATCTCAGTCGGTGCTAGTCGGTATGGGGCTTTAGTAATCGGTGCTGCTCCAGGTGTAAGATCTATCTGGAACTCGACTTGTCGTTTCGGAGGCAGTCCAGGTAGATCCTCGGGAAACACTTCGGGAAAATCGCGGACTACAGCGATGTCCTCAATCTTCCTTTCCTTCTTCGGTTGCTCTGCGATGAGGGCTAGTATGGCAGTGTATCCCTTTTGTAGATACTTGTTCGCCTTCATGCATGACATGATGTTCAGAGGTACTCCCCGTCTTTCCCCCTGAATCGAGATCTGTTCTCCGTCCTGCAACGTCACTCGTACGATCTTCTCGTTGCATACAATCTCGGCTTGGTTAGCGGATAACCAATCCATTCCAACGACTACATCAAAGCTTCCGAGAGTCACCGACATTAAGTCGATTTCGAGTTTGTGATCCGCCAACACCATGACGCATCCTTGAAACACGTGTTGTGTTTCAATCAGTTTGCCGTCGGCTAACTCTACGGTATACTTGTAGTCTAGTGGTGTTGGTGTAATATCTAGTAATTTACTAAACTCACTACATATAAAGCTCCTATCGGCACCGATATCAAATAATATACTAGCATAGACATTATTTAAAAGAAACGTACCGGTTACGATGTTAGGATCCTCTTTGGCTTCCCCCGAGCCAATCACGAAAGCTCGTCCCTTGGCCGCTCCTCCTCCGGCCTTCTTCAACTGAGGGCAATCCCTCCTCATGTGGCCTGGTTTCCCACATTCATAACACCCTCTGGAGGTGTTCTGGTTGCTGTTATTCTGGTTGTGGTTGGGGTTGTTGTTGTTGACAGGAAATTTTGATCTGCAATCTTTGGCCATGTGGCCATGTCTTCTGCACTTTAGGCAACGGTATCGCTCGCATTGCCCGAAGTGGTGATATGAGCATCGGTTGCACAGTGGGTACTTCCCTTGATACACACCCTTTCCCTTGTCATCGGGTTGGGTGGCAGTGAATGCTCTGGCAGGTGCAGATCGTTGTTGTTGCTGGGGTTGATGAGATTGGTGGTGGCTGGGTTCCCACTTCCTTTTCTGGCTTTCTTGAGGCTTCAGGTGTTCGCCTCGTTTGGGTAGCTTGCCCTGGGCTACAGCTTGATCAGTCAGTTTATGGGCCAGTCGGATTAGTGGTTGGATGGTGGTGAGATCAGAAGCAGTCACCATGCTTTGGATTTGTTCGGGCAGCCCACTGATGAACTGCTCTATCTTTTTGTACTCCGGCGTCACCATAGCCGGACATAGCTTACACAACTCATGGAATCGAGTGCAGTATTGCTCGATCTCAGAGCCCACCATCTTGAGAACCCAAAATTCGGCCTCTAGCTTCCTAACCTCATCACGAGGACAGTATTCCTCTTGCAGCAGTCGGGTGAAGTCAGCCCATGGCATGGAGTTGGCACCGTCCAATCCCCGAGTTTGAACATGGGTGTTCCACCATGTGAGGGCCGGTCCCTCCAGTGTACCGGTTGCATACTTGACCCGGTTCTCATCAGCACATTCACACATGGCGAATACAGATTCCACCTTCTCCACCCAGCGGAGCATTCCGACAGCCCCTTCAGTTCCCTTGAATTTGTGTGGGTGGCAGTTCAGGAAGGATTTAAAAGAACATCCTTTGTTGTTGTTGCCTTGTGATCCTGCTCGTCAGAAACCAATGTTGTGGGTTAGTATCGTGTTAGTTACGCTATGTTAGTCATGTTAGGCGAGTGTTAGTACCATTGTTAGAGCCACTGGTCTCACTAGCAAGGCGGTTTGCCTCGTACTCCGCCAGTACCTTGTTAACCCTTCTGTCGACCATCATCTTAATGACGGCTGCGTCCAGTGTTCGTCTAGGAGGGCGTGCATGTGGTCCTCTTCCCGCCATATATATTTTCTATACGGAAGGGATAGAATGTTAGTAAGTCAGAATGTTAGTCAGATGTTGTGTCAGAAGTCAGATCAGATGTCATGTCAGGGGTTATGTTAGCAACAATCATAATGATACAATAAATAAAACAAGCATAATTCTCATTAATACCAGATTTGTAGTACAATAATTTCAAAAGGAAATACAATACAAGTTATTCGAGCACATCCCGCTCGTCTAGGCCAAAATAAGAAGAAATACAAAATAAAACAGTCCTCTAGTCCGAGTTCATGGAAACGTGTGAAATGTCACTGGCAGCGTCTCCGTCGTCATCATCCTCCTCTGGATCCTCATTGGGATCCTCATCAAAATCCTCTTCTCCGAGGTCATTGACCTCGAATTCGGGGCCATCCTCCTGTGGTGGTTCCTCTATAAACTGTGCAGCCCATGCGTTAAGCATGGCATCGCTGGCCTGAACCATCGCCTGAGTCTCGGCTATGTCTGTCCGGTTCTCAGTGATACGTCCATCATGCTCTTGCATGATGTCGACCATCTGCCCATGCTGACTCATCAGCTGGGATACCTGGAGACGAAGGGTCTCCACCTGCTCCTCCAGTCGACTGTTTCGCTCCTCCAGTCGGTCGTTTCGCCTTTCCAGGCGATCGTTCTTCTCGCGAAGAACTCGAACCTCATCGGACAGCTCGCCACTCCTCCAAATCTCTCGCCGAGTGCAAGCAACGTGGGCCGCGAAGGCCTGATCTAGTGGTACCCCGAATGGTGGTAATCGACGGCCTGGAGTGGTATCGCCAGGGAAACGGTATGGAGGTACCCTCTCCCCGGTAATCCACTCCTGTATCATCATGGGTAGCTATCCCCAGTGTCGGGCTCGTGCTGCATCCCTAGCTCGTCTATCCATCTCGGCGTCTACTTGCGCCACAATGTCGTGAACGCGTCGGCGGCTCTCTATCGTCATGTCGTCTCTCGCCGGACGCCTGTCCGTGTTCCTGCTAGTGTCTTCGTTGTTGGCCATCCTGTAAGTCTCAAGTTAGTAAGTAACAGTTTAACATAAGTAATAACATCATCAATGTACAAGTTCTACGTGTAGTGTCTATAGTTGAGCAATGGCTATAGTCTAAGTTTACTATATGCAAACCTAGTTCTCTATAACCAAGGCTCTGATACCAGTCTGTCACACCCCCAAATTCCCACTCGTGGTGTCAGTCCACGTGGGCGTGACGTGTCCAGAATCACAGCTCAAGGTCATATAAAACACCTCTATATGCGTTTACAAATCCCATGTTTGACACATACACATAACAAAATAGTTTGCAGCGGAATCGAATAAGTAATGCAGCGGAAATACATATATGTAATAATTGCAGCGGAAAATGTCAGACACAACGATGTTTGAAAGTACACAACAGAAATAATATTGTTTTCAAAATAATACAACAGAATGCATGAGGACCCTAGTTGCTCGTCCCTTAGAGTGCGCATTCCTGTTATCCGTAGCTTGCTAGTTACCTGAGAATACAAGTTTGAAAAAGTGTCAACACAATGGTTGGTGAGTTCAGAGGTTTTGATATACATATAGTAATGAAAGTGTGTCATGCTGTTTATCAAATGTTAGTACCGAGCCCTAGGCCCAAAGTGTCAGTGCGTCACTACCGAACTAGACTTGTTTGTCCTTGCCTCCGCTATGCCTCGTATGCATAGCAAGTTAGGTCAGAGTTTGCACGGGTTATGACATCCAGTCAACATAGTGCCCCGTGGGGTTAGTCATTCCCTAATGGATCCATCCAAATCTACCACGTTGTTCGTACATTAACGGTAAGACTTTGTGAGGGCTTGTTACGAGTTCAACACTTAATGTTTGTCCAATAAACCAGCATACACATAGTGTTTGTACAGTAATAGATGTTTGACTCGATGCAACTAGTATTCTCCCCCTATTTAAAAGCGTTTGAAAAAGAGTAAAGAGGGGCCGTAAACTCACCTTAGTGATAAGAGTAGCAAATAAGCGTAAGCTCCTGATGTAGTAGCACGTGTCGGTCACCGGCAACCTATATCGCATATCGTACGTGAGTTTGTGTAAGTGACCGTGCTAGTGTTTGTGTTAGTGCTCGTGTTCATGTCCAACAACCCTTGGTTGTTCATGTCTGTCCGTGTCGGTCCACAATGACCGTGTTTGTTCGTGTTGGTCCACATTGACCGTGTTTGACTGTGTTGGTCCACAATGACCGTGTTTGACCGTGTTTGACCGGAGTTGACCAAGTTTGACCGTGTCAAGTCAACGACCCGTTGGTGAACCGTGTGACGGTTTGTGAATCGTGTAAGTACTCGTCGTGTGCAAAACGCGTAAATTGCGTCCATGGACAACTTACTAATTATAGTAAGTTTCCATTTATAGAAAGTTCACAAAGCATAACGGTTTTATAGTTCTAGCATGTTCAATGGTCCTACGTGATCATGTTAACACATAGCACATCGTCATACGAATTCATATAAGTCGTTTATAGCATGTTAGCACATAAAAGTTTCCTAAAATGGAAAGTTTCCATTTTTGGCATACGTGACATCGGAAACCATCTAACTTAGCATCTAAACATCATGTTATAACATATTAAGTCATCTAGCATGCTCGAATCACACAACATGTTGACAAATCGGTTTTTGTAAAAATAAAGTTACTATAAATAGTAACTTTGTTGTTTTGCATAGACATAACCATTTTAGTATTTCAAAACCAATTTTCATATCACCAATCATCTTAATAACCAATCTAGCATCATTTAATCATACCAATATAGTCTAAATCATCATTTATCAATATTTCATTGATAAAAGTTACTAAATATAGTAACTTTGTCAAAGTGTTCATAAACTTTAGCAAATCCACATTCCACATATCCTATTCATCATAATATCATCCAAGTTACCATTTCATATACATGCATGTGTACCATTTCATCCATAACACCATTTTATCAATATAAAGTTCCTATTTAGAGAAAGTTCATCAAATCCCATCATTTTAACCATCTAAATCAAATCTAATCATGAGTAATCCTTCTAATATCATCAATAAGCATACCAACATACTCAAGATCATTCCTACCATCATGGATCATGGATGCATGGACATATAACATCATCTATCATCATTTTAAGCAACAAGACTTACACCCAACATCTTGGATCATCCTAAAACATCATATAATCATCATGGATCATCAAGGAATACATCTAAATCATCAAACCCAGAAAACAAATTCGTGCATGTGAGCCATGGGTGCTTGCATGTGGGTTTTAACACTTGCATGTGGGTGTAATAGATGTGAAAGTGAGTTTTGAGCATAAAACTACCTTCTAGAGCTTCAAGGTTCTCTGGAATGATGGATGAGCAGCCTCTAGATCCCTGGTTCGTGGGTTTGGGTCAAGAACAAGGAAGGTGGTGGTGGTTCTTCGAGTTTCCTTGTGGTGCACAAGCTTCAATCCTTCAAGTTGGAGCTTCAAGGTGGTCTCCAATGGTGGAAAATGGTGGTAACAGGGGTTAGAGGTTGAAGATGACCGAGTGGTGGCGTGTTTGGTCGAGAGAAATGATGAAGGTAGAGTAGGATATGATTTTCTTGGGTTTATAAAGATTTTCTGCGAACTGGGCATTGTCGCGTAGCGCGACACGGTGCAAGGTGGGTCTCGCGTAGCGCGAGGGATTTCGGGGTTTGAATTTCCCCCGCCCACCTGTCGCGTATCGCGACAGGTTCCTTGTGGGCCTTCGCGTAGCGCGACATATCCACTGAAGAGCCCAATAGGCCCGTTTTCATTGGTTCGATCCGTTCGTCGCCGTTTTCACGCTTACGGACTATCGTTTGGCCTTGTTTGAACTTCCTAGTTCAATGTGTGAGTGTTTCGTGAAGTCTCGAGTGTTGTGCTACACAATGTGCTTGACGTTCACCAACGTTCGTGTGTTTTGACACGTGTGTGCTGTTTGCCGATAATTCTACGAATTATCCTGTTGTGTGACAGTGTTTGTACTGTCGTGCCACGTGTCACACTAAATTAATCTAATTCTAGTGCCACGTGTACATAAAGTATTTAAATAAACATTTAAATAAATATAAAGCTGACCTGGAAATTACGGGGTGTCACAGAGATTTTCTTTTGTCATAAAAAATCATACACCTGGTGGCGTGCGTTCCCACATGTTCTTATGATCGACGCGACTTACAAGACTAACATGTACAAACTTCATTTTGTACAGATAGTTGGTGTTACCTCAACACACCATACGTTTTGTATTGCACACGCGTTCGTGAGTAAAGAAAAAGAGGAAAATTATCATTGGGTTCTAGAACGAGTAAAAGATATGCTAGATAAGTGTATGGAGCCCCGCGTGATAATAACCGACAGAGACCTTGCTCTGATGAATGCATGTAGTAAGGTCTTTCCGCACACTTCCAGGTATTTATGCAGGTGGCACATAAGCGAAAATATCGCAAAACACTGCAAGGCGAGTTTTTCAGACGGTGACTGGAAAAAGTTTAAGGGTCGTTGGGGGAATTTGTGTGACTCTTCGTCGCCAGAAATTTACGACTACAACTATAACCGCCTGTACCAACAACTAGTCTCAGATAACCGTCAAAGTAAGCGTCATTCAATATCATTATCATTATTTTTGGTAAAATTACGTTTTCGTATGTCATAGTTTTTTTTTATTTCAGGGGTTTTGAATTATGTGACTCAGACTTGGTTAAACCCATACAAAGACATGTTTGTCACAGCCTGGACTAACAGAACGCCTAACTTTGGTCAACGTACAACTAACAGAGTCGAGAGTCAACATTCAAACTTAAAAAGATATCTGAGAACCACTAATAACTCGCTCTCGACACTGGTAGGTTTTGTTGATCAAATGATAGAATCGCAGGAGGTAAACATGAAACATGGGTTTGAAACAAGTTTAATAAAGACAATGGGTCATCATAAAATACCCATGTTTAATAACTTACGTTGCAAGGTTTCACATAAAGCTCTTGATTTACTACTTGATGAAATAAATAAGATCAAGGTTATGCGTCAAGGTAGTATGTCATGCGGCCACCAGTTGTGGACAAGTTGTGGCTTGCCATGTGCCCGTCGGATCTCAACATACGAAAATACAGGTATCAAATTACTGTAATCAATTCCTCTTTGTTTGTTTTTTACATTTTTTTTGTTGTAAACTGATTATTTTCCTTTCATTTGTATACAGACACGATTATCCCGCTTTCTGATATAGACATCTTCTGGACAAAACTTGATACTCGGTACCCGACACTTCTAGAAGACGAAGAAATCGACGTCGCAGGACAAATGGGTCTGGTGACGCAGGAAATAAATTCAAAACCTAAGTCAGTGAAAAAGAGTCTGGTTAAAAAAAATACTTTCGCAAGTGTTTCCGTTTAAAAGTGAAAAGAAAATGCCATTGGTTCAGAAGGATACACGCGGACGTCCGACATTGAAGACTCAACAACAAAGGGGGAGTGAAACTAGACAAAGCACAGTTGACGACTCACAAGAGAGTAGTTTTCAACTTCCAAGGCATAGTTCATTCACTCCAGCAATGTCAAACCAGCAAAGACCCCCCCTCCAACGTAGTCGTTCAACGTCTTCAAGAGGGAAAAAAGGACTCGAGACAAGTCAAGCTGACTCGGTAGTTGTCTCGCCAGTGAAATCAGAAGGAATGAACAATCTTAGACGATTTGGTGGTTACATTCCTTCAATGCTTCATTGTTATGTAAGCAACATACAAGATGTTATGCCAGACGGTAATTGTGGATTCAGGTCTGTAGCCGTTGGGTTAGGGTTCGATGAAAATCAATGGGGTTTCGTTCGCCAGCAACTGTTACAAGAGGTGGACACCAATAGGGAAGCATACAGATATGTTTTTAACTCCGTTGATGAAAATTTATATGAAGCGATACGTCATAGCATAAACTGGTTTGATATCAGACCTGCACCTGAAGAACATTGGATGCTTATGCCTTATACGGGACTCGTTGTTGCACAAAGATTTGGCGTGATAGTTCACCTTATCAGTGCAGAAGGGTGTATCACGTTTTTCCCGTTATGGTTAGCTCCATCGACAATACCACAACATAATGTGGTTTGTCTTCTTCATATGCCCATGCATTTCGTCAACCTAAGGTTGGAAGGGGATTATCCGATTCCAACTCTAAGTGTGGTCTGGAAACGTTACCGAAATGATGCGGCCGATGCGTGGGAGATGGTTTATCAAGAACGAATCCAACGGTATAGATCGATTATAGAAGCAAACAAAGAAGTATATTATCACAACGAAACTTTGTAACTTTGTATAATTAATCTTAACGTTTCGAACCAATAGTCTATAATTATATTGCATTACATTTATATATAATTATATATAATAATATTAAATATAATATAATTATATATAATTAATTATATTACATTTAAATATAATTATATATAATATAATTATATATAACAAAATAAAAGATAATATAATTATATTTAATTATATAATTAATTATATTACATTTAAATATAATTATATATATTACATTTAATATAATATCATTATATATAATATAAATTAAATTAAAAAAAAAAAACTAAACCTAAACGCCACGTAGTGACCCCTACGTGGCGTATGCATTTATAATAACCCCCAAACGCAACCCGGCTCCCCACAAACGACCCCGATCGACCCCCGTTTGCTCTCTACGCCACCGCCGCCGACCACCGAAGCTGACCTGTTTGGACCTCGTTTGGACCTCGTTTACGCCTTCAAGATTAGTAATCCGACCCGTTTAATCATGGTGGATGACCGGGGGTTGGGTTTTTGAGGCAAACGGGACCCGTTTACCCCGTTTGGAGCACAACGGGGCGTTTGCCCCTTCTGGTTCAAACCAAACGCCCCATTGGGGCCACTACGGGGCGTTTGCCCTTTCTGGTTATTATTATTATTATTATTTGTTATTTATTGTTTATTATTATTGTTATTATTATTTATTATTATTATTATTGTTATTATTATTTATTATTATTATTTATTTATTAATATTATTATTATTTATTATTTATTATTATTGTTATTATTAATATTTATTTGTTATTTATTGTTATTATTTATTATTACTATTATTATTATTTATTATTTATTATTTAATAATTATTGTTATTATTATTTTTAATATTTATTTTTTATTTATTATTATTATCGTAATTTGTTTTATTTGTTCATCCTTCTGATATGTCTTCTTCTGATGAGATGGAGTTTGTTGATGACGATATGGGACAGCCTCATGTTGATGATGTAGACGTCGAGGATTTAGACAAGCTTATGGACCATCCCTGGTTGGCATTTCCTCAGGGGACGAACGCGCGTAAGAGGCGCGATCGACTCCTGAAGAGAAGATGGGCAACCAGAAGGCGATTGACTACGATTTGCTGGCCGAGCTTGGCCAGCAGGAGAGGATGACGGCGTACATTGGCGAGGACACGCCATGGTCTCGTCTGTTTGAGATGACGTATGCTCCACAGTATCGACTCATCACGGTGGAGTTTCTTTCGACATTCAGGTACAGGCCTCGGCCTCCTGATTTCCAGCCACAGCCAGGACAGGCGCAGCACGCGGAGGTATCATTTAGACTCTGCGGGGCCGCGTACCATCTGTCTTTGGCAGAGTTTGGGAGTGTCCTCGGTTTGTACACCGAGGAGGAGACTCATATGCCGATCTACACGACGGCTATTCATACAGCTGACGACGCCGTCGTCAGTGCTTGGTGGCCACGGATCGGCGATGATGCCTTTGTACGCAGTGCCCGGGTCACGCGTATTCGTGACCCCCTCATCAGGTATTTGCACCGGTGCATTGCCTCGTCTGTTACAGGACGTGGCATGAGCCAGGAGTGGTGCACTTTACATGATTTATTTTTTTTGTATTGTATTTTGACTGGGAGACCGTGCAACCTTGCACGTTGTCTCGCGGAGTACTTTAGCACATATTACCACCGCCAGGAGAGGGGGCTGATCTTCGGGGGGTGTATGTGACCCGTATTGCTCGTTTTAACGGGCTTATAGATCTAGAGCCTGCCGGTATGGAGGCCTTTCATCCAGTTCGTTTAGATCGACGGACGGTGCTGGGCATGCGTATCTGTAACCCCCAAAGTTCAACTACACGTGCCACGTGTGACACGTGTTTTGAAATCACCCTCCAAGTTAGGTCCCAGAAAAATCCTCATTTATGTTTGGTTTACAAAACATATTAACCACTTACAAATTTCAAAAACATATGATTTAATATTTTCACAACATATAAAAACATTACATACAAACCCCATATGTAATTTACACCAAACCATATGTTTACAAACGATAGTTCGATCCGTTTCTTCCAATCTCGAGCTCATGTTTCCAATTCGTATCTATTTAAAACCTGAAGACACACCAAACAATCAAGTGTTAGTTCATGAGAACTAAGTGAGATCACCCCGCAATTTCCCCAATTGTATTCCATAACACCATATGGATACAATACCAAAATCCCCCAAATATAATTTGGTAATATTATTCGACCCGACCGCAAAACGATTTACTAACGGGTCGTTTTCACCCAAACACCTTAAATCTCCCTTCCATGCCCAAACCAATTGGATTTACCAATGGAAATGCGAGTCAAAGCTGAAATATGTCAATTTATGACATTTTCAGAGATACAGATGCAACACGGCCGTGTTCCGAGGGAACACGATCATGTCAGAAGGTTTTTCAACATCAGACCTGCAGATGAACATGGGCTTGTTCCAGGGAACATGACCATGTTGAAACTCCTTCCATACATACATATTTTCTTTGTTCTCTCCCCTCATTCTTTTTCACCAAGAATTTCAAATTGTACAACCACCACAATATACTCAACACATGAAAATCATATTCATAGCACTTTAAAACACCAATTAAGTGTTAGAACATAAAATCACCAAGTAAAAGTCAAATTTCACACCATTTTCTTGAGACATCCTTTTTCACCAAGGATTTTCAAGGTAGGTTATCACACCACTTGTGATTTACCTAAACACCATAAAATTCACCATGGGAAGTTCACACCACTTGTGAATCAACCCATCTCCAAATTCCCACCACTTGTGCATTGTTTGACCCATCTTAGTCAAACTTCAAATAAGAAGTTTACATCACTTGTGAATCATTTTCATTTCTCCTCACCAATGGTAAGCATACAAATTTACAATAACTAAACAAATATAACACCTATTGCACGTTATTGACAAACGACAACACACAAACACCAATTCGAATTGTTTGACTATTTTCAGTCAAACTTCTAATAAGAAGTTCACACCCCTTGTGAATCATTCTTATTTCACCACACCACTTTTTATACTAACTCCATTACAATAACTAAGCAAATATAACACCTATTGCATGTTATTGTCACACCCCCAATATACAAACACCAAATCACCAATTTAATCACCAAACACCCAAATTCATACATACATCAATTATACACCAATTGATCACCATAACCCCTAAATACACACACACACACCAATTATGCACCAATTGGTCACCAAACACCAATAAGTCATGCACTAAAACAAACACCTAACACCCAACATGCATATCCCACATAATTGCATGTTGTTGACCAACACCAAGTCAACATACATTTCAACACATATAATAAACTATACACCAAACCCCAAATTCATATATCTAAACACTAATATACTCCAATTTAATCACCATTTGACCAACAACTAAGTCAAACACCCCAATTGCCACTATATGTGGTATTATATACATATACTAACTTAACAACGCATATTCCTCATACATTGCCAAGTTGAACACCAATTCAATTATATATACACCCATATACACAATATGCACCAATTAAATCCCCAAACACCAAATCAAAACCAATTCATCAAATTCTAGCATAGCAATGCATTTTCTACATACATTGCTTTTATGCTACACACACCTAGTATTCACCAATTAATCAACTTTAAACACCCCCGTAACAACACTAATATGACTTATGGTTGCATAATTAGTGAGTAGGTTACTCACCTTAGCCCGTAGGATCTTCACCAAAGTCAACTTGGCCTTTCCGGTCTTTGACTTGATCCTTGGCTTTCACCACCATCACCTTGTCCCGACAAGTGATCGACCACCAAAATCTCCTCCCACTATCGTTTCCTATTATCACAACTAATAGGTTCAATACAAGATTTGACTATAACTAGTCAAATTTCATCCAATTGACTATCATCACCAATTACACCTAGGTTATAGTCAAATTACCCCCTAATCACAAAATTTTCACCTTTTGTGATCATATCAATCAATTAACCTCACCCATCCCTTTGAACACATTATTAGGTAAAAATCAAGTTGTTGACATTTCATCAAACAACTTGTGTGCAGGAATTTCACCTGCACAAGTCAACTACATCCAAACCCCATTGATCTCCCATTTAGGTTTCTAATCATCCAACTCCAAATATCACCACAATTCACCATTGTTATTCGACTTTAAATGTTAGAAATCATCATGTTATCATCTAAGCCATTATCCAACACTCATTTTAAGCCTCCTAGTTCATCTTCTTCATGAACCATAAGAATACCATTTTCATCTAACTTTGTCAAACTCCATAGAAGGACCAAAAGGTTGTTCTTAGATGATCTACATGATGATTTACAACGTATAACCCCATATAAACCTCCAATTTCGGATTTGACCCATCAAACCCACACCCCATGGAAGACCCACGTAAATCTCAACAAAACTCCAAAAATTACATACCTAGATGTAGTTTGATGCTAGTAGAACTCAACTATATGCTTGTATTCAATATCAAACCGTAAATCGAGCACCAATTTGATCAATCTTGTAGTTTAGGGTTTTTCTCCTTTCTTCCTCTTCTCTTGAACGACACATACATAAATAAAATGGGAATATGAACTTTGACCATAGTCAAAGTCTTATCCCATCTAATTCCATCTTTTGCCAATTGTCACATTTGATCCCTCAAATTTTTAAAACCCTTAACTAGTTTAACTAACCAAATCAAGCTAGTTACTAGTTAACTGTAACAACCCAATTGTTATTAAAACACCCACCGAATTAAAATATAAATAATTTTTCCGTCAATTATATTATATTTTAATATTTCCCCAAAATGGGTCGTTACAAATTCTCCCCTCCTTACAAAGGTTTCGTCCCCGAAACCTCATCACCCATCAAAAGAAAATGAATGAAATTTTCGTTTTTTTCATCCTCAGATTCTCCCCCGTTATATCAGAACCCCACCGGTTCTTCCGCTGCACCTTCACCTAATTAATCGCCTCATTTCTCGATTGTTTGACCTTTCTATTTAAGACAGCCACCAATTTCTCCACGCAATTCAATTCACCATTTCTCTCCAAATTCTCCAATGGCACATAGGCCGATTCGCCCGCCAAGCATTTCTGCAATTAAGACACGTGGAATGTATTGTAAATTCCACTCTATATCTCCGGTAGCTCTAAGCGATAAGCAACCATGCCAATCCGAGCTATAACTATATTGCTCAACAAAGCGTGAGCTTAATTTCCCGCGCTTACAAGAACAATTCGCACCCTTCCATGGAGAACTTCCAACAAACGAATCTCATACTTGGAATTTGATTGTTCTTCTACGCACCTACACATACAATTTCTGAAGGTCTAACACCGCCTTCAAATGAATTCGGATTACATCAATCCATTCATTTATCATTTTAACCACTACTTACCTACATGTTCTTGTTATCCACCCTCTCCCCAACTCCTGAAATATACTATCTTCTCCGTATATTATTTCTTACAGAATCATTCCACACCTGGAATGATAACCGTTCTTAAACAAGAACTCCTCTAAGGTAGATAGTCATCACATCACCAACTATGCACACCCGTAACATATCCTCACAGGCCTGAATGGTTCTTTATCTTTGACCATCAGTGTGAAGATGATACGTCATGCTCGACAACAGTTTCGTGTTCCTTCTTAACATATTAGAATTCATGGGTAAACAAGAAATGATCGCTTTTAGTCAACCAGCCCACGATAACCAAATAATACCAGATAGCACCATTAAGCATTGATAAGGTTCACACCACATGTGAATCCTCATCAAATCACCCTTCCTTGTTAATCATCTAAACACGCTAATAACACATTTTCACCAAATCCTCACCTTAAGAAATCACACAACTTTTGATTACCAACATTAATCCACCCACCATAAGTTAACATCTTAACAGTCAAGTCTAGATATGGTTATTGGTTCATTTGCACCCAGACTCCTCTTACTTATAATTACCACAAACACCTCTGCAACTTAGATATTACACGCCCTTGTACATTATCTAATAGCACACAAATGTTATAGAGGTTCACACCGCTTGTGAATTATCTACATCAATTTACACCACACAATAACCATAATTTATGTTCGAATCTAGTTTACAAACTACCAGATTCATTTCTCCCAACCATGAACTCCTAAATAATGTCCATAATCTTATGGATCATCCCCAAGCATTTTCATATATTTTAAAAGATTAAAATCAACCACCTATAATGTCAACACACGTATACAGGTCATTTCTACCTCCTTACATTCAAATATTACAACACATACACATCTATATATAATCATAGATGTTCACACTACTTGTGAATTATCCATGAAATAATAGTTTCAACATGTAGGTTTGATTTCAAAATTTATCTCCAAATCTATCTATCAACCCATATCAATTTAACACACCAGACTACAAACACGTATTATTTACGACATGTATCAAACAAACACACCAATTAATACAATCGCATGTTTGTAGTCACCACTCCCCAGTTATGACACTCTTGCCAAAACCTTTGACATTGCATAACGACACTATGTGTCAACACCATTAACACCAAAAAGAAAACATTCCCTTTTAATCAATTTCAACCAAGGATAATCCACATATCCTAATACACATATCTTTCATTATTTACACCAAACAACATATGACTCGTATTTTCAACAAGTCATCACACATATGTGCTTCAATTCACGACCACCAAATCCGCACTACATACGGTTTTTAACACCACACCAAACACCAAACACGCCTTTATTGCTCAATATAACATACATATGTGTGGTACATACATTCTCCTATTGTCAATCAATATACTAATTTTCACCTAGTATTAAATTGATTAACTACACCTTTTAACACCACATTCATATATAAATGTCTACACCACTTGTAGATCATCTAAATCAGAATTTAGTTATGCAAGGTTTATACAACAAACCATTGCCAACATATCAAACCACCCAAATTTTATAGTCTCACCAAAATTAGCTCCCACCTGCATGTGAATTACCCCTCATGCCACATGAATGTGGAATTATACGCCAAACCCAATGCCATTCCAAAATGGACTTACATGTCACGCCCGAATTCACATAATAATGCATATTCCACATGCGTAATAACAACTGCCATGTTTTAACACCATTTACTCCATATCATTACTACCAAGACTCACACATCTGTGGTCTTACACGATAAATTCAATGTCACTCACCAGTGATCTTACATGATATTCCACACGAATGTGGATTTTCCCCCAATGCCACACACCTGTGGACTTACATGAATTTTCACTTGAAAGTGAAGTCTCCTAATGCCACACACCTGTGGTCTTACAAGAATTTTCACCCGAAGGTGAATTTTCATCAATGCCACACACCAGTGGACTTACATGAATCTTCACCCGAAGGTGAAGTCTCCCAATGCCACACACCCGTGGACTTACAAGAATTTTCACCCGAAGGTAAATTTTCACCAATGCCACACACCAGTGGACTTACATTAATTTTCACCCGAAGGTGAATTCAAGCCAATGCCACACACCTGTGGTCTTACATATATTTCCACACGAATGTGGATTCACCCAATTCTAGTGTCAATTATCAATTAACATACAATGACACTATTTCAAGTTATGCATACAACACATAACAATCAACCATTTCTACAACACATACAATTCTATACCATCATTTGAGTAGATTCGGTTAAAGTCATGATCATGCAACAAGAGTAACGTTATACTGGCCAGGCATAACAATACAATCATCCCATGTTCATTTCCATAACTTCATCATCCCACATCATGATTTAGAACTTTGGTTTACACCAAATCAACATAAACAACACAATTGTATCCGCACAATTAGTCATTCATAATCAATACAGGTAATAGATACGCTAACCTCAAACTTTGACTCCGAGCTCAGATCCTGGATCGAACACCTCCACCTCTTATCAAGAGCACAAAAGTTTGAGTTCAAGTGTTCATGACACACTTGATTCGCTCAAACCATTGGCTCTGATACCAACTTGTAACCCCCAAAGTTCAACTACACGTGCCACGTGTGACACGTGTTTTGAAATCACCCTCCAAGTTAGGTCCCAGAAAAATCCTCCTTTATGTTTGGTTTACAAAACATATTAACCACTTACTGTCGCACCCCGAGAAATCCCGTCCCTTCCTGGGGCGCGAGCATCAACAGATTGTCAGGATCGCAGTCTCCGGTCTCACTGTTGCGAGACCTACATGTCTGGTTGCGTACGTACATCCAATAACTTGGATAAAACAGTTTTGTAAAATCAGAGTTGCGGAAGTTTGATAACATCAAGCAGATAAAGTTCATAAATTTCGGAAGCGTTAATTAAATAGTTTTCAAAATGATAAGTAACAACAGTTGCGGAAGCGATTAAAGATGTTTAAGATGTCATAACATAACAAATGATAGTAAATGTTTAAGAGCCTAAGACACATATGTAGATGCATGGACTCCATCCTAGCATCCTAGATTCCTTGTGCGCGTGCCTTAGTTACCTGAGAAAACATGCGAGTAAAAGGGTCAACACAAAGGTTGGTGAGAGCACAGGTTTAAATCAGCAGTAAACATCAAAATGTTTAAAGTAGTTGTTTGTAGTTTTATATATCATATGCGGGTTCGAAACCGAAGCTAACATGCTGCCTCCCGCCATATCCATCCAACAAGATATGGCAATGTTTATTGGTCAATTATGCACTGTTCCAACCTCTAGTCGGGGTGTCCATACAGCGCACAACAGTGGGGCTTGTCAGGCCCAAATAGTACTATTCAGAATTACCACGCTAAGCGCTACACGCTATTAACGGTTCGAGATGTGTTTAATGAGGACTTATCAGTTTTGTGGATGAGTGCCACACATATGTATATACGATATTAGCATGTACAAATGAAACCAAAAGTATGTATGTTGATCAAAATCAGTTGTATGCAATGTTTTCTCCCCCAAAGGTAGAAAATGTAAAAAGGGGCCGTGAACTCACCTGATAAAGCAGTTCCGGTTTATGTGGTGTTTGCGACTGTGAAAGCTAGCAGTCCTGCTAGTAAGTTCCTATAATCATATAGGTGTGAGTATGTGTTTTGTGGTGTGTTGTAATCCATACAACTCCAAATGTCGGTGTGCTCAACCGAGTGCGTGTGTTAACTAGTGAGACTCGACGAATCGTTGGTGACACGATTGTTGTGTTTATGTGCCTCAATGCACATAAGACACCAAAATGCATCCTATGACTCCAATCACATATGTTACCATTTTTAGAAAGTTTTCAATTTAGGAAAGTGTGATTATGAAATCCCATTTTATAAACAAATCACTCTAGTATGTATGTAAAACGTATGTAAACACTTAAAATAAGTCGTTTGTGCATAAAATACCATTTGTGCCATTTTACCCAAACAAAGTTTCCTAAAATAGTAAGTATATGTTTAAAAGCTCGTTTTCACAAATCCAAGTTTCTAAATATGTTAAAATTCATTTCTAGACATACTTCAACAATCAAAGTTCATCAAAACCCTTTAAAACATCAAAAGCCCTCTTTTGATTTTTAAAAGTTTCCATAAATAGCAAGTTTCTACCAAACCAAGTTCTTGACAAAATCAAATGTCCCAATGTGTTTCTAAACACTCCAATATACATTTAACAACATCTAGACATGTCTAACATGTCTAGATCATCACAAATCCAAGACTTGCAACATAAAAGTTTCCTTTTATGGCAAGTGCACCAAATCATTGCCAAATCATCCAATAACTCAATCAAACTCCCATCTAACATTCTAAACTATAAAATCAGAAGATCTATAACAATATACTCATCAAATCACCAACACATTTGAGCACAATAACCGTAAGGAGTTGCATGTGGGTTTTTACCCATTGCATGTACGATCTAATACTAGGAAAACGTTTAAAACTACCTTAGAAGCTCCTTGACGATGAGATTCAGTAGTAACAGCTTCTGGTGATGGTGATTCGGTGCGTGGATCGTAACTTCTATCCTCCTAGCTTCCTCTCCAAGCTCTAAGGTCTTCAAGCTTGCCAAAGATGAGGGAAATACTTCCAAAAGAGTTACCAAGGGCTTGGAACAAGTTTGGCAGAGGTTTAGGGTCGAGAAGATGAGTAGAAAGTCGGAGGAGATGTGAAGAAATCGAACAGAATGAATGGGATTGAGTTTTATAAAAATTTTGATCTGCATGGCCTTCGCGTACCGCGAAGGCCGATCAAAAGTCTTCATCGCGTACCGCGATGAGATTCGGGAGTCTCGACTCCCGGTTTGCTTCGCGTACCGCGGAGACTTTCGCGATGGGGTTGTCGCGTACCGCGACGGCTTCATTTTCTTGTTTTTTTTTTTTTGATTTCGTTGATGCGATTTTGCTCGTACTCGATTCCTAACGTTTATCCCAAGCATCTAATGCATGTTTAGCACAAAATCAAATAATTACACATAGGTTTGATTGATCACCAACGTTCGTGAGACTCGTGTGTGTGTTTCGATAATTCCTTGAATTATCTTCGATAATTTGTGTTCGTGTTCTACGAAGTGTTTGCACACTTGATTAATCTTAATCAACGTGTAATGCACAATAATAGTCCAAGCTATTGTTTTGTGTTTGTGTTTAGCTCATCTAATTAAACATAATTAAATGAAATACAACAAGTATGAATGTGAAATACGTAGAGTTTAAGAGTTGCAATTTACCTGAAATTGCCGGGTGTCACATCATCCCCTTGTTGAAAGAAATTTCGTCCCGAAATTTGGTTGTTGTTGATAGTGTTTGAGAAGCAAGAGTGGTTGAGAAACAAAAATTTTTCTGGTTGTCACATCATCCCCTTGTTGAAAGGAATTTCGTCCCGAAATTTATTCGTTGTTGTCGGTGTTCGACGTTGTTTGTTTGGAGAGATGGGGATGTTTACGCATCATCTGATCTTCACGTTCCCACGTGAATTCAGGTCCGCGTTTCGAGTTCCATCGGACTCCGACAATCGGAATCCGACTTTGCTTTAGTTGTTTGACCTTTCAGTCCAGGATCGCTACCGGCTCTTCTACGAACCGTAGTTGTTCATCCACCTGGATTTCATCTGGTGGAATTACGAGTGTCTCATCAGATAAACACTTCTTTAAGTTTGAGGCATGAAATATGTTGTGAACTCCATCGAGTTCCGCTGGAGGGTTGAGTTGGTATGCTACCGGACCAATCCTCTTCAGGATCTCGAATGGTCCAATATACCGTGGGTTCAGTTTGCCTCGTTTACCGAAATGAATGACGCTCTTCCAAGGTGAACCTTTCAGAAGGACTTTGTCTCCTACCTGACATTCCGGTGGCCTTCGGCGTTTGTCGGCATAGTTCTTCTGACGGTCCCGAGCTGCTGCCATGCGATTTCTGAATTGCACCATTTTCTCCGTTGTTTCGTGTACGAGTTCCGGGCCTGTGAGCTGACTGTCGCCCACTTTCGCCCAACAGATAGGTGATCGGCATTTCCTGCCATAGAGGGCCTCAAAAGGCACCGCCTTGATACTTGTGTGGTAGCTGTTATTGTAGGAGAACTCTACCAACGGTAGGTGAGTTTCCCCGCTATCGTCGAAGTCTACTACGCACGCTCGTAGCATGTCTTCAGGAGTTTGTATGGTGCGTTCGCTCTGACCATCAGTTTGTGGGTGGTATGCTGTACTCATGTCCAACCGAGTGTCGAGCGACTTTGGCAGTGAATTCCAGAAATTAGAAGTGAATCTAGCGTCTCGATCCGAAATGATGGGGATCGGCACTCCGTGTCGCAAGGTAACTTCCTTGACATAGATTCTGGCTAGCCCTTCTAATCTTATCGTTTTCCTTAATCGCAAGGAAGTTTGCTGACTTAGTTAGTCGTTCCATGATTACCCAGATAGTGTCACCTCCACAAGGAGTACGGGGTAATTTGGTAATGACGTCCATGGAGATTTGTTCCCACTTCCACATGGGGATAGAAGACTGTCGCTCCTTCCACAGCTGATGTCTAGGGTTTCTTCACTAAGATGAGGTATGCGCACAACCTTGTCGTGGCAAACGATTTTAGCTTAGTTTTTAGACAATCATTCCATGTCCACTATTATCTCAAAAATGCCTAATGTAACTGACATGAGGTCGTTCTTAAGATTTATGGTTTGCTATCTTTAAAGTGCATTCTCTTTGAATGTGCTCGGTTACAATCAGTTTAACATCAGCTAATTCCACGGTGTATTTAGCCTTTAAGGATATTGGGGTTTTGACAAGTATTTACTAAGGTACTTAAATATAAGACTTTCCTCAGTTTCAGTATCAAACAATATAGAAGCGTAATGATCGTTTAAGAGATACGTACCTGTTGCAAGATTATGATCAGTTATGGCTTCCTTAGCCCCAATCACGAGGGGTCGTTCCTTCGGATCGTTGTTGTTTTCGTTATTGTTATTGTCCTTCAGATGTGGGCAGTCCTTCTTGAAGTGCCCTGGTTTTCCACATTCGAAGCAACTCTTCGGTGCTTCGTCCCCGTTGTTATTCACATGGGGACAGTCCCTTTTGAAGTGCCCTGGCTTGCCACATCCGAAGCAACCTTTTGGTGTTTTGGATTCCTGCTGTTGTGGCTGCGGGGTTTTGGCCACCAGATCACCCCTGCAATTTTTAGTTGTGTGGCCTCGCTTTCCGCACCATTGGCATCGGTATCTTTCACACGGTCCCCGTTTATGATGATAATCACAGTTGTTGCACCTTGGGTTTTTGCCAGCATAGGCACCCTTACGTCGTCTTGGTGGTTGTAGAGTGGGGGTTTCGTTTAGAGAGTTATCCCATTTGCGTTTGTTGTCGGTGGTTTTGATTACTGAGCCACGTGGAGGTAATAATCCTTGAAAGACTGCCGTATTGGTCAGTTCATGAGCTAAGTAAACGGCTTGTCGTAAGGTGGTGGGGTCAGCGGATAGTACCATATCCCGGACCAGTGGTGTTAATCCCTCGATGTATATTTCGAGATGTTTGTAGGCTGGGGTCACCATTTCTGGGCACATGTGTGCCAACTCATAAGATCGAGAAGTGTATGCCTCGATCTCAGAACAATCATCCTGTGGTTCCGAAATTCCGTTTCCAATATCTGAACTTTGTCGTGAGGGAAGTATTTGTGGTTCATCATTCTTTTGTATTCATCCCAAGGTATAGCCTCAGACGTTTCTCGTCCTAGGGTTTGAACATTTGTGTCCCACCAAGTGAGGGCTGTTCCCTCTAAGGTTCCTGTTGCGTACTTCACGCGGTCCTTAACCCTACAGTTGCTCATGATGAAAATTGATTCCAATCTCTCAATCCATCGGAGGAGACCGGCAGCCCCTTCCGTACCATTGAAAGAAGGTGGTTTGCAGTTTAAGAATGTTTTGAATGTGCAGTGGGGTGGATTAGGGTTTGTCCCTTGAATCAGTTGATCCTGGTTACGTGCAGCTTCGCGTGCAGCGATTTCCTCCTCAACTCGTTTGCTGATTAGTGCGTTCAGCTTCGTTGCGATGAGGTTAATGTTTCCACGCCCTCCCGCGTTCTCGCATTCTCCGCGTCTTCCAGCCATGATCTTCATAGCGAGAATAAGCGTTAGTGTAGATCTAATGACTAAAGTAGCACATGATTGGTATGAGAAGAAAACATGTATTGATTGTCATAGACAAAATTTTCAATAACATATATTAGTCTTGATATATAATAAGTTGTACTGGTTACAATTCATTTAATACCCCAAACACTAAGACTCCAAAATTTTCAAGTACAGAGTCACAACCTGTTTCTACCAGGTCTATGCTAAGTTTATCGGAGGCGTTATCGATAGTGGAATCAGAATCAGCATCCGCCGCTGGTTCCTTCTCTCCAGTGTCAGATCCTTCCGGAACTGGATTGGCGACCTTGCTTTTCCAGCTCTTCGATTGTAACTTTAGCGATGGCAACCGGTCTTCGGCTGCCTGGAATGGTGAAATCAACTGGGTTATATCCTGGTTCATCTTATTGACTATGCTACAAAGCTCCGTATGTCGGGTACTTGTATATCTTAGTTCCTCTTTAAGCCACTCGATTCGGTCGTTTACCCAAGTTAGGTCCCGAGTCAAATGGACTCAAGACACTGTCCTTCAGGCTCAGGTTAGTCTAGTATGGATGATGCATTGTCGAGTGACTCTTCCATGGGGTCTTCCTTAGGATCTTTGGCGGGGTCCTCATCGAAAATTTGATACGTTGCTTCATGTGAAGTGTATAGTCGCAACATGAGGTTTTCGTGGATATATGGTAATCCGGACTATAGCCGGGAATTTGATGAACGTTATGTTGAAATCTTGATCCGTTGCTTGAATTCCGTTGCAACCATCAGGATGAGGGATAAACGAATATCAATGTATGTGTTTTCAAAAATAGGCTCATAATAGAATTTGCCAGAATTCATGCGTACCTGTAAATTCACGATTATGTTGCGCACCATGATCGTCAATTTACCTTACATAGGAATTCTAGTTCCTCCTTCTTAGAGCTATTAGGTTTTACTGGATTCAGAGTTTATTCATGACATCAAGATTCAAACAAGAGTCATATGAGGTATGGCTGAATAGCCTATCGAAACTAATACTTGGGATAGTTACGTGAGTTGAATGATATTATAGGATCTTTCGTAAGTCCTATAAGGATATCTACGTGGCTTGTGTGTGTTTTCCTTATGTCACTGAGTGTTGGACACTCATTGTGTGAATGTTAGGATGACTGATTGTAGATGACCTCATAACAGTCAGGGAGTTTCGTATGCACCGGTAGTGAAATCTTTCGTCATGGTCCCTCTAGTTTTTCCTAACTCGAGTGATCATGTTCTCTTGGTGATTTACTATGAGGGACAAGGAGTTGAGTTTGGAATTTTCTCATATGGTCCTTGTAAACAGTATATGTAGAAGTACTAAAGAGTTACAAGAATGTTGTTGAGCCATAGGGCCTGTTTCATCCCTGGACTTGTTTAAGTTTCATCCCTGATCAGCTTTTGTCGTCGCCTCTTCGATTCGGGCACCGGTGATATAGCGTATGTGTACCGGCTGCTCCTCCTGCGATGGCTCAGACGTGCTGTCTTCAGGTGATAGTTGGTGCTTGGTTCGGTGACTCAACTGCTACCGGTAGTGTTGATACTGAAGGAGGTAGGAACAATCTGTTCCTTCTCATCTAATGCGAGCATAGTTGATTACGACAGTGACCCCATATCAAAATGTGCGTCTTGTGTATATGTACGGTAATGTATGCAAGTAGTACTAATACTAAACACTATGTGTTGTGTGGAGACTAATGGTTATAGACTAAGTTCGCTAAATGCAAACCTAATTCGCAATAACCGGAGTCTCTGATACCAATCTGTCGCACCCCGAGAAATCCTGTCCCTTCCTGGGGCGCGAGCATCAACAGATTGTCAGGATCGCAGTCTCCGGTCTCACTGTTGCGAGACCTACATGTCTGGTTGCGTACGTACATCCAATAACTTGGATAAAACAGTTTTGTAAAATCAGAGTTGCGGAAGTTTGATAACATCAAGCAGATAAAGTTCATAAATTTCGGAAGCGTTAATTAAATAGTTTTCAAAATGATAAGTAACAACAGTTGCGGAAGCGATTAAAGATGTTTAAGATGTCATAACATAACAAATGATAGTAAATGTTTAAGAGCCTAAGACACATATGTAGATGCATGGACTCCATCCTAGCATCCTAGATTCCTTGTGCGCGTGCCTTAGTTACCTGAGAAAACATGCGAGTAAAAGGGTCAACACAAAGGTTGGTGAGAGCACAGGTTTAAATCAGCAGTAAACATCAAAATGTTTAAAGTAGTTGTTTGTAGTTTTATATATCATATGCGGGTTCGAAACCGAAGCTAACATGCTGCCTCCCGCCATATCCATCCAACAAGATATGGCAATGTTTATTGGTCAATTATGCACTGTTCCAACCTCCAGTCGGGGTGTCCATACGGCGCACAACAGTGGGGCTTGTCAGGCCCAAATAGTACTATTCAGAATTACCACGCTAAGCGCTACACGCTATTAACGGTTCGAGATGTGTTTAATGAGGACTTATCAGTTTTGTGGATGAGTGCCACACATATGTATATACGATATTAGCATGTACAAATGAAACCAAAAGTATGTATGTTGATCAAAATCAGTTGTATGCAATGTTTTCTCCCCCAAAGGTAGAAAATGTAAAAAGGGGCCGTGAACTCACCTGATAAAGCAGTTCCGGTTTATGTGGTGTTTGCGACTGTGAAAGCTAGCAGTCCTGCTAGTAAGTTCCTATAATCATATAGGTGTGAGTATGTGTTTTGTGGTGTGTTGTAATCCATACAACTCCAAATGTCGGTGTGCTCAACCGAGTGCGTGTGTTAACTAGTGAGACTCGACGAATCGTTGGTGACACGATTGTTGTGTTTATGTGCCTCAATGCACATAAGACACCAAAATGCATCCTATGACTCCAATCACATATGTTACCATTTTTAGAAAGTTTTCAATTTAGGAAAGTGTGATTATGAAATCCCATTTTATAAACAAATCACTCTAGTATGTATGTAAAACGTATGTAAACACTTAAAATAAGTCGTTTGTGCATAAAATACCATTTGTGCCATTTTACCCAAACAAAGTTTCCTAAAATAGTAAGTATATGTTTAAAAGCTCGTTTTCACAAATCCAAGTTTCTAAATATGTTAAAATTCATTTCTAGACATACTTCAACAATCAAAGTTCATCAAAACCCTTTAAAACATCAAAAGCCCTCTTTTGATTTTTAAAAGTTTCCATAAATAGCAAGTTTCTACCAAACCAAGTTCTTGACAAAATCAAATGTCCCAATGTGTTTCTAAACACTCCAATATACATTTAACAACATCTAGACATGTCTAACATGTCTAGATCATCACAAATCCAAGACTTGCAACATAAAAGTTTCCTTTTATGGCAAGTGCACCAAATCATTGCCAAATCATCCAATAACTCAATCAAACTCCCATCTAACATTCTAAACTATAAAATCAGAAGATCTATAACAATATACTCATCAAATCACCAACACATTTGAGCACAATAACCGTAAGGAGTTGCATGTGGGTTTTTACCCATTGCATGTACGATCTAATACTAGGAAAACGTTTAAAACTACCTTAGAAGCTCCTTGACGATGAGATTCAGTAGTAACAGCTTCTGGTGATGGTGATTCGGTGCGTGGATCGTAACTTCTATCCTCCTAGCTTCCTCTCCAAGCTCTAAGGTCTTCAAGCTTGCCAAAGATGAGGGAAATACTTCCAAAAGAGTTACCAAGGGCTTGGAACAAGTTTGGCAGAGGTTTAGGGTCGAGAAGATGAGTAGAAAGTCGGAGGAGATGTGAAGAAATCGAACAGAATGAATGGGATTGAGTTTTATAAAAATTTTGATCTGCATGGCCTTCGCGTACCGCGAAGGCCGATCAAAAGTCTTCATCGCGTACCGCGATGAGATTCGGGAGTCTCGACTCCCGGTTTGCTTCGCGTACCGCGGAGACTTTCGCGATGGGGTTGTCGCGTACCGCGACGGCTTCATTTTCTTGTTTTTTTTTTTGATTTCGTTGATGCGATTTTGCTCGTACTCGATTCCTAACGTTTATCCCAAGCATCTAATGCATGTTTAGCACAAAATCAAATAATTACACATAGGTTTGATTGATCACCAACGTTCGTGAGACTCGTGTGTGTGTTTCGATAATTCCTTGAATTATCTTCGATAATTTGTGTTCGTGTTCTACGAAGTGTTTGCACACTTGATTAATCTTAATCAACGTGTAATGCACAATAATAGTCCAAGCTATTGTTTTGTGTTTGTGTTTAGCTCATCTAATTAAACATAATTAAATGAAATACAACAAGTATGAATGTGAAATACGTAGAGTTTAAGAGTTGCAATTTACCTGAAATTGCCGGGTGTCACACTTACAAATTTCAAAAACATATGATTTAATATTTTCACAACATATAAAAACATTACATACAAACCCCATATGTAATTTACACCAAACCATATGTTTACAAACGATAGTTCGATCCATTTCTTCCAATCTCGAGCTCGTGTTTCCAATTCGTATCTATTTAAAACCTGAAGACACCAAACAATCAAGTGTTAGTTCATGAGAACTAAGTGAGATCACCCCGCAATTTCCCCAATTGTATTCCATAACACCATATGGATACAATACCAAAATCCCCCAAATATAATTTGGTAATATTATTCGACCCGACCGCAAAACGATTTACTAACGGGTCGTTTTCACCCAAACACCTTAAATCTCCCTTCCATGCCCAAACCAATTGGATTTACCAATGGAAATGCGAGTCAAAGCTGAAATATGTCAATTTATGACATTTTCAGAGATACAGATGCAACACGGCCGTGTTCCGAGGGAACACGGTCATGTCAGAAGGTTTTTCAACATCAGACCTGCAGATGAACATGGGCTTGTTCCAGGGAACATGACCATGTTGAAACTCCTTCCATACATACATATTTTCTTTGTTCTCTCCCCTCATTCTTTTTCACCAAGAATTTCAAATTGTACAACCACCACAATATACTCAACACATGAAAATCATATTCATAGCACTTTAAAACACCAATTAAGTGTTAGAACATAAAATCACCAAGTAAAAGTCAAATTTCACACCATTTTCTTGAGACATCCTTTTTCACCAAGGATTTTCAAGGTAGGTTATCACACCACTTGTGATTTACCTAAACACCATAAAATTCACCATGAGAAGTTCACACCACTTGTGAATCAACCCATCTCCAAATTCCCACCACTTGTGCATTGTTTGACCCATCTTAGTCAAACTTCAAATAAGAAGTTTACATCACTAATGAATCATTCTCATTTCTCCTCACCAATGGTAAGCATACAAATTTACAATAACTAAACAAATATAACACCTATTGCACGTTATTGACAAACGACAACACACAAACACCAATTCGAATTGTTTGACTATTTTCAGTCAAACTTCTAATAAGAAGTTCACACCCCTTGTGAATCATTCTTATTTCACCACACCACTTTTTATACTAACTCCATTACAATAACTAAGCAAATATAACACCTATTGCATGTTATTGTCACACCCCCAATATACAAACACCAAATCACCAATTTAATCACCAAACACCCAAATTCATACATACATCAATTATACACCAATTGATCACCATAACCCCTAAATACACACACACACACCAATTATGCACCAATTGGTCACCAAACACCAATAAGTCATGCACTAAAACAAACACCTAACACCCAACATGCATATCCCACATAATTGCATGTTGTTGACCAACACCAAGTCAACATACATTTCAACACATATAATAAACTATACACCAAACCCCAAATTCATATATCTAAACACTAATATACTCCAATTTAATCACCATTTGACCAACAACTAAGTCAAACACCCCAATTGCCACTATATGTGGTATTATATACATATATTAACTTAACAACGCATATTCCTCATACATTGCCAAGTTGAACACCAATTCAATTATATATACACCCATATACACAATATGCACCAATTATATCCCCAAACACCAAATCAAAACCAATTCATCAAATTCTAGCATAGCAATGCATTTTCTACATACATTGTTTTTATGCTACACACACCTAGTATTCACCAATTAATCAACTTTAAACACCCCCATAACAACACTAATATGACTTATGGTTGCATAATTAGTGAGTAGGTTACTCACCTTAGCCTGTAGGATCTTCACCAAAGTCAACTTGGCCTTTCCGGTCTTTGACTTGATCCTTGGCTTTCACCACCATCACCTTGTCCCGACAAGTGATCCACCACCAAAATCTCCTCCCACTATCGTTTCCTATTATCACAACTAATAGGTTCAATACAAGATTTGACTATAACTAGTCAAATTTCATCCAATTGACTATCATCACCAATTACACCTAGGTTATAGTCAAATTACCCCCTAATCACAAAATTTTCACCTTTTGTGATCATATCAATCAATTAACCTCACCCATCCCTTTGAACACATTATTAGGTAAAAATCAAGTTGTTGACATTTCATCAAACAACTTGTGTGCAGGAATTTCACCTGCACAAGTCAACTACATCCAAACCCCATTGATCTCCCATTTAGGTTTCTAATCATCCAACTCCAAATATCACCACAATTCACCATTGTTATTCGACTTTAAATGTTAGAAATCATCATGTTATCATCTAAGCCATTATCCAACACTCATTTTAAGCCTCCTAGTTCATCTTCTTCATGAACCATAAGAATACCATTTTCATCTAACTTTGTCAAACTCCATAGAAGGACCAAAAGGTTGTTCTTAGATGATCTACATGATGATTTACAACGTATAACCCCATATAAACCTCCAATTTCGGATTTGACCCATCAAACCCACACCCCATGGAAGACCCACGTAAATCTCAACAAAACTTCAAAAATTACATACCTAGATGTAGTTTGATGCTAGTAGAACTCAACTATATGCTTGTATTCAATATCAAACCGTAAATCGAGCACCAATTTGATCAATCTTGTAGTTTAGGGTTTTTCTCCTTTCTTCCTCTTCTCTTGAACGACACATACATAAATAAAATGGGA
Organism: Mikania micrantha; assembly: GCA_009363875.1. Taxonomy (NCBI): domain Eukaryota; kingdom Viridiplantae; phylum Streptophyta; class Magnoliopsida; order Asterales; family Asteraceae; genus Mikania; species Mikania micrantha. The sequence continues at coordinate 31,371,521 of CM018690.1, forward strand.
ATATGAACTTTGACCATAGTCAAAGTCTTATCCCATCTAATTCCATCTTTTGCCAATTGTCACATTTGATCCCTCAAATTTTTAAAACCCTTAACTAGTTTAACTAACCAAATCAAGCTAGTTACTAGTTAACTGTAACAACCCAATTGTTATTAAAACACCCACCGAATTAAAATATAAATAATTTTTCCGTCAATTATATTATATTTTAATATTTCCCCAAAATGGGTCGTTACAAATTCTCCCCTCCTTACAAAGGTTTCGTCCCCGAAACCTCATCACCCATCAAAAGAAAATGAATGAAATTTTCGTTTTTTTCATCCTCAGATTCTCCCCCGTTATATCAGAACCCCACCGGTTCTTCCGCTGCACCTTCACCTAATTAATCGCCTCATTTCTCGATTGTTTGACCTTTCTATTTAAGACAGCCACCAATTTCTCCACGCAATTCAATTCACCATTTCTCTCCAAATTCTCCAATGGCACATAGGCCGATTCGCCCGCCAAGCATTTCTGCAATTAAGACACGTGGAATGTATTGTAAATTCCACTCTATATCTCCGGTAGCTCTAAGCGATAAGCAACCATGCCAATCCGAGCTATAACTATATTGCTCAACAAAGCGTGAGCTTAATTTCCCGCGCTTACAAGAACAATTCGCACCCTTCTGACGCGACGACTGGATCGGTTGGAGGATCTGATCTCGTGGCATGTGCATGTCGAGCTTAGGCATGCAGAAGGTGAGGGTATCCAGCTTCCTGCAGTTCCTCGGCCACGAGATTATCCTCCTCCACCTCCACCTCCACCTCCACTGTTGGACTAAAAGAACCAATGAGACTGATCAGAAAAATCTCTAAGTCTCACAGCACTTATAACAACTGAAGAAGAACACAACGGCTGACATACAATGTACAGAAGTTACAAGATCTGAAGTGATATACAACAGCTGAAGTGTAATTCATCAGATGTTGTAGTGTGTAGTTTAGTCTTCAGTAGTTTTCTTTCAGTTCTTGTAAAAGTCTGATGAGTAGTTTACTCATCAGATGTTTTAGTTTATTACTTCAGTAGTTTTAATTCTTCAGTAGTTGTAAGAGAATGTCTTCAGATGTTGTAGACATTCTCAGTAGTTTAGTTATTTCAGTTGTTTTGTTTTGTCTGTTAGGTGTCAACATCATGTGACATCATCAGACGTCACTGTCTTTATATAAGGGCAGTTGACAATTTTGTAATAAGACGAAGTTATTGCGATTGATTGAATTATTCCTTTTACAGAATTCTCTCTCTATAACAAACTTGTGCTTTACTGTTTGATTGAACTTTGTTCTTGCTATGATTGTGCTAATTCAACTTTGAATTCCGCTGCTATACTCTATTATTGAATCAATTGAGAACATCTGATCCTACAATTGGTATCAGAGCAGGTTAATCATTGATCGATTAAACAATTGATCTCTGAAACTGCTCAAATTTGTTCTCTAATTGATCGAATTAGCTGATTAAGTAAGAATTTGTTATAGATTGAAGTTTTCTGTTAACTTCTGTTGATTTGTCCTTCAATATTAATTTGTTTTGAATCAATTGATCGAAATTTGCATTAGCTTGTGTCTAATTGCTTGAATCTGTGATCATGACGACTCCAAACAATGATCCGCACAATACAGGCTCCGCAACCAAGCCTCCGATGCATGTGCGGAGTGAGTACAACATATGGCAACGTAGAATGCTACATCACCTGTCAATTAACAGTGCAGGATGTTGGAAATCTGTAGTGCATGGTCCTTATAAACCCATGATTACTGATCCTGAAACTAAACTAATGATTCCGAAACCTTCGGATATGTATTCGGATGAGGATATCAAACTGTTTGAAATTGATGCGAAAGCTCATGGTATTCTGGCCATGGCCTTGCCGAACGAGATTTACTCTGGCTTGATGCATCATGATACTGCTCATGATCTCTGGGTTGCACTGAAAGAACAATTTGGTGGAACCGATGAGGTTTTAGCAAACACAAGAGAAATCCTCGCCCAACAGTATGAGACGTTCTCTCATAGGAAGGGTGAATCATTGACTCAACAATTTGAGCGTTTCTCATGTTTAATTTCTGAGTTGAAAATGGTTAAGCAAGAATATACTAATAGTCAGATGAATAACAGATTTCTCAGATCACTGCCTGAGAGATGGGATACTTATACTATTATCCTACGCTCCAGTGCAACTCTAGAACATCTATCTCTCACCCAACTTCATGGGAAACTCTTAACATTTGAGAGAGAGGTAGAACAAAAGAGAAAATTGTCTTCATCTGGAAAACTTGCTGATGATTTTGTTCCTGGTAACACTGCTTTGATAGGTCAGGAGTCAGAGTTTAATGGGTCTGAATGTTCTTATGATGAACATATTGATTTTTCTACTAACAATTCTGAACATGCTTTTGTGGGAGTTGACGGTAATGCAGGAAATTATGGTGATAACTTGTGTTTTGTGATGGATGATTTGAAAGGAATCCCGGATGATGATCTAGAGGAGATGGACATTTTGAGTCAAATGGCATTAATCAACATCAGATCACAAAAGTTCTATAAACGAACAGGAAGAAAGTTCCCTGGATTATCTGGCAAAACCAAAGTTGGATTTGACAAAGGGAAGCTGAGGTGCCATAAGTGTCATAGATTTGGTCACTTTGCTAGGGAGTGCAAATCTACTGGTTCTAACTCTGCTGCACCTTTTGTGACTTTTCCAAGCAACAACCCATCAAGCAAAGGATCACAATCCTCTGGTACTAGTCAACAACAATTCTATCCAGCTCACTTTGTTCAACAAAATCCTATGCCATATCCATATCCTTGTTTCTACATGCCTCAACCTACACACACTCCAGCATTAATTCCTTCACAATCACCTGCTCTTCCTGATACCAGCAAATCTCAAACCAATCAACAGTCTCAACAACAACAGCATCAAAGTTTCTTTACTCCTGGAGTAGTTGATTGGAGTAGTCTACCTGATGATTTATCTGACTTCAACATGCAGCCTTATTCTGAAAATGGTCCACATGGTGGAGACAATCCTTTTGGAAATCTTGCATTGATGGCTATTGATTCAACTGACAACTCTTGTCAATCTTCTTCAACATCACAGGTATCTTCTGAATCAAAAGCTAAGTTATGCTCAGAGTCATGTATTTCAGCATTTGCTTCCATAAGGGAAATAAATGTAGAATTGATAAATGAGAAATTTGAATTAGAGAAGGCTGTGGCTAAAAACAAAACTAAGTTTGAAAAAGCTTTAAATGAAAAAGAGTCTGATATTTATAAACTTAAATGTTTGTTATCTGATGAAAAAGCTAGAGTGGAAGTCATGCTTGTGAAGCATAATGATCTGAAACAAACACTTGCAGCAACCCAAGTAGAATGTGCAAGATGGGTTGAATCTTGCAAGGGGTTTGAGTTGTTGTTAAACAAACAAACAGCATCAAATGTGAAGTTTGGTATTGGATACAATCACACTGCTCCTCCAACTGATTATACACCAAAAAATCTTAACTGTGAGTCTGAAGGAGACAGTGTATACCAATCCACCAAATCTTCAGAAAAGTCTGATGCTGAAGAATCATTTGAAAGTGATTCAAGTGCCTGCAAATCTGAGTCTGAAACTATTGACATTGAAACTTATTCTTATTCTCTTGGATGTACAAATGTTATCCAGGATGAAACATGTCAGGATAGTGTTTTAATTGAGATTAACCCTGATGAAAAGGTTTCAAATGAATTAAATTTAAAACTGGTTAAGTCAGATGGGCATGGCACTGGAGAGAAAGATGCACGGCTTCTGATAAGTCAGAATCACTCATCAGTAGTTGTAGAAAAAGCTGATGGCACAACTACTGATAAGTGGAAAAGGGTTGATAGACAAGTGCTGAAGAATACCTCTTCAGAGGTTGTCAGCACATCAGCTGTTATCAATTTGTCTACAAATACTGATGTTTCAAATGTGCTGAAGAACAAAAACTCAGTATCTAAGTCATCAGTACTTGTAGATAATCACAAGGGAAAGCAAAAGAGGGTGCCTTGTGAAATTTGTAGGCTGTTTAATCATTCCACTGATGATTGCTGGTACAGAAAAGGTTCTAAATTCAACAAAATAAAGCATAAAAACAAAAACCTTCTCAAAATGAAAACTGAATTTCGTTCCAAGTTTGTACCAGAATCATCTGTCAGTTCAAAGACTGGAAACACCTCACATGGAACTGAATCAAATAAGTTCAAGAAAGGTAAGGAGGTGGTTCCAGATTCAAAGAAACAACACTTGAAAAATTCTTCATCAGTTAAAGAAACTAAAGTGTTAAAACCCAAAAATCCAAAGTCAGGTCAAAATGTGTCTAATGAAATCAAAATCTTGACACAAAATCATAATCAACTGATGTTAATGATGCAACAACTGCTAGGAAGAGTCAATCTGGCAGAGGCATCTGTTGATTCATTTCCTAAAAAGAAATCAAAATCAAAAGTCAAAGCAAAATCTTCTAATAAGAATGCTTCAAGTGTTGCTTCAACTGACACTGCTCATTTTGTTTATTCATGTGTTAACAGACCCAAAACCAAAATGGTTTGGGTCCCAAAGTCTAACTGAGTGTGTTGTTGTATGCAGGGTCCTTCAGCATGCCAAAATAGCATCTGGTATGTTGATAGTGGAGGATCCATGCATATGACTGGGAGCAGATCTCTCCTTCAAAATTATTTTACTGGAAGGAAGGGATTTGTATCCTTTGGAAATGATGCTAAGGGTTACATTATTGGGAAAGGTATGGTAACAAATGGTGAAATTAGGTTTGATGATGTGAATCATGTTGAAAATCTTAAGTACAATCTTCTGAGTGTTAGTCAAATGTGTGATAAGGGTCATGTTTCTCTTTTCACTACGCAAGATTGTAGGATTTTATCTTCTGATGTAATGCCTTTGATTAGCAAAGTTTTAGATGAGTATACACTTCTTAAGGCTAACAGAGTGGGAAAGGTATATGCCTTTGATTTATCTAAGAATATCTCTGTCAAGGGTCATCCTTGTTTATTCTCTAAGGCCTCTTTCAAAGAATCAAATCTGTGGCATAGAAGATTAGGTCATGTGAACATCAAAAACATGAATCAATTGGTGAAACATGGTTTGGTTAGAGGTCTTCCTTTAAAGGACTTTAGTTGTGATGAGAATTGTACTGCCTGCTTGAAAGGAAAGCAACACAAAGTCTCTTTTCCTCCAATTGGAGATTCCAAATCCACTGGTTGCCTGCAACTACTGCACATGGATTTGTTTGGTCCTGTGCAGATAATGTCTATGGCAAAGAAGAAGTATTGTCTAGTTATTGTTGATGACTATTCAAAATTTGTCTGGACTTTCTTCTTACACTCAAAAGGTGAGGTTGCCAAGGCTATTATGAATTTTGTGTTGTTTGCTGAAAAGCAATATTCTATTCCTATCAAGTGTGTTAGGAGTGATAATGGCACTGAATTCAGAAATCACCTTCTGGATGAATTTTATCAAATAAATTTTAATTTCTTTTCAAAAACCCAAAAATATTTTCAATTTTTCTTTTCAAATGAAATTTTTTTTTACCTTGAAACTTTTTGATATTTTCAGTAAATACTGATACATATCAAAAGTACTGATTCAAGGAAAAATATGACCTTTTCTAATACTCTAAGTTACAAGTACTGATGAGTATTGATTCACTAAGTACTGAAGGTCAAACATTGCTTACAAGTTCTGATGAACACATTGTTCATAAGTTCTGATAAACAAATTTCCACAAAGTTCTGATGAACAAATTGTTTACAAGTTCTGATGAACACATTGTTTACAAGTTCTGATGAACAAAATTTCCACAAAGTTCTGATGAACAAATTGCTTACAAGTTCTGATGAACACATTGTTCACAAGTTCTGATGAACAAAATTTCCACAAAGTCTGATGAACAACTGATGAAAACAACTGCTGAACAAAACTGTCGACAACACCTGATGAGTAATTTTACTCTTCAGTTGTTTTAACTTCTGTTGTTTTCTCTATTTAACTCAACCTTCTTCAGTTGTTTCATTATCACTTTCTCAGAACTTTCCATATTTTTCAAAAACCTATTTTCCCTCTCCAGTCTTTGCATCCATGGCGTCAATCACCTTGAAACCTCGACACAATTCCGTTGCTTATCTGACCAAATCCTCCTTTTGGTCAAAGTTTGATGAAGCTGTGGACTTGATGACCTCCTCTCAATTCAAAACTGCCTTTCTTCTCAATCCAACTCTGTATGTCGATTCCATTCATCAATTTTGGATGAATGTTCACAGGAGTCATCTCACTTCGATCCACAGTTAATGGTCATAATGTGCACATCAGCCCCGCTGAACTCAGGGAGGTTCTTCAGCTTGATGATGCTAACCTGGTCACTCAGTTTCCTAAGAGCGTCACTGACCTCTGTTTTACAAGTCATGAATACCAGGGTGACCTGAGTGATTCCACACTTTTCAAGAAGCACTTCAATGACCCAGAGCGCCTGATATTCCATATGATCAACATCTGCTTGGCTCCGAAGTCTTCTTCATGGGACCAAATGTCCTCTCGATGGCAACAGGTATTGTATTCTATCCTAGAATCTCAAAAGCTAAATTTTTCTCAAATACTCTTTTCTGAATTAACTGAACATGCTGGTAAGCCTGTTTCTTCTAGATGGCTACTCTATCCACGTTTTATCATGGCCATCATAGAGAAACAGCTTCAGCAAAATGGCCTTGTTGGTCAGGGGATCTCTGCTCCAGCAGTTTTGTTGGAAGTATATTCCCGACACAACTCTAACCCTACTCTCAAAGAGGCTGCCCGAAAGCTAAAACCCAAGCAGAGGGAACCCACAGCCTCCACCACAAAATCCAAATCCAGAGTCCCCACTAAACCAAAATCCAAACAAACCAAAAAGGCTGCTCAGGGAAATGAGTCCCCTGAGTCTGCCCATGCCTCACCAAGGCATGACATGGCCACTGGGAGTAGTCAACCAGTGATCCATCCGACTCCACCGGCTCAAACCGCCCAGGATTCCTCTCAACAGGAACCTGGTGCAACCTTTGAAGGGGCAGACACATTTCTAGAACCTCTTTCAGTTGAAAAGGTTTCTATTGAACAGCACCAATCTCCCCGGGTGCACTCTCTTTCAAAGCCAATTCCTATGGAAACCACCCCAGATAGTCCCACTTTTGTTATTGAAAACATCCTGGATCAGTTGAACACTCCTATCCCCTCCCAGACACCTATCACTACTGGGATAAGCTCCAACATTGAGGGGGAGGATAAAAGTGTCTCTGATAGCCCACAGGATTATGACTACCACATCAGATCTCCTAGTGTGGAAAGAGAGATTCTGATATCTGACAAGGCTGCTACTTCATCACCTCCATCATTTGGAGTGATTGATAGTGGTACCATTGCTAAGACCTTGTCAGAGGCAACAACTGATGAAGGGGTTACCCCTGAGGTTGGAAGTCCCCAGAACCAAGAAAAAGGGGCACCTGATCATGTTGAGCCACACTCAACTCAGGTAGATCCTGATAATCTCAGGAGGTCAGATGATTTAGCTAAGGCTACTGATGACCAAAGAACACTTGCTGAGGTTCTGAAACAGAATCAAATCCTTGAGGCTGAGGGATGTAGACTCAATGAGCTACTCACCAAAATGTCCAAGGACAAAAGACCATCTTCCCCAATTACCCCACAGATGGCACCTTCTCATCCTGAAGGTCACCAAAACACTTCCCCCACTACTTCACAATTTCAAATGCCACCAGCCTTTGCTTCAGGCACTAATCCTTTGGGTTCTAGCCCCCCAGAGGCATTAGCTGCTGCATTTCTAAATATCCTCCCTCTCATCACTCCATTACTGAAAACAATTATTGTTCAAGCCCTTGATGAGAGGCTACCCTCCAAATCTCAAATTCAACAAATGGTTGATGAGGCTGTGACTGCCAGACTTACCACTCTACATACTCCTTCTTCCCCTGCAGCCAAAAAGGGGGAGTTAGGAACAGAGTCAGTCACAACTTCAGCTTCCAAAAGGCCAAGATCTGAAGATGTTGCTTCTGAACGGTCTCCTGCAATTCAAGTGACTTATAAGAGACAGAAGAAGAAACCTGTTGAGGTTATCAACAGAGCTGATGAGGAGGTTGAGCAGGAAATGGCTGAGAAAGTAATTGAAGCAAGTGCAGAACAAGTGGAAGTTACAACCTCTGATGTACAAGAAACTGAACCAGAGGAGATACAAAATCAAGAGGTTCAAACTCAGGTTGTTGAGGTAAGGGCTCCTCTAAAGAAAAGAAGGCAACTGAGAATTCAAGAAGAAGAGGGTTCTGATGAAGAAGACAGGATGCCTATCTCTACAGTTATCAAGCCAAATGTTCAAAAGCCTGCACCATCAACAACTGGGTTGGATCTGTCAATTCAAAAGAAGAAGGTATCTCTTCCTGCCAAATATGTGCCTGAGAAGCCACTGGTGTTGGGACAACATCCAAAGCTCACACCAGAATCTCAAATGTTGGCAGTAAAAGTGAAGCTTGAAGAAGAAGAGAACCAGAAACAGCATGATGAGCAAATCCTAAAGATGGTTGATAAGGATTATCCTCAGACATCAACCATTATTGCAATGAAGAAAGAAGCTCAAAGGTTGTATGCTCTGAGGTTCACCTACCAGTATAGGAAGGAACAGATTAGAATGTGGCCTGATCCAAGAATCATTCATAGGATCCACAAGAGAGAGGCTCCAGCATCTTATGCCAGAAGAATCAGAAGGGTCTTAAGTGCTGACATTATGCTAGGGTCAGTACTTGATCCTTGGGAGATAATCAATGACTTCAAGAGTGTGTACAACTCTGGCTCAAAAGCTCCAAAGTTTATAGAAAACAAAATGATCAAGAAAGGCTTGGTATATAGGAAACTTGAAAATGTTCAACAAAATGAGCTTTCTCTATTTTTGGAAGGGAAGCATCCTGATGAGTTTGTATACAGAGAGATTACTAGAGTTGAGCTGAATGATGGGACAACGGCCAGGTACTTGTCTGAGTACTATGGACCTGAGTCTTTCTTTGAAGGTGAACCTGAGAGGCTGACTCCAGAAGAGAAGGTAATACTGCTTGAGGCATATGTCAGGGAGTCCTTCAGGTTAGTATATAATCAATAGCTTTAATGAGAGGGGTTAATGCTCATAGTCCATTTCCCCAATGGAGTTCCCTCTCATATTTTGCTTGTTAGATTTTTGGAAGCTGTTGATTATCAGGCATACACTTTAACTGGTCATTTTGATACTGATCTCAAAGAAAAAGACTTTTCTTTCAGCCTGGGAGTAAATAAGTGAGACCATCAATAAATTAGAGGTTTTTGGCTGCATTGGTTCAGGGGGAGTTTGTTGGACTAAAAGAACCAATGAGACTGATCAGAAAAATCTCTAAGTCTCACAGCACTTATAACAACTGAAGAAGAACACAACGGCTGACATACAATGTACAGAAGTTACAAGATCTGAAGTGATATACAACAGCTGAAGTGTAATTCATCAGATGTTGTAGTGTGTAGTTTAGTCTTCAGTAGTTTTCTTTCAGTTCTTGTAAAAGTCTGATGAGTAGTTTACTCATCAGATGTTTTAGTTTATTACTTCAGTAGTTTTAATTCTTCAGTAGTTGTAAGAGAATGTCTTCAGATGTTGTAGACATTCTCAGTAGTTTAGTTATTTCAGTTGTTTTGTTTTGTCTGTTAGGTGTCAACATCATGTGACATCATCAGACGTCACTGTCTTTATATAAGGGCAGTTGACAATTTTGTAAAAAGACGAAGTTAATGATCTGAATGAAATATTCCTTTTGCAGAAACTTTCTCTCTCTATAACAAACTTATTGTTTACTGTTTGATTAACTTTGTTCTTGCTGTGATTATGCTAATTCTGTGTTGAAATCCGCTGCTATACTCTATTATTGTATCAATTGAGAACATCTGATCCTACATCCACCTTCACCTTAGTATTTTCAGTCTTATTTGTATTTGTTAAACATACACTTGTATTCATGTTTATGGTTTGTATATATTTGGTTGATGATGCGTGCATATATCTGGTTGTTTTAGTTAGTGATGTGTGTTTATTATTTAAATATGTTTTGTTGGTGATACGTGTTTATTATTATATGTTTTGTTGTTGATGCGTGTTTATTATTTAAATATGTTTTGGATGGTGATGCATTATTTATCGTATTATTCTGTAACATCAGTATGCTTAAACAAAGAACATCATTCATATATCAATTAATTAATATATTTAAATTTTATTTAAATCGAAAAATTAAAACATTTTTAGCTTTCAAAACTAAAAGTTTTAAAAAACAATTAAAAAATAAACGAACTGAGAGACCGTAAAAAATAAAAAACAAGTTTTAAACAAAAAAATATTAGATTTTTACAAACAAAAAAACATGCGTTTAAAAAAATAACTAAACTTTTACGTACGAGAGATACGTCGTCGTAAAGTATAAATGCTACGAGAGATACGTCGCAAAATACGCAAAATATAAAAATAGTTTTTAAACAAAAATTTTATATTTTGTTAATATTTTTTAACAAAAAAAACTATATTTTTACACCCCAAAAATCATACCCAAACCCCCCAAATCACACTCAAACGCCCCAAGCTTCTGCGTTTGTTTTTTTTAACCCTATACGCCCCGTAGTGGTCACTATGTGGCGTATAGGTCCTGAAAAAGCTGACAAAAGAATTCTGTCGTTTAAGGTTTTCAGTCTGTGGCTAAAACGCCCCGTAGTGACCACTACGCCACTACGGGGCGTATGGGTGGCGGCGGGGTGTTGAATTAAAATTCTGGGGTGTTGAATTAAAATTCTGGGGTGTGTAGATAACCACACCCATATAAAAATGTAAACAGGTACAAAAACAATAATTAACTTAGGAACAAATCAAGAATTTGTCTCATTAAACTTGCCAAAGTCAAATTACTTTTCACAGGAAAATCAAAGTGTAATCATTTTACGGTAATCACCTGACTAGAAGCAACAAAGGAAATGGAATATTTGATGCACACTTTTTTAGCAACTCTTTAAAGATTTTTTTTTTTTTTATTTTTACAGCAATTAACTATTCAATGTTTCATAATTAAAACCACGATCGATTGTGCTAAAGCTTATACCTTTCAATCTTTCATTCTTTATACTCGATATTGTACGACACTTTGTTTTCCCCAAAAACTATTTGAAATTTGGTTCTCAGTTCTCACACAGAATACACATACTTTTATTGCCCTAATGGCCCAACAATATTAAGAATAATCAATTAAATACACGTAAGAAACTTTTTTTTTTAAGTTTTGCTCCAAAGTCATGAAGGCCCAAGTAGGGGTGTTCAAAAAAATCCGTATCCGAATCCGAAATCGAAATATCCGAAAATCTGAATCCGAAATATCCGGAAGTCCGGAGATCCAATATCCGGAAGTCTGGAAGTTCGGAAGTCCGGATTCGGATTCGGATAGTAATTTTGAAAATTTCGGATAGTTCGGATATCCGAACTATCCGAAATAGTTATTTTTCGGATATTTTTTGGATATTCGGATATTTTTTCGGATATTCGGATATTTTTCGGATATTCGGATATTTTTTCGGATAGTTTTTCGGATATTCGGATATTTTTCGGATATTTCGGATATCGGGATGTATTTTTTTCCTTTTTTTAGAGTTCGGATATCTAAACGGATATCCGAACTTCGGATATCCGAAATTTCGGATTCGGATTCAGATTCGGATAGTGAAAACCACTATCCGAAATTTTCGGATATCTGAAATTCGGATATCCGAATTTGAACACCCCTAGGCCCAAGGCCGATACTAGCATTTTTTTAAAAATTGTGCTTTTTCATAGATAAGAGCATAGGTGTTCTGATATGTAAGACATCTAAAATAACTTGAGAGGCTCATTACTTCAATTAGTCCTTTTTATAGCCTTATTTTAAAGTTTATATTGTTTTGTTGTCCCATGATTTCATCCTAAACCAATCTGACAATGTAATTTAAATAAAAACAATTTTTCTCTTACGATGTCTATAGTATAAGCAATTTGTAGTTCGTTTGTGACCATGAGGGCTTGAATGATAATCTACTACTCCAATGAATTTTGCCTAAAACTTTTTATTTCCAATATTTGGCATTTTTTGTTTGAATCTCTTTAAATCAATATATTCTTGTTTTTTGACTGCTTGGACTCTCTTTTGTTGTGTGTTGATTACTCCTAATTAATGCATGATGGTTATTTCTTATTTGTGATACTAATTTGACATTTTCTGATATTTATAAACTTTCATATATAAGAGGATGGTTGATAATAATAAATCTATAAAAAAGTGTAATTTATATTTTCCTTTAAGGTTCCAGAAAATGTGGTCACCACTGACTTAATTGTTAAGTTCTAGCTCATCAAACACTCATTTAAAGGTTTGAAAGTTGTTCAAAGAAGCATCACCCATTATGCCTTCTGGCTTTCTGTCTCTTATCTTAGTGGCCACACAAGGGAACATCTAAAAAACTTTCAGAATTTTTTTGGTACCAGCATAACCATATGGCCTATTATTTATAATATTTACCCTCTAATTTCATTTTACATTACTTGAGCTTTTATGCCCAAAATATATACCTCTAGCTATAAATGATGGTAGCAAAAGTCACTAACCAAACTCCTCAGCTTTTAAAATTTGAGTAAAACTCACCTTCAACTTGTAAAATGTTATTTTAACTTTTTAAGTTTATAAACTTTGGAGTTTATCCCCTATAGTATGTATATAATCCGATATTTTATCAATAACTTTTGTTCGTTAATTTAAAAAAATCATAATTGTAGGTTATATTAATTGATGGTAATATGCTGGCTAAATAACATTGCTACCGTAATAGAATTGACCCATATTTATGTTTCAATTTTCATAACTAAATCTTCGTAACTACACACAATTCTTTTGTTTACTTAACCACATTAATGTAACTAATTTTTCACACGTAATGAAGTTTGTAAATTTATTGCATCACACTATACTACTTTTAACTTTCTATTTTTTTTTTCATTTACACAACTTTTAACATATGTAATACTATATCATACATAAAATAATAATGCTTATATTTATGTTTTAGTGTTCATAACCAAATTTTTCATGTCATCATATGCATCTTTCAATCATACCAAACCACTACAGCGAGTAGCAAGTTTGTTCATTCGTCTCATTTTTTTTTTGAACGACTTGGTACGACGACTCCCAAGACAGGATTTCAACCATCTCATCGGATTTGACGCTTTTGGGCGTACGCCCGACCCACCCCATGAGAAATCCCACAACTGGGTAAACACATATTTGCCTCAGCAAATATGCTTCGGTCCAGATTCGAACCTAAGACCTAGTATAAAGAAGTTAAGAGACTGCTCTTAAGCTACAAGTCCTTTAGTTCATTTATCTCATTTACTTATAAATACCTCCCCACCTCCATCTTAACCCCACCCTGATCCAAAAAAAAACATATATCTGACTTGATGTTGACAAATAAACATATCTCATTCTTATACAATTAGCTTATAAATAATAAATATTAAAAATATAGAAAAATGTTTAAATAAAAAATGTTTTTACCTTAAAAAGTATGAATCGATAATAGTTTGCATTGTAGAAAAAAAATGAAAAAAATAATAATTTGTGTATAATATTTTTGCTAATTTATTTCAAATTTCCTTCTCTTTTTTAAATGTACATTTTCTTTCATACGACATCACTTAAACAAATTAACCATAAATTTAATATTTTTTTATCTTTAATATAAGTATAATGTCGATATATAAAAAAATTAAAATAATATACTAAAGTTTATATATTACATGTATTATATTTTTAAAACATAAACTAGATCTTGTGAAAAGTGTACTAGTTTTTTTGTCGAATATAGTCCATAAAAACTAAAAATCCATAAAAAATGCAATTTAGAAAAAAAAAACATAAAAATATATTAATAAATATATTATACAACAAAAATATTATACAACACAATAACATGTGGCGGACCCAGAAATTTTTTTAATAGGGGTCGGAACTTTATTGGGGCTATTGTATGTCATTAAATATTTCATTTTCTGGACCGATTAGAATTGGGTCTGGTCAGATTATCAAAAAAAAATGAAAAAACAAAAGTAAATCAAAAACCATTATAGTTGTTACTCCTATTTATGTCAAAAATTCGATCTTTTTAAGTTACAGATAATGCATATTGGGTTATTTGAGTATTAATTTTATTAATTTTGCTTTCCAATCGGTTTTAAATTGGGCTTCAACAGTGTTATCAAAATTTCGTGGGGGTCGGTGTCAAAATTTCTTGGGGGTCGGTTAAGATCAGATCGTATATAGAGCACTTTAAAATAAAAGCTCATGAAGGTCAGCCGACCCCCATAAAATAGGCTAGGTCCGCCACTGGATATAAAAAAAGTATACCAACACAATATTCAAATTAAGAAGAAAAAATGCTCAATTTTTTAATGTGATTATTTCAAAAAAAAAATTTGTTGTATGAAAAGGTGATGAAATTTAAAAATAAAAGAATTTTAAAAAAGTTAAAAAATATATCTTTTTCAATTAACTCTTCTACTTTTTTTTAATATTAACTATTGATTTAAAATTAGATAACTATAAGATTTACTCTTTTACCATTGGGCTTATAGCCTAGTGGTACTTCTTGACCACCAGCAATAGGAGGTCTTGTGTTTGAGTCTCGCTCAGAGCAAAAAATGTTCTGGGTGAGCTAGGGGGTTTTCTCAGTGTAAGTTTCCTCCTAGATGGTGTGGCGGTTTCTCGATTCGGTACTCGCCAATGTTTCCGGGGGTTGATAGCGGTCTGTGATCGCAGCGCGTGGGTTGTTGGGTCCGAGGACTTGTTTAGCTGTTCAAAAAAAATATAAGATTTACTCTTTTTATGTAAATTTTAAGGGTTTTACTTCTAAAAATATAGTTTCGAGGCGTTCAAACTATGAAAAGATACGAAATACGTTTTACACTGTTATTTAAAATTTGAAAACTATAAGATCTACTCTTTTTAAGTAAATTTTTTTTAAAAGATGTACTCCTAAAAATATTGTTTTTGAGGCATTTGAAACTGTGAAAAGATAGGAAAATACATTTTTAATAATATTATATGTTCTATTTTTGGACTGAAAAAATAAACCAAAATAGATTATTCCACTCAGAATATATCGAATTAGCACCAACGATATGAATCATAAACTCTGCAATTTCCATATCATTTCACTATATTCAAATGGAAAGAAGTATACCAATGCTATATTCAAATTAAGAAAAAATAGTTTTTGAGGTGTTAAAACTGTAAAAAGATACGAAAATACATTTTTACAAACATCGTATGCTCTATTTCTGGACTGAAAAAATAAATGAAAATATATTATTCCATATCATTTCACCATGAAAAATTCAATAAAATTCAGGTGAATCAGTATTTCCAAAACAAGAAAATGAAGGTATATGCATTTAGAAGAATCTTAAACCACATTCATCAAATCATCGAAAGTCGTCCTACAAATTGGACAAGTTCTTCTATGAACCAACCAAAGGTCAATACAATGGCTATGAAACACATGCTCACAGCTTGGAAATCTTTTGCATACCTCAAGATCTTTAAAATCATCCAAACAAATTGAACAACTTAATGATTCTTCAATTCCTTCATTGATCTTATGGTTGAAAGACCGCAACGTTTGCAACTCCTGTCGTGACAACCCAGAAGACGGATGGTCAGCTCCATGCGGGTCAACTCTAAAAAGTTCTGATTTGGAAATGAATCCGATAATCGCATAAACTATCATCAAATAAAGGGTGACAATGGAGATTATGCAAAGCAGAGAGAGGGGTGGAGGAGGGAGCACCATTCTTGACAATCAGAAAGAAGAAATGGAAGTTGGTGTTTTTTGAATATTTAATAAGAAAGAAGGTGAGGAGTTGTTAAAAGTAATTAAAAATGGGTTTGACCCTAAAAAAATAAAAAAATAATGAAAATATATTTAGTTGGGTTGGAAGGCATCCCTTGACTTTGTTAAAGATTAGCTTCAACTGCAAATAATGGAAGAACCTGCAGAGGACTAAGCCTATTATTGAATACCAATGATCATAGATTATTATATAATCTAAAATGATATTTTATTTTATAACAGGTTATCAAAATCTAGATTATATTTAGCAATCTATTAGAAAGTAAAGAACTTTCAGCTTACTATAAAAACATATTTTTGTCATAAATTATGTAAAAAATTATTGTTATGGCATCAGCTGGTTTGAAAGTTATATTCCAACCATTATGATGCCAAGTCTGAACAGAAAACTGGGCATCATCCTTCAAGTTGTTAAGGTTAATGAACATGTCATCAAACATTTGGTGGCCAAGATATCTAAAACAAATACTTGGTTGACAAGCTATCCAAAGTCCCACATTTTTTCTTAAATTTGCAGCAACATTCAATGTATAATAAAGAAAAATGACTGTATCAAGATCTATAAAACAGCTTGATTTCACAATCTTATTCAGCAAAACAAAACATGTTGATCACATCAAGAAATGACATGAATTATTATGCTCATGCAACACAAGTCGTGCAGAACGAATGGTTGATAAGAGTTAGCGTAATACATTATATATCAGCTACGTTATCATCCGGTTTAGTAGTAGTTTGAGACAACTTCATCAACATCAAGTAGTAATTATATCTTGGGCAGTTGAGTTGTTGGCTCTGAAGGCACGTCCGCACTTGCCTGCCGAAGAAATAAAAACAAATTCTGGTTGGTAATTTAATCTTATATTGTTTAAAAAGATTATGAATTTGCATCTTTTTGTACCTCAAGATATCTTGTTAGCAACTTGGTGGTACTATAATTGAACCCCTCAACTGATTCTCCTTTCTTACGAGATGCATGAAGTTGCCTTCTGACTTGGGATGCAAGTGACTGAAAATTTAACATACCAATAAAATTTACTTGCCTTCTGATTAATGAGCTTTACATATTTTATGAATAAAACATATATAACATAAAGATCAAATGCAAAGTGATTTTTTCACACAAAGTGTTTGGACCATTGACCTCATTAATATGAAGATTGAGGCGAGACAAAAAAGGTACAATAAAATCAAGAATTTACTATCTTAATTTGAGTATACTATTGATATATTATTTAAAATAAACAATATTTTTATAAAATTTTGACGCATTGTTGAGTATGTATGTATATATTTTATAATAATGCATACCTTTCCTAGTTCAACTCCCCATTGATCAAAAGAGTTGATTCCCCAAATGAAACCTTCTACAGCAATTCTGTGCTCATAGATAGCTAGCAACTGTCAGCAGAGGGAAAGATTTTGTAAGATGATGTCCGCATCAGATACATTGATGTAAGCAAACTTTATATTGGTCAAACCTGTCCAATTCTATATGCATCCAATGATGGAAGTAGAAGACTAAGTGATGGCCTGTTCCCAGTGAAGGTCTGTTAATGAAGTTTGAATTAATCATTAATTTAGTGTTCATTTAAAAGCCGAAAAAATTGTATAAACTATGAAGAATATCAATCACCTTGTGAGGAACAAGATGAGATGCAACATTCTCATTTTGCAACTGTTCAGGAGTCTGGAAAGAAGATAAAATCATGTTGGAGTTCATATTTTTCTTATGAGTGAATTTTAATTGGACACGTAAAGGTTATGCAATCAAATTACCTTCCCATAAGCAAGAGCATCAGGTTGTGCAAAAAAGTTAGACATGAGCTCATCATGGTTATTTACCACTTCATCTGTAAACCAAACTTTAGATAATAACCAAAGATGGGAATAAGAGGAAAAAAAAAATGAAAGTAAAACTGAACCTCTAAGGTAGACAGGTTGTTGGCTTTTCACAATACCGATAAAATCGCAAGGAATAACACGCCCCTGAAAACTCCAAAATCAAGTATAAAGAAAAAGAGCTTTCAGGAGATGCAAAAATGAAAAATTATATGCTCTAGGCTGGCACAAGCTATGTTATAAAAGTATAAAATTGCCATCACAGTACACACTTACCTGATGAATTAACTGGTAAAAACTATGTTGACCATTCGTTCCAGGTTCACCAAAATCAATTTCACCTGCTTCAAAAGGAAGGCGAACACCATCTATGGATACTCCTTTCCCGTTACTCTCCATGCTAACCTATACATTAAAATTTGAAATGCAAATATTCAAATATGATAAAACATATGCGATATATATATATATTAATCTACCTGTTGAATGTGTGGAGCAAGCTTTTCAAGAGCCTGAGTGTAAGGTAGGATAGCCTAGGAAACATAAGAAAGGTTATGTTAATTAATTTAACTAAGAACATGTGAATTGAGTTGGGTTTTGTAAATAAAAACTCACTCGTGCAGGATATCCAAGAAAAGAGACATTCCATACGCTCAATAAACCCAAAAGAACCTGAAAAAAAATACATATAATGTCAATGAATAGAATGTTTAAAAGGCATAACAAGCACAAAGACGATACAAAATGTAAAGGTGTACATATATGTGCATACAGGTATATTATTCTCATACGGAGCCGAATGGAAATGCTGATCAATGCTTCTAGCACCATTTAGGAATCTATAAATTAGTGAATTCGCATCAGTAAAAATAAAGAAATGAAATCAGATTTATGCAGTGGGGTTAGAGAAGATGCAGTTCATATGTTACTGTACTTCTCAATGACTGAGAAACCGTATTGGAGAGATAAAGGTAATACTCCAACAGCACTGCAAACTGAAATGGATTACAATGATCAATCACATGAATAAATGAATAATTATACTAAGAAAATGGATTTTTTTTATATAATAATTTAAGTAATAACAAACTATCTTACCACTGTATCGGCCTCCTACCCAGTCCCAGAATGCAAAAGCATTATTTGGATCAATCCCAAACTTCTCCACAAGCTGCATAAATATATATTTAAAAAGGTAAAAACCTAAGGTGAAGCAAGATGATTCGCCATCTTACATGTTCCATAAACTATTTTCCAATAGTCCTTTGTACCTCCAGAATTAGTTACAATAGAATGCTCATACAACTATAAAATCATATAAAAAAATTTATGACAAATAATCACGACAGAAACTAAAGCTGGATATGACAAGTGAACAAAACAAACCAAAAGAATACACAAGGTCACGTCAGTTTTGTGAATCAAACCTTAAGATTTGTGCTAACAGCTACCATGTGCTTTGAAACAGCTTGCGGCCTAGAAACAGTAGATAAAAGGACCAACGTATATGAGAGGATAAAAGAAGGCATGATTTCTTTAATTATTTAGTATAACAAAATTTTATTAAAATTTGTAACATTGCTATTTGATCCACAAAATTTAATAGAAACACAGGCTGGTGCACTAACCCTAAAGCAGATGAGATCCATTCCCTCAATGTACGTGCATTCAGCATGGTCTCAGCTGTAGTAAAAGTCTTGGAAACTACAACAACTGCATTTCATACAAAAAATACCATTAATCGCAAAAAGATATAGTGTTAGGTGCTTTGAAATTGAAAAACATATACGATACATTATAAAGTGAAGTTACATCACCTAATGTGGTCTCTGGATCCAAGCCTGAAATATTTCTGGCAACATCCACTGGATCAACATTAGCTAGACTGCAGAAATATCCAGGATATATAAGTAAATATTGCTGTCGCATAAGCAGAATGGCAGGGAACATGCTTTATATGGAAAGAAGTGATATGAAATCATGTAAATAAAAATCATTATAAGTTCGTTTATGTAAGCAAGCAGCATGAGATTAGATTTTTACAATTAACCAATAAAAGTGTAGGTAGTTCCATAAAATGTTCAACTTTGCTCATTAAGAAAATAAGACACCCGCAAAGAGAAATATAACTGTTCTTTTTCACAACAATTTTCTCTCTATCTTTATAAATACAGACATAAATATCTAATTTCATGTTTACATTATCAACACAAGCTCCAAAAGAAAAGAATGTAAAAAGTATAAGGAAATATCATATTCATATTAACAATGTTTCAAGAATTATGTGCAATTCCCATTGTGCTATGAAGTTAAGAGCTTCAATAACTCAGTTGGAGGCAACGTTCCTAATTAACCTTCAATTCTAGATAAATAACCAAGCAGGTCTCATAATGGCACTCACATTATGTTATTTTAAAATCATTATGATACAGTTTACTTCTAAAGCCCAAGAACTCATGATGGTTTAACAATCCTGTTAATCATTTGAACTTGATGCAGATACAGTAGTTGGGGTGTTAGTATCATTGAAAGAATGGGGATTCTGTTTGGTTCATGCAGTCTCAAACTGTTAATTTATTTGATAAAATGAACTGCACACCTAGGAAGTAATTCTTTTTAGAATGCCATTTGGTCTGAGAAATACATGAATAAAATAAGTTCTAATGTTCTAACAATAAAAAAAGTTCTAATGTTCTAACAATAAAAAAAAGTTCTAATGTTCTAACAATAAAAAAGGTTCTAATGATCTATTAATAAAATATCTCAAATACCTTTTATATATAATATAAAAAAGGGGAAATTGTTAGCCTGATACTGGGCTTAGGCTGGAGTCCATTTAACCTTTTGGACTACATTTAGATCATTAAAGTTGCACCTATCTTGGAAAACTATGCTATCACACATTGGCATATCCAAAAGTCCAGAAAGTCCCATCATCATCATTCCAAAATTAATCCATCTTTACTCCTGTAGTTTATTTTCAAACAAATACCCAGCTTTATTTCATCACCAGCATTATAATACTTGACAACTGTTAGGTTTACGAAGGCCTTTAGGGAGATTAGGGCAGCCGGCCCTAGTCCGGCCCTATGTCCGGCCCGTTAGTTGTTTAACCTAATTGTAATCTCTATAAATACCCGTATCATGTAATTGTAATCTTTGGTCTGAACTTAATGATAAATACCTAGTTGCAGCCCGTGGACGTAGGTTCCCCACTGGAACCGAACCACGTAAAATTCTTGTGTCGTATCGTTTATTATTTTCTCGTCTGCGTGATTATCGTGTGTTAGTGTGTGTGTGATACCCAACAACTGGTACCAAAGCTGGGTTCTGAGTTTCATCACTAACCATCACTGTTCTGCCGGAATCGCCGCGACCGGCCGCCGGAGTCGCCGCCGCTGCTGTTGCTCTTGCCGGATTAGGGTTCCGACGCCGTCACTGCCGGATTAGGATTCCGGAGCCGGCGCCGCCGCCGCCACCACTGCCGGATTAGGGTTCCGGCGAACCTGATTTGACCAGAAAAGTCCGATTCCGACTTGAATCGTTCTGATTGCAGCAGTTTGTTGCTGTTCGGGGCTGCTTCCGCTGTTGTTTGGGTCAGGTGTGTTCGGGTTTGATTGATCGGGTTCAGTTTGGGCGTTATTGGGGTTTGATATCGCAGGTGAAAGTTTTTTGTGTTTGGGTACCGGGTTAAACTCTTGAAACGATGATTAGGGTTTTGGTTTAGAAACTCTTGGATTTACTGGGTTAGAGTTTGTTTTTCTGTTTCGTTTGACTCATAATCAACTTAAAAAAGGAGGAACCGGGTTATGTGAATATTCAGCATTCGGGTGAAGATTTGTCTGCAGGAGATCATCAGGTAACTGTTTGAAGTTTGTTCTGATTATCGAGTTGTTGCAGGAGCAAGTTAGTTTTGTTTGACAGGGTTCAGTAGAACAACCGTCAAGTTCAGGCCAGTGCCATTGCTGTGTCTGTTCACTATTTTTTTGTTTTCGTTCCTGCTTGTTATAGTTATAACTGAAAACAGGATGAAATCGAAATGTTTATCGGTTGTGGATCTCGGTTGATTGGTTTGTCAAGGAAATTGGATGTGGTACAAACGATGGATAAAACTTGGAGAAAATGGAACCAGTGAGTGTGCTGGTGACGACATAAGTGAAAAGGAGTTTAGTGAAAGTCATGTGAACTACTGCTCGTTCGGAAGATTTTTCGGTTAGAGTTTGCGTTAACTAATCGTGTGTACGGTCATAGAACCCTTGGTACCGCTTACTTTTCATGAAAGTTCTACTGTTGTTATAATCGTTTGCCTGTTAGCTGATTTTGAACTGTCTTGTTCAATGGTGATCAGTGGTACAACATTTGAGGTGATCTGGGATCCGGTACTGGGTGAAGACATTTGCCGTGGAAGTACGTTTGGGGATTCATCTCATGGAGTATTGGTTTGGCATGGGTTGGGATAACAAGGACAGTGGGACCTTGGCATAGTTGACTGCTTGACTTGGTAGAGCTGCATAGAGGTGTGGACATTCTTTAGAGTCGATGTCCAGAGATATTTGAATTCTGCGTCTGAAAATGTGTCTGGGCTAGATGCATCGGGATTCAGTGGAACGCAGTGAAGACTCTTGGTTCTGAGATTCTGTTTTGCTTCATTATATTGTTACGGTGTTACCTACTTCAATGAAGCATCGGTGAATCTGTTTGATTGAAGACTTTTAGGAGATATGAGATTACGTATCACCGGAAGAAATGGACCAACTTCCGAGTAGTAAAGTCTGGGCTCGTTGCATCGGGTAGAGCTAAGTGGATTCGTATTGCAAGCATGAATCCTGGAGCCACTAGGATGTCAGCTCGAGCGTATTCGGAGGTTTAAACCTGGATGAGGATTTGGTAACAGTGGGAGCACGAGGCGTGTTTCGGGCACAGTTACTTAGTGACATTGAGTTTTGAGACCGGAATTCCGAATGGAAATTCTCTCCATGGGTGCTTGTATTTTTTTGGGGAGTGTTCTTTCCTCTGGAGTGTCTGGAGCCAGTTATTCGAGTAAGTAGGTGCCGGTTGAGATTGAGGATGAGTCATTGGTTGTGTTTGCTATGACTGAGTCTGTGATGACTGTATTGGAGCCATGGGTGCTTCAATGGGCCTTTCAGGTTACTGATGAGAAAGGCCGCTGCAGCTAGGTTGATTAAAGATACATGGTTTAAAGTTTGGTTTGTTCTTGGGAGCTGGACCTGAAGACTTCTATTCCTGTATGTTTTGAAGATTACTGAAGTTACTGGATGATGGGGTTGCTATGTGCTTTGGATGGCGGGCTTGATTCTATCGCAAGGCCTCCGAGTGGGAGATTGTTAGGTTTACGAAGGCCTTTAGGGAGATTAGGGCAGCCGGCCCTAGTCTGGCCCTATGTCCGGCCCGTTAGTTGTTTAACCTAATTGTAATCTCTATAAATACCCGTATCATGTAATTGTAATCTTTGATCTGAACTTAATGAAAAATACCTAGTTGCAGCCCGTGTACGTAGGTTCCCCACTGGAACCGAACCACGTAAAATTCTTGTGTCGTATCGTTTATTATTTTCTCGTCTGCGTGATTATCATGTGTTAGTGTGTGTGTGATACCCAACAACAACCAACCTTTCCAAGTGGAAACTTACCTTCTCTCAGGGATTTGTATTGATCTATATATTGTGTAACTTCATGTGCTTCAACATTAGACCACTGCCAACTTCTCCTAAAATTGTTTTTGTATGATCTTACAAAAGGTATAAAGTATTATTCATTTTGTTTTATAACAGGTCTACACCTTCATCGGCAGCAGAACTATGCGGTGATGGCATGTTTTAGATACACCTATAAATTCAACCAAGAATCATTTATTTTTTAATGTTTATGCCAAAGACTTTCACATTAATTGCATGCTTTAGACACTTTCATAAATTCAACCACAAATCAGTCCCTAGAACTTCAGTGCTGCTATAGCATTAATAATAAGTATATGACTATTGCTAGAATCAAAATTCAGATTTGCTAACGGTATCAATAGACAGTAATCCAACCATTTCCATGCTTATTGATTATTCATTAGTATGATGTTTTTCTTTCTTCTTTTCTATCTCCAGTGATGTAACACTTCTCTAATCTCATTCTCTTATACATGAAAAACGGAAGTTAACATAGAGCCCAATCCTGACTTGTGGGTTCCCTTTTATTATGGTCCTTGGTTTCCTCTACATAGAATATAATAAATACAGAAGAGATAAGCCATCATGGTACTTGTATAATTTGGCATGTCATGTTGACTTTAAATGTGAAACCAATAAAACTACAATCAGCCTAGGCATTTATTGTTAATGAGATACAAGTTCACAAAAAAAACAGATTCCATGTTTGTATAAGATTAACATGCTTTAAAGATGTAATCAAGATACAAAACCACTATCTAAATAGAAAATTAAAGATAAGAATACATTTACTTCATCACAAAGAACACAGTATATCTACTTACAAGCGAAGTTGCCGTCCTCCCGCTAATTTACTAGCCTCTGAATCTGCAATTTTCCAATTTTTTTATTAACAAGAATTTTCTTTTTTAAAATCTACACATCCCACTAAAAGAACATTGATTAATATATGGCTCAAAAGTGGAGCAAGGAAAGCAAACCTGTTTGAAGAGCAGTGTGCACAAACAAGGGGCCAAGAAAGCTTCCACCAATACCAATAGCAATCACATTTGTCAATGCCTTCCCTGTGGCCCCAACCTAACAAAGGTTGAATGTTACTCAAAAACACTACAAAATTTTACTCAAACGATATGTATTACCTATATAATATTTTTTTCAAATGAGTTCATAAAACGGATAAGTACCCAGGAACCGTTGCGAACTTTATCCGAGAATTCTTTTATCTTATCAAGAACCTGCCAAACATCTGGTACCACATTCTTCCCATCACAGTTTATTGTTGTATCCTTTGAAGCACGAAGAGCTACATGGAGCACAGACCTGTTCTCTGTGCTGTTTATCTGAAGTGTAGACCATAAAACATTTTTCAATAAATTTCTCATTGACAGTTAAATGAGAATAAATTGAAGTCCATAGCTTTACTTACATGCTCCCCATTGAACATACTATTAATCTTTTGTTTGAGGTGTGCTTCCTGCACTAGGAAAAAAGATAATCAGAAAACATATCACTTCTTTATTATGTCAAATAACATTATTCCATTGATTAATATAAGTATAATGTTGTTATCTCATCCTCAACCAAAGAGAAATAAGACCAGTCTACCTCAGCAAGTGCAAAGAGCTTAGAAACCGTATCGATAGTGGCCCTCTGTCTTGAATAGTCCAAGAATATCTCATCAAACTCGCTGTATCACAACAAAAAGAAAAGAAAAGAAAAAAAGAACATCACTCTGTAAGCCTAATCATACAATTCAACAAAATTTAGACAGTTGATAAGAAGTTTGAAACAATCATACAGCATCATGGACTTGCATCGGTCAGTGTCAGTCATCAAATCACGCAAATGCGTTTTATCAATTTCCTCAACATGAACCTGCAAATAAATTAACGAATAGAATTCAAAACGAAGACACGTAATTCGTCAAATACAGACAGAAACCGAGGTATATAAGTGACTGACCTTCAAGTCTTTCCATGGCGTAGTGTCAGAAATTAGAGTAGCCATCTGAAACGATTATCAAGCAAAAAGCTAAATCAAATAGTCAATTGATAAAACCGATCAAATTACATGACCAGATTCACGCAAAATATTTGAAAAAAAAAACGGAATAACAATCGGATCACAAAGATCCAATAACCGATTAATGAATCTGAAGAAATTACCTGGAGATGATGAGGAAGATGATGAAAGGGCAAATATGAAATTGCAATGTGTGAGCAGAGAGAAGATGACGTGGATCAGTAGGGCATGGTGTTTCTATGGACGGCGTAAAATATCAAATAATACAACTAAACGACCATCCTGTGGACGACGATGAGAATCCGCCTGACTGTTTATCCCCAATCGAAACACCACCAACCTAAAACCAATTTTAGGTAACCATGATAATAAAATAAATGTTTTTTTTTTGTATTTTTCTTGTCTAATAATACAGAACCACCATCAAGTTAGGCCAGTGTCACCGGTAACAGACTAATTTTTATAAAATCAAACGGACGTGACGTTTACATAAACATGGCTAATCACAAAATAAGATATACAAAATTAGAGTGTCTAGGTTCTTTATATATCACATGTTGCGTTAACATGCGTTGTAAACATGACCTACGATTGAAACTATAAACTTAAAGAAAAAGTTAGTAACAAATCTAACGGATAAAACTTTGATATAAACATAGATAAACACAAAAATAAATGTATTTGTCATGCATCACGTGTTGCGACATAAATAGAACATGATATTGATACTTTAAATAAAATAGTCTTGGAAAATAATGAAACAAAAAACAAAAAAAAAAACACCAAAAAGAAGACAAAAATAAAAAGGATAAATAAAAAAACTCGTTATTGAGATGTTAGGCTCAAAATTTGGATGGAAGAAATGGAGCAGAGCGTGATAATAAGTTAATAACCTAAGAGTAAAAACATTTAAATAATAATAAAATACGTCGTATGTTATGAAATAAAATGTTTTATAAGAATCATATAAATATAAAAATATAAGGAATTTAAAAGGAAAAAAAATGAAAAAAAAGCTTAAAACCTAGTGAAAGGATTGGAGGACGAAGCATGCAACAATTCAAGTGTAAGCATACTTTTTTTTTGATGTGTGGTAAACTCCGGGCCCCCTCAATACCCGACTAACCAAGGAGAACGGGTAAACCGCAGGCTCAAGCACCCGGGTCGGTGGCCTTGCGGAGAAAATGCCACCCCCATGACTAGAACCCATGATCTCAAGGTTTAAGCGCAACACCCTTACCACTAGGCTATCTCCACAAGGTTAAGTGTAAGCATTAATAAAATACATTGTTAAGCATTAATAAAATACATTGTTGTTAAGATATAAATTTTATAATAAAAGTTATTTAATATAAACATAGAAGAAAATTCGAAGACAAAAATCAAAATAATTCAACAAACTTTGTGGTATAAAAAGTTGAAATATTTGATATAAAAGCATAAGAAAATTAAAAGAATAATTTTTTTTTGATCGCTACCTACTCCAACCCATGACCCAATAATTGATTTAATCTTTCCAAGTTTTACTACTTATATCAAACCAAAATAGCTTTACTAAGTTAAGAAATAATAGTATTTAATATAAAAAGAATTACATTATGATTGGCAACCAACTTTTAGTTACATTATGAACACGTGACAAATTTCTGGAGTATCATCGTGTCAACAGTAGTACCACCCAATCATATCCAACACCAAGCCACCAGTTTTAGAGAAAACTTAATACTTTGCGAAAACACACTTATGGGATTCGAACCTATGACAATTTGGTTTCTGACCCTTATTTCACCACCAAAATATCGCTAGGCTATACTGCCTTTCGTCTGTAACATGCAAATAACATTGAAAACCGCCACGTAATCATTGAAAACTAGCGTAACTTCCGAAAATCGTCGTAACCATCAAAACTGTCGAAAACGGATCTTAATCACCGTAACCATGCAAAACTGACAAAAACCGCCATGTAACCATAAATGTCCCAAAGCCAATAATCGTCATGTAACCGTCGTAACTATCAGAAATTGCAATTAAATATTTTTACAAAACAATAATCATATATAGAGTGTTCAAGACAGAGACCATTATACCGTAATTATATAAGGATCCTATATTTCACACTCAAATGAATAGGTAAATGAATTCGAAACCTGAAAAACGATCCAAATTCTTATTCGGGTTGTTCGGACAGATTCGAGTCGGATATCCATTTTTCTAGTTCAGATCGAACCGGATATCCAAAAATAAAAACAAAAACTCGTTACAGAGATGTTAGGCTCAAAATTGGGTGGAAGAAATAGAGAAGAGAGTGTGATAATAACCTAAAAGTAAAAAACATTTAAATAATAATAAAATATGACGTATGTTATGGCATAAAATTTTTTATGAAAATTATTTAAATATAAAAATATAAGGAATTTAAAAGGAAAAGAAAAGAAAAAAAATGTCTCAAAACCTAGTGGAAGGATTGGAGGTCGAAGCATGCAATAATTCAAGTGTAAGCCTACTTAAATATTAATAAAATAAATGATATCATATGTTAAGATATAAAAATTTATAAAAGTTGTTTAATATAAACATAGAAGACAATTCAAAGAAAACAACCAAAATAATTCAACGAACGTAACGGTATAAAAGTTAAAAAATGTGATATAAAAGTACAAGAATATTTATTTTTGATCTCTACCTACTTCAACCCATGATGATTTAATTTTTCCCAGTCTTACCATGTATCAAACCAAAATAGCTCAACTAAGTCAAGAAATAATAGTATTTAATTAATATAAAAAGAAATACATTATGATTGGTAACCGACTTTTAATTCAAGAATTAAGATATATATAATAATATATATAGAATTGTGAACATAAAATTGTTCGTTCGTATCATGTCGAAAGTTCGAGTTTTATTTGTTGTTAAGACTATCCACAGCGGTCACCCCACTGAAAACCCTTCCCCACTGAAATTTCATGCCACGTCATCACCCCACTGAAAACCTTAATCACCCACAATGGTCACCCCACTGAAAACTCTTCCCCACTATTCCACGTCATCAACATTTTTTAAATTTAATTGATTTATTTAATTTTTTTTTTGCAAACAAAAAATAATAAACTTAGAATTTAATTAAACAATTCAAATAAAGATACAAATAAAATAAAAATTACATTGCAAATTTAAATAAAAAAACCATACAAAAAAACTAACAATTCAAATAAAATTTAACGATATTTATCCAAGAGTTTCTTTTTCATTTTTTGCATTATTTCACGATCTTCGTCGTCGAGCATGTCGGGAGGCCTACTCAAGTGCTCTGAGGTCGGATCGGAGAGTTTTCTCTTCGTGCATTTTTTTCCTTTCTTCGTGTTTTAGTTTTTGAAAAGTTGTGAAAGCTTGGAGTTGATCATCGAGTTCGGTTGTTGACGTGTTAGAGGATACGGTTTGACGACTCGAAGAGGACGCCCGTTTTGTTGTATCTCGACCCGTCGGTCTAACCGGTTCCGGTGGGGTGTCGAACTCGGCTTCTTCTTCGTCATCCTCTAGGTTAACCGCGTAATTTGTATGTGCGGTCGAACCCCCCGGCGAATACTCGTTCGATTCGGAATTTTTGGTTCTTTTTGAAGAACCTTGGACCTCGTTACCTTCTTGCCAAAGAACACGGAATTTTTGCGAGTCTTTTATCGCCACCCAAACGTGGTAGTGGTTAAACGTTTGGCCGTTACTCTTTAGTTGGTATTCCTTTTCGGCCCATTTCAAAACGTTCTCGTCGCTCATCCCGCTTTTTCGGTTGTTTGCGCAGTTGCTATAGATCCCACTAAACTTTGTTAACTTGGTGCACATATCCTTCCACTTTGAATTTAGTTGATGATATGTGCGGTATTCGGCATCGAATCCCATCACATTGTGCCAACTAACGGTTACTTTTTTCCAAAAATTTTCCCGTTTTTGCGAGTTACCTACAAAAAAAATTTTCAAAAGTAAGTTAAAAAATTAAACCCTTTAAAATAATATATAACAAAACTAAGTAATAAACTTTTTACCTTTGGTTTTGTTCTCGGATTCGTCCATGTAACATCTTCCGAGAGCGATTTCTTCATCGTGAGTCCATTGCTTCGGTGCCATTGGACCACTACTCGGCCCTGTTCCAGCCGGCTGTTTGTTTTTCTTACCTTTTTTGCGTTTCTGAGTGTCTTGTGTCTCCGGCACGACCTCGTTATCATGTTGGCTCGGTGACACAAAATCATATTCGAACCTAGGTTGAGAAAAGGGAGCAAAACCGGGTTGAAAGTTTGAAGGAGATTGGAAGTTTGGTGGATGTTGTTGAAAGTGTTGGATGTTTGGGTTTTGTTGTAGTTGAACCAATAAATTTCTAAGTGATTCGGGATCGTATGAGAACGGGTTGAATTCGGGATTGGGATTGTTAGGCCTTGGATTCATGTTTGTGTTTTTTTTTTTAAAAATATAGAGAGAAAGATGAAAGATGAAGAGATTTGGGTGGTTTTTTAGGTAAAAAAAAGTTGGGTATTTATTTAGTTTTAAAAATTTATTTATTTATTTATTTATTCTTTTTTCCCGTTGAATAACGGTCAAAAAATTGCAACCAATCACGTGGCTTGGAAA
Organism: Mikania micrantha; assembly: GCA_009363875.1. NCBI lineage: Eukaryota > Viridiplantae > Streptophyta > Magnoliopsida > Asterales > Asteraceae > Mikania > Mikania micrantha. Next base: position 31,401,724 of record CM018690.1, read on the forward strand.
CCAACGGGGAGCGGGAGCCGTTCTTGGCTGGTTAGCGGGGGCCGCGGGCGTAGGGGGCGGTGTTCCCGCTGGACACCGCGGCGGGGAAGGATCCCGCGTGCCCAACGGGATGCCCATTGTGGCAAGTCTAAGAAAAGCAATGATGATTAGACATGAAATCGATTCATAAAAAATGTTAAATCATTTGTATATAATTTGACCTACCAGCCTGTTTAATTCATTTTTCTTACATCATGTTAAATCCATTTAAGACTCATTTATAACAAAAACAACACTAGTTTAATTAATTAAATACAATTCTTAAAGTAGAAAAAAAATCCATCTTTACTAAAAAAAATTCACAAAACAAATAACATCAGTAACATGCAAATAACGTCCGAAACCGTCACGTTAATCGTTAAAAACCAACTTAACAGCCGGAAACCGTCATAACCCTCGTAACTGTCGAAACCGAATTTTATCGCCGTAACCATCAAAAACCGTCGAAAAATTGACATGTAACCGCCATAACCGTTAGAAAATTCAAGTAAACATTTTTACACAACAATGCATATATAGCATGTTCGAGACAGAGACCATTATACTACGGTTATATAGTTATATAAGGGTCCTATATTTCACTCTCAAATGAAAGTGTAAATGTGTATTTTTATACGAGTCTTAAAAATTCTTTGTTTAAAATTAATTAATTTCATGTGTTTGTATACTTCTTTATTTAAAATGGATTTCATGTTAAATGACCTTCCACCAGATCAATGACTAATTTTCTGAAGATTATAGAAAACTATGATGGTTTGAAGCTTGGTGAAATCAAAATGCTTGAATTCAAGGTGAGTAAAATATATATATATATAGTTGAAATCTATGGTTTTTGGGGAAAAACTAGGGGTGGATCTTGAAAATGTTAGAACTAGGGTTTTGAACTAAAGGAAAAGAAAGATTGCTTGTAAGGTGCATATCTTCAAGGTCTGAAGTTGAAAACTTTAAGGTCCAAAGTTGAAAACTCCATCAATAAGGGGTTTTTTTTTTTTTTTTTTTTTTTTTAAATTAGGGTTTATTTTAGTTTTCTAAAAGTCGGTTCATCTTCAACACTAAACGATCACACACACGCAACAAAACACATCAACATCGTCACAACACACGCTCCTTCGCTAACTAGTTAAATACATAATCAATTGACTCTATTTGGTTTATCTGAATTTTTTATGGTTACATCTCCAAGCTTCAAATCCTTCAATTTTGAAGAAATTTCTTACTAGAATACATATGTTGTTTAATGTTAGAATATATGGTTATTTTGGGCAAGATGTTTTGGGCTTGATCATTCCAACTAAAATCATAACATATTAATCTTCTACATTTGCAGATACCTATCATACGCAAAAAACGATCACACACCCACAACAAACCTTAATCCGATAAATCATATCATATCAATCTACAACATCGAAGCTACCGCTAGCGAAACAAACATAACGAAACTAGCACTGGTTTTATCCAAAGCTGCCACATTTTTAGAGGCATTGACTCGTGCAGTAGGAGAGTCATGAGGGCCGGTTGAATTGGTAGTAGGAGTTGTTGTTGATGAGTTGGTCGGAAGTGTGGTTTCACCACTGGTAGGAGGGGCATCCACAGGTGGGCTTATGGTCGGAGCTGGTGCAGTAGCAAGACCACCCTAAACATAATATTCATATACAAGTTACATGTTTGTTACACGTGATATAAAACTTGCAACTAAGGATGAAAATGGGTCGGGTTAAGATAAACCCAATCTCATGCCTAAATATAAAAGTCTCGTATTCAAGCCAAAACTCGTCAGGTATCGACTACACTCATAGGTTTTGGTTATAACCCATTAGTTAACTAAAAATAATTGTTGGGCATATATGGCTCAAAACATGTAAGGTACTTATCCGATATAACGTGTGAGCAAAATTGAGAAATTTAGGATTTGGGAATGAATTAGGACGACAATTAGATATATATGATGCATATTTTAAATAATTATAAAAAAGGAAATTATATCAGGTATATAATCTAGTAAATAATTACATGTTATCAGATAATCGGGTCGAGTAAACAAGTATATACCTAAACCCCATACCCACGAAAAAAATCAAAATTATCCCATACACCCTTCCTAAATGTGTTAGGTTTCAGGTGCTTCTATCCGGTTTGGGTTTCATTGTCATCCCCAATGACGAAGCCCCCTATTTTTTCGTCCGTAGTGTTAATTTTTTGGCCGAAAGGTTAATTTTTAGTTAAAAATAGAGGTTTCGCCCCCCCTCGCGTAAAAAAATTAACATGTATTATGGCTTAGGTAATTTTTCGCCCCCCTATCTGACCTTCAAGCTCCGTCACTGGTCATCCCTACTTGCAAACAAGAAATATAATGTCACACTTACACATATTGGGTGTCAACCGTGTCGGATTGACCAGTTGATAGGCATTGGGTTGGAGGGCTAAATTGTTCTACTCAAACATGACCCATATACTTGTGTTAAAAACACCAACCCTAATCTAGACACACTTAAAAATCATGTAATTCAAGCACACCATGTTTAATTCATAAATTTAACCATGGCAAATTAGTTTACGGATAGCATTTAAGTTAACAGTCATAAGCATGTTAATCAGGTTGATGAGTTATAATAAATGAATTAAATAGGTCGTAAACTGATTGATTGGTCGACCCGTGGTAATTACCAGTAATACGGTCAGCCTGAACACAACCATTTTATTAAATGAGTTAAATACCATAACACAAATTATTTCACATCAAATTCTTGGTAGATGAAGATAAATAAGGTTTTGTTTTGAATATATGAATTTAACTGACTAGCAATTCAAGTTTTGCGAGAGTGCTTATAGTGTATATAACATTCTTTTAACCTAAAATTACTGTCTCTTTTAACAAACTCATTTTGACTAATTTAACCGACCTGTTTTTGAGTCTTTTTAACCGACATGTTTAAACTGTTTTAGCCACGGCATTTTCATCTATTCATTTTTTGCTCCCACTGACGAAAATTTCTGGATCCGACACTTTACACAAAACCTAATTATTTTTAGTCTTGTATTGAAAAGTTAATACTCCTACAAAATATGCATGCATACCTGACTGCTCTTGGAGAGCCCGGCATCGTATATTGGTGTCAAGTCAACATTATAGATCCCAAAAGCCTTTTCGGATGGTTTCCCGGGCTTCAAATCCTCATCATACAACGCGAAGAGATACGTGTCAATGGCTTTTCCGGGCATCAACGGGGTTCCAAACATGGACCTAAGATGAGCAACCAAGTTACCATTGTAAGCCTTGGCGTTTTCTACCGTTGCACCGGCCTCGGCTACGTCGCCTTTGTAGGGCCAACCTGTTTCAGCCACCACGATCTCGACATCATTAAACGCCATCGCGTTCAATGCCGATCTCACTGCATCCACCTTCAAGTCATCGAACCATGTTTAGTGTCAGCTTAACACTTTAGCCAGGTACATAAATGATCAAATGTAGAGTGACCTCACTTAAGCTAGAGCCCTCTTCGGTATGTATATATAATTATTTTCTAATTATAAAATCACAAGAACCACATATTTATTTGTGCGTCTTATATCACAATCAAGCAACATTTTATACGATTTTTAAAAGTGAAATTGCTTTGAACTTTTTTAGCATCATCTGAGTCAGTCAGCATATTGATGAACCGACCCATTAAAAAACCTTTTTTTCAACCATTGAATCAAGTATCACCTCCTTTATATTTACACACCCTGTAATCATAATTTAACACTCTTGTTTAATTATACGGGCCATATAAGGTGACACTATACGGCATGTACAGACCCATGTGACCCGTATTACCCGTCCAGAAAGTCCCTCGTAATCTAATCATCTCCACTATGTACGGGCGTACAGGGTTGTATGCCCAGTGCATGGGTCGCATTGGATGCGTTATTTGATAATTACTAGTTTATCAATCATCAATATAATGTTTCCTATTATATCATTAATTTATGTTCATAACAGCATTTCATTTCATTAATTTGACACTTCAAAAAAATAATGTACTGCATAATCTATTTACATTAAATTAAATAAAAACCGTTGTATACTTGTATTATTATTATTATTATTATTATTATTATTATTATTATTATTATTATTATTATTATTATTATTATTATTATTATTATTATTATATGCAAGTACATAAATTTAATCAAAAAAAAAAAAAAGATCCGTTGCGTTTGTTTGTGGTCACGCGAAAATAAATATTTTAAAACAAAGAGAATAATCAAACACGCATCATCCACATGTACCGTACAAGTGACGATGCATGTTGTGATTTAATTACGGGACACGTTCCGGCGAAATTATTGCCGGTTTTAAAACATTAAAGATAACGTGCACTGAACGTTCGAAGTTTAAATTCCTAAATTACCTGAGCGTCAAACATATTCATGTAATTGATGTTCGTGCCGGAATCCGGCCGGCCGGCGTTCGGCTGAAACAAGCAGAACGCTAAAGTTTCCGGCCTCGGATCAGTCTGGTAAGCAAAATAAGGGTACGGATTGATCATGAACGGCGAACCAGTTGCTTTATTGAAATCCAACAACCCCTTCAACAAATCCACCACACTCGGATCGAATCTTCCGGCCGACGGTGGCTCCGATTGACCCAGAACCGTCATCGAATGCACCGTCGAAACCTTAATCTGCAACGAAGCCTCATCAATGGCGGTTTGGAGGTTCTTCATCGCCGGCAACAGTTGCGTCTTCAGTTCCGGTTCACCGTACTGCAGCACCTCGTTGCCGACGTTGATGAGAATGATCTTACTTGCCGGATAGTATGGTAATACGTTGGAACCGATCCAGGATTTTGCGAAATTCACGTCGCCGGCCATCGCCGGAATGTCGCCGTTGGCAGCACCGATTGTGATTCCGATGCCGGTGTTCGCTAACGCCTTGATTATCGCTGGGTCGGCTCCATAGAGTCTCACTTTTCCGATTGAAGTGGACTGTAGAAGCTTCGCGGTGGCGGATGGTGGTGGAAGGTTGTCGGCCACCATGCCGTAATTTACTCCGATGTATGATTGCGATCCTGAGTTGTAAAAATAAAAATACAAGCGTCAGTTACAAAGGTAGGATTGAGAAGACCCCAAAATGTTTTACGATCGGAAAAGCTTACTGACGACGTCACCGGCGAGGAGGAGGAGGAGGAGGAAGAGGAATCCGGTGGCGGTGGACGGAGGAGACGCCATGATTAGGAGTTACGTGGCAACTTGTTCACGTGTGTGCGTGTTTTTTATGACAAAAAAATGGATTTAGGATTACTTAAGGACTACGGTCGCCAACACATTAAGGAAGGTAACCTTTGTTTGGTACTTTGGTCAAAAATATCATTTTTTTTTTTCATTTTATTAAAGGATGTATTTTATATTAATACAAATTTATGTGGTTCATCAATTAGGAGTTTTTTTGGGGATAATTGCATACTCACACACACACACTTGAATGTGTGTATATAATTAATTAAAAAATAAATATTAGTTGATAACTAACATAATCATCTTTAACAACATATTTAAAGGGTATTAAAGTATTTTCTCTCTATTTAAAAATAAAAATTATTTTTTATACCTTTAAATCATAAGACTATAAATGCTCTTTTTATTTTCATACAACTTATTAGTTGTCATTTGAATATACCAATATATGAATATATGTATACATTTTAAATGTTAATTTATTTTTATTAGCAGCGAATGTCTCAATCGTGTGAGCTCACTGTTTCCAGGCCATTTCACCAAGGTTTAGTTACCTAGACCTCCCATGAGCTACCACAACCACCCCAGGAGGAAGCCCCACCAGAAAAACCCCCTGACCCCCCTCAGACCCCTTTTTCGCTTCGGGAGGGATTTGAACCCAAGACATTCCATTTGGAAAGATCCTAGGGTACCATTGAGGCAATGTCTCATTGGTTTTTAAATGTTAATTATCATATATTTGTGTGAGCTAACGATGGAGTTAATTTTGGTTGCTCAAACTCGGTTGGAAATTTAACTGGACTAGCTTGCCCAGCGGTGCCCCATCTTTCAGCGGGGAACAATTCCTGACCCTCCACGGCTCCCGCTCCCTGCTTTCTTCTCTCTTACACCCCGTTATTCTCCTCTCACAGTGGTTTAGTGGGGAGACCGCTGTGGGGTTTTAAGGTTTTCAGTGAAATGATGACGTGACAAAAAATTTTTGTGGAGAAAGATTTCAGTGGGGTGACCACCACAAATAGTCTTATGACCCTATAACCATCCTAATCTAATGCCTTGCCCGACCCGACCCAACTCGATCCGTCCATTTTGCTATGATTAGATTATATCAAACAAAACAAGGTTTAGGACACATGATACTTAACATTAAAATTATTCTAACATTTTATTATAAGATTCATATTTGAATATTAAAAAAAAAATTAATAATAAGAATTACTACATGTATTGCAAATATTTTATTGTTGGTTCATAGATTTTATAAATTATTTGAATAGTTTTCAAACTTTAAACATTTATTACACATATAATTCTTATGTCACCAAATCATCTTCACATACTTAATCAAATTACCCTCACCTAATGATTGTATGTGTTATAAATGGTGAAAGTTTGGTACTATATAGTTAATTTATAGAGCCTAAAAATCAAAAGAAAAATACTAGCAAAACAAATAAAATATCTCATCAGTTTACTCTAAAATTATTATTTACTTTTTAAAATTCAAAACTAAACTTTTTGAATTCTATTATTGAGCAATTAAAAATCTGTTTTTGTTTCTTTCTAGGAGACTTCGCTTTCCTCTCCTTTGAATTGTCGGCTTTAGTAGAATTTCTGTTTTAAACCAATTTTAGTTTATTTCAAGATCTTTAAAAAAACTACATTTAAAAAATTACATGAGATATTGTGGTCTCATTGAAGATTTCAATTTGTTGAAGGATACTGTCTTAATGTATGTTATATATTTATTTCAGTTATACAGGTAAAAGTACATAAATTAGGTAACTCTAAAAATATATCAAAATCTGTTCAAAAGATAAAATGTATAAAAAATGACATTCAAAATTATATTGATCAATATCATACTAATGAATCATTAAATTAACGTGAAAACTAGCCATACATGACGTGAAAATGAATCCTGGATAATTGTGTACATTGAATAGCATAATTACTATCTATACAAAGTTGAAATATGAATAGTGAATTACAAGATTTTATACGGATTGTAAAACATTCTAAAGCATGATATTCCATGTTTTCACACCTTACCAAGTATCCACATGTAATACTAGGATATAGCCACGATTTTTGTCCAGCTCATGCTATTTTTTACTCACTTTACATTTCTCAACGTTGAGAAATTGATTTCTCGTGAAAAATTCATTTTCTCGTGATAAATTCATTTGCTTGTGTTTTTTTCGCGTGATTAATTCATTTCTCGCGATTTTTCAGCGAGTAATTGAGATTTGTCATGAGAAACTCATTTTCCCCGTAATTTTTTGCGAGAAATTCGTTTTCGTTAAAATTCCTTTAGATAACACATTCCAATTTCTTATAATATGATAATTGACATGTTGTTTTCCTAGGTGTTCTATTTTAGTTTATTTTTCTTCTGTTTAACTTATTGACTCATACTAAGTTTGTTTTATAGCCACAATTTTTACCCGTTAATGTTTTTTTTCTTTTGAGTTCGTTGCCATGCCAAAACAATGGTGTTAAATTTAAGCGGCAATGCGCGGGAAGCGCCATCTAATTGTGTACATTGAATATGTAAAGCAAAATGATATAACAAAGTAAAACAATGACAAAAATAATATGAATTGTAATAAAACATATATAAAACACAATGATATATGTATATATATATATATATAAGATAATGACTTAAAACTAGGGGTGTTCAAAAAATCCGAAATCCGAAAAAAACTGAAAACCGAATCGTATCCGAAACCCGAAAAAACCGGTCCGAATTAAAGATTCGGATTTGATATCCGTTTTTCGAATTCGGATCGGATATACAAAATATTGTTTATTCGGATCGAACATCCGAATTCAATCTGAATAAACCCTGTTTATTCGGGTTGTTCGGATTATTCGGATGAAAAAAATAAGTTTATTTGGGTTTTTCGGATAGATTCGGATCGGATCGGGTTTCGTATATTGTTTTAAAATTTTCCGATCCGTATAACTCGTTATCCGACCCGATGAACACCTCTACCTAAAACTTAAAAGACAATAAATAAAAAGTCACATTTCTAAAAAATAATAAAAAACTATATGTGACATACACATAAGACTTCATAGGAATTTTATATTTGCAAGCATTTATACTTGAACCCAATTTTGTTCTTTATATATAAGCATGCGTGTGTGCAATTACGTAGTGTTTGGAGAGATATTAATTTGAGAACTAATTTATTTGTAAAGAACCAATAATAACATCATTTAACTTTGTGGAAAAAAGTAATGTTTATACTTTTTTAATTGTCATTTGATTTGATTGATGTATATAATGTTTGGTTTTTATAGTTCCAAAAATCAAATTGATGTATGCAAATTGGTGAATTTTGAAACTAACAACAATAATTCAACAAGGCGGGCCATGATCATGTTAATAATTTGAGTCACAAAGTAGAGTCTCATGACATAATGAAGTAAAGCATCTTTTCCCTTCAATTCAATTGCAACAAAAGCAAAAGAGAGAAGAAAAGAGAAAGCAAATTTCCTCCATTTCCTTAACTTGCTTGTTCATCTTTTCTTTAAATAATTCAACAAAACAATGTGAAAAAAAAGGATATCATGATAAATGTTGGTAAAATAAAAAAAGAGTTGGGTTTCAAACTATAAAATAAAGTGGGAATTTTTTTTAAATAATATAGAAATTATGCTAATGTATTGCCTTTTACAAACTTGATAAGCTACTCCATATCAAAGAGGTATGTTTGGATATAATTAGTAAAAAAAGCTATTATGTTCAAGACAATTGGTTGGCATTTATTTTGGTGGAATTTGTGCCTATTGATTGATGATTTAATGATATTATATTATATATTTATATTTACTCATTTGAATTTTGAAAATTTGGATGAGGCTCATTATGGTTTGGATTTTAGACTTCTGCCCAATGAAAGAAAAAGCTCAATTGGGTTTTATAAACTGGGCATAGTGTTGCTTATTTGGAGCTATTTGGATTTGGGCTTGGGCCGCCAAATGCCACTAGGAACTTTCCATACATGACCAGTGATGAGTGAGGACCTCCTAATATGCAAAATTATATATGTATTTTTGGCCTTTTGGGCAGGGGTGTTCATCGGTTCGATTAACGGTTTATTAGGTTTATTCGGTTTTGAAATTTTTTTTACCCTAACCGAAAACCGAACCGAACCGAATTCAGAAAATAGTTATCCGAACTCGGTTCGGTTTCGGTTAAAAACCGAACAACCCGAATTTAACCGAATTCATCCATATGAACATCTCAGGTCTGAAAAAACCATCATGCCATCATTGGATCCCTAAATATGTATCTAGATCACCAAAAAAAACATAATCAATGTATTTGAAAATTTAAAAATCACATACGCAGTTGCGCGCAGAGAAATACGTGAATCTAGCGGTGGTCGATATAGCAGTTTTATGGATTTGGGAATTAGGGTTTTCAAGCGATGGAGATGGGGGAGTATCTCGGAATGAGACCGTAGCCGCCGAATGCCTGTAGAAAGAAACCGGAGTCGAATTTCGAATATGGTGCGAGGACTGAGTGAGGGAGATTCGATCTGAAGGGCTGAGCAAGAGGATCTGGAGTCGAGGGCTGAGCGAGATCAAACATTGAACCTTTTGACGTTTGACCAACAAGATCTGAATTTGATGACCCATATGATCGATTAACAGCATAGGGATAACCAGATCAGATGAGATGGGAAGCCACCAGAATTTGGTTGTTGATGGTTTGGAAGAAACCCCTACCGGAAGTGGCAACCGGAGAAGGCGACAGCGCGAGAGAGTTCGAGAAGGATTGGATCTGAGATTCCAAGTTCATTGTTTTAATTTAAAATGTGTTTTTGTTTTATATATTATTAATAATAAATAATATATTTAAATATAAATTCGGTTTAAACGGTTTAACCGAATAACCGAACAAACCGAATTCAAAAATATACTAGATCCGAAAACCGAACCGAAAACCGAATTCGTAATTCGGATACGGTTAATAACCGAACCGAAAACCGAATTCACAATTCGATTCGGTTTTTTTCGGTTACGGATACGGTTCGGTTAACGGTTTTAAACGGTTTTCGGTTTTTTTGAACACCCTTACTTTTAGGGGTAAAACTATCACAATTGTTTGGATTAATTTACTCACTTTATCTTTTTATCTGAATTTAGTTATTCAAGATAACATGCTTATCCTATATATTTTACATGTTTAACATGACATATTGCTAATGTGCCATTTTTTTCAAAATTTTCCCTATGTGTATGTATATATATATATGCATACACACAGATATATATGCATATATTACATATATACATGTCGTGTGTATATGTGTCATATAGACACACATGTATACATACATTATATTGGTTACATTTATAAAGTTTTTTTGTAAAAAAAAAAAACACACTTAAAGAGCATTATACATTATTTACTAAAAACTTATACTTTGAGAAAATATATAATTTTACAAATTAGAAAAGAGACATATGTAACTTTTTATCAATACTTTGACAGAGTTGTCATCGAGGGGCTCAACTTGGCTAGCCGTTGTTTTATGAGGGTGTGAAGGCACATTTTTGGAGAGGGGGAGTTAGGACTTAGGAGTAGCCCCTTTGTACAAAGGAGGTTGGTGATGATATTTAAAGATAGGTGTGACAATCAAATAGATAATTACATAAATATTGCATATCGAATAAGCCTATGTCAACTTATTTGTTTCATAAATGTTACAAATCAAGGCTTTGTCATCCTCAAGTATTGTCAAATGTGAACTATATGTGTGTGCATGGTAATCATGCTTGGTAAGTTTGTTGTGCAATATTTGAGTTTTTTTTTTTTTATTATTATTTTTTTAAGACAACAAACTCACGTAGTCACATACAATATACACATAACATTGTTTAAGCTAGGCTTACAACATGTATCCACTTGATTAATATTCGGCTAGACTAAAAATATATTAACCTGAGAAAATTGTATAAAGATATTATTTAAAAACATATGAAAATATAAAAAACTCATACCTACAACATATCTGAATTTAGTGTAATGTATTCAACCATCAAGAATATATAGTTTAATGAGAAATGTAAAGTCGTCATTCTAAAATTTTAACAAATCATTAAAACAATGACTTGAAAAAGAAATTATTTTAAAAACATATGTGTTGGGTGTCGAATCCAACAAATAAATAATAAAAGTAAACCTTACTTTAACACACAAAAATTAGTATGAATAGAAGTAGGGTTCGTGTCCTCAGGGATATCGATTAACTTATTATACCAAAACTTTTCACGCACAGGATTGATTTTAACAAAACGGTTAAATTGGGAGGTTGACACAAAACAACTTGAAGTAAATCAAAACACTAACTATTTAAAAGATTAGAATTTTTGGTTTTAAAACTTTGACAGAAAATTTGATTTGAGAAAATTCAGAATTAAGAAGCAATTCCAACACTAAGGTTATTTCATCGATTTGATTCGGCTTATGATCATTAACAAGTATGGTGCAATGATTCTTTAATTGAATGGTTGGTATCGGTACTAGACATCACGCCGTTCGGACGTCCACTCTATCTAAGTCTAATCAATCGCCGTTCGTTGATTAGAGCCAACCCGTTACCCTAAACTCACGCCGTTCGGATTCTAGTGTGCGGGTTGCAATGATAGAAGTACTGATTATATTTAAACACTCACGCCGTTCGGAATGTCTAATTATATCATGTAATTCTATAACGAAATTGAGCTTATTGACAAACACAAAACGTTACTTGTTCATTTTTATCAAATTAAAACTTTTTAGGGTTTAAAACTTGATGAACTTTATTAGTAAAATTAATAAAGTGACCAATTTTATTGACAAACTAAAATCATCCGGAAACAAATTTTGGATTTGAGATCAAGAATAACACAACCAAATCATCCAAATATTAAATCTCATAAACGTTTCACTTAAGGTTCAAATCAAACCAATAAAACCTTAGTGTCAGAATTTAAAGTTGTTTAGCCAGACATGATGATCAAATCAAACAAAACGATTGGAAAAGAAAACAAAAGATTGAAAGACCCTTTGATGAATATTGATGCTTCTTGCCTTCAAAAAATATTTTAGCTGTCAGAAGTCTTCTGCCCCAGAATTGCTGCCGTCCCCAAAAATCTCTTTCAAAATTGTTGCCGTCAAAAGCCTCTTCCAACCCTCCTAAAACTTCTCCCTTTTCTAAGACCTTTTCTTTTAATCTTATCCATTTAATAATAAAGAAAAAGGAAAATCAGAATTAAAATTCCTAACTTTTAGGAATTTTTTTTCTCTTTACATAAACTCAACACGGTCAAGTCAACTTGTATGGCTAATTTTGACACGGCCTTTTCTGCTTTATGTCAAAAACATTTTTCACTCTCAAAATTCCAGCTTTTGTTCTTTCAGCTCATCTCTCAAATCTTCCTCCAATGCTGTGTTGACTCTAGCACCCGCTTCGCACTACAAATATAACAAAAACAATCCAAAGTAGACTCCATTCCACCAAAACAAGTATTTCTTCAAATTAAACAAATATGCCCATGATAGATGCAGAAAATGTATAAAAATAGACGCAATAACCATGATAAAATGTGACGAAAAATGCAGCTAACAATATGGTGGGATTTGGGACTCGAACCCATGACCACGTGCACCACGCACTCTACCAAGTGAATAAAAATTCAAATTCATACAAAACCTACTAGTAGGTCAATAGGTCTAAATAAATACAGGGAAATTAAACATATATAGTCGATGCTATTGCAGACAACAACCACACAAGTAAATTCAGATACCATAAAAAGTTGTAGAAATATATTAAGGCCCATGAAATCAGGGGTGGTAATTTCTTATGTACCACCAAAAAAAAGTACGTTATGGGTTGAAATATTTAATCGAACGGATTGTGTTCATGTTGACATGTTAAATTAAACATTCATGTTCGAGTTTGGTTGAACATGTCAACCCACAAACCTGTAAAACAAATCATGTCGATCCACTAACCTTTTTATGACCCATTTAACCTTTTTGTACAACTCACCGGCTCAAGTAACAATATTAAAATTTGATAATTACTCTCAACCTGTTTGACATATTTAAATAATTGGTTAAACGGGTTGTGTTTGATATACATAATCTTAAGTGTACATGTTAAGGTTAATGTTCACCAATTATAATACGAGTGAAGTTCAAGTTTAGTATATTTCAATCCCATCAACCCCTGCTATTTAGTATTTACACCTACACATGGAATATATAAAATGATAATACGGGTGATCCTTTAACATCGGAGGAGCGTCAAACGTGGGTTTATTGCTGATTTTATTATTCCCACTTGTATCAAATTAAATCAACAATAAAATTTATTTCTTAAGTCTAATTAATTAATGTGGAGTAGGTATATCATTCATAGTTAATAGTAAAATATAGGATGTTATGGTTTATATGTCCTAGTTTTTTAAGCTTCTTTTAGTTTGCTTAAATGGTACGATACATGACTCGTATAGACTATACGAATTGGATATGTGTTTTTTATTTTTTGTCACATGATTTTTATTTTTAAAAAAATTACAAAATTTTAATTAATGTATTGTTTTCTCGATTATAAGTTCTTTTTACACCAATACGATTCGTATTATTTTTTTAATTTGTTCTTAAAAATGAATTTATTAATGTAAACTTAAGTTTATAATTATTTATATAAGTTTAAAATTTTTTGTTTGATGTTTTTATTTTTTAATTATCTTTCTATTATAATAAACAAAAATATTTTTTGTCACTTGTCACTTTCTCATACTTTTAATGCCACTTGTCATTTTCTTATAATCCTATTTAATTATCTTTTTAATTAATTTATTATTCTATCACTCTTATTAAATAATTATATTATCTTTTCTATTAAATAAATTTAATATTAATGCCTACTAATATTATTTCTTTTTATAATAGAAAATTGTTTTTGATAATTTAAAAAGCAAATATTTTCATTAAAAAAACAAACTTTAAGACAATTTATAAAACATGAAATTTTCTAAAAATAAATTTATTTGAAAAATAAGAAATATTTAAAAATGGTATTTAATAAAATAAAAGTTTTTATAAAAAAAGTTTTCTAAAAAAAATCTTTATAAAATTTACTATAAATCAATGTTTTTAAGCGTACAATGAGAGTTTTATAACAAATGATGTTTCTTAAAACAAAATGTTTGAAAAATAATTCTTTTAAAAACCAAGAGTTATAAAAATGATAGAAAAAAAATTAGATTTTTTGTCTATATGTTTAATGATATTTTTGCAAATTGAGTTATATAACTTTAATAATCATAGAAATTATACATTTTTTTTTAATTTGTTTAGCAATTAGGTTTTGATAGAAAAACAACTGAACTTTTAACATTAGTTAGTATAAAGATCTGTATTGTTACAAATCAAGAAGGTTAACTGGTTAAGTATCATTTCTTTAGTTATTGAATATATTATTTTTCGTTTTATTACTTAAAATACTTATTCATACGTAATTTAATCAATTTATATTAAAATATTATTTTATAATTTCTAAATTTTTATAATATGTATTTAATATATTATATTTAATCCGTGTATTACATGGGGTAATAACCTAGTTTATATACGATCAACAACAATCAATCATTAAACAATGAATAAATGAAACAAATAAACATACATATACGTGGCTTTATAAAATACAATATAGAGTTTGTACATGAATAAAAAACTACAAACATGAAAACTAATAATCAGATGGATGATTTCTAATAGTTTTAGAAAATTTAGTAAAGTCCTATGACCTTTATTATTATTAGTTTTATTATTATTTCTTAAGAACAAAGAATTCATTAAACACCATCAAAAGGATCTAGCAATGTATATTAAGTAAACTCTTATGGTTATGAGTTAGATTCAACATGATAAAGAACATGTTTAGTGTTTTTCCCCCATAAAATTAAGAACTTAATATTATGAGTGAGCTTATGAGTGAGATTCCACCATATACAATTAAGACTTTTGGGTTGTGTTTTCGTGTTTATAGGCTGCCAAATGCCAATTGATCATCAGTTTTACTAATTACCATTTTTCATGCAACTTTTTTACAACAATTCGAATTTTAATTATCTCTCACCAAAAGCTAACTATGCCAAGGTTTTGTTCCCTGGACCCCATCTGAGCATTGCCTTGAAACTTGCAAGGGGCGTTGCCCTTTAGAACCCTCATTGTACAGGGTTTTGCCGCTTTAAGCCTTAGAGATTCCATATTGCTCGAATCAAAATAGTTTTAAATTTGTGCTTCACACTTAGTAACTCATGTCAATATATATTTTTAACTAGGTTATAGGGACTTGTATTACGTGAATTTAAGAATAAAATTTGCATAAGTGATTGAATTTTATTTCATAAACAATATAAATTAAAAGTATAACACTTTTTTTTGCACAACATTGTTGTTTGGTTAGAAATTAAAAAACTTTTTAATGCATTTAAAGCTTATATCACTAATTTTAAAAATTAAGAAAGTTATTATTATTAATTGATAAATTTTATAATCAATTGTTAATATTTCATTATTTTGTAAACAATAAAATTTGTTATAATTTGATTATAAAACATAACGCATGATTGTATATTTGATAAAAAAAATAATATTAATAGAATTTAAAACTATATTATAAATAAAATGTTAAAAAAAAAAAATTAGATTGAAATTTTCTTAAATGTCATTGATGATTTTATAAATAAAAGGAAGTCAAAGTTTGATTTTCTGTTAAATTTTTTTAGCAACATTATTATCCTACAACTACTCATACTCCTAAACAGTTCCCAAATATTTCCCCTTGCCTAGGTTTGAGCCTAAGGTTGACGCTTACATGTGACATTTTTTAAAATCGTTTATCGACCATATGATTTTTTTTCTTTTTTCTTTTGATGTTAAGTAGATTTAATTAATTTTTCCCCTTTTGTCTCACTCCCTAAACCATAGTAATTAATATGATTTTATTGTATATGTTTCTTGATTAATATTTATTTGTATTATCACCAAAGGGCTTCTAGCCTAATGGTAGCCTCTTGATTTCTTTTATGAGATGTCTTGAATTAAAATCTCACCTAGAGCAAAATATTGCTCTGGGTTGAGCTAGGGGTGATATATATATTTGTCAGGGTGATCTCGGTTGACCGGACGTTTTCTGTTCAACAAAAAATACTTAGTATTATCAACAATTTATGACCGTAAACGTGTAGCCCCCAACATTGTCATTTAATGGCGTGTACTCTTTTTTAACTTTTTTGTAGAAACTGGACTGTTTTTGTGGTTGGTATCTTGGCTCATTATTGGAGTCGTTGGAGAAAAGGCATCTTCTCACTAAAAAAATCGTGTCAAATATACAAACATGATTTACATTTACAAGATCAAAAATGATCCAACGGTCCACATTATTTATGCCCACATGGGCACTTCTGTATCACATGACAATATAACAAATTTCAATATGAAACCAAATCAAATCAAGTAACTTCCCTTGTCTCATTTTCTCATTGTTCATAAGAAATTAGGTAAATCAGTTGTATGTAACAGTGTAACACCACATCACTGTTCATGTTTCGTCGTCGACACCACCAAGAACAGGAGCATCATGAGATGCATCCGGAATCTAAGGTGATATTTGAATCAAAAACTTATAATTGCATCTAGATTCTTAGAAACTGTTGCATAAATGAATGAATCAGTTGACATTTTGAATGATTCAATCTATGGCTGCAGGTCAATGAGCTTAGATCAGCTCTTGGTCCGCTTTCTGGGCGAAACTTAAAATACTGCACAGATGCATGTTTAAAAAGATATCTGGAAGCAAGAAGTTGGAGGAGACATTGGTATGGAGATCAACCTACAAGCCGGAAGAAATCCGTTGGGTTAGTTTAGTTGCCCTATAACATCTTTCGCAAATCTTATGATTAGAGATATCTAAGTTTTTATAAAAATGTCTCATCTCAAATACCATTGATGCGTCTTGGTGGGCAAAACAGATAATATTGGTTAGTATGAGAGACTGGATGTTACATGGTCAAATTCGTTTTGTTTGCGTAATTATTTCATGAAAGCATAAGGCGCTCTGAGGCTTTTAGGTTCCAAAAGCTAAGAAGCATAGCTTGTAGATCATGCATACCAGGCATTATTCCATGAATAACAAAATAATCTTTAATTAAATTAAGAAGTTATGTCTTCTCATCTGTTTTGCAAGTAAACATTTTTATTAAGTAATGTTTTTATAATTTTTCAATCTCTTTGATTGTTTTTACATATAAGCATCTCATACACCAATTTAATCCGGAAATATATGAGGCTTCACCTCAACCCTTGATTTGTTTTCAGAAGCGCTTCTGGCGCTTCTTCAAATCGAAGGTTAGCATGTGTTTCAAACTAAAAGCTATAATTTTCATTTTGTTAGCATGAGATAGCTGCAGAAGGTGAAACTGGGAAAGTGTTCAGATCCAATTTCCATGACCGTTTTGGACGAACTGTTTTGATAATGAGACCAGGACTGCAGGTGATTCGATAGCTTCGAGCTTCGAGTTTAAAAGTTATTTTTCTCCTTTTAAAATAAAAAAAAAAAGAAAAAAAAATGATTGCAGAATACAACAGGAATGGACAACCAGATGAGACAGTTAGTGTACCTGATCGAAAACGCCATCCTTAATCTCCCAGAAGGCCAGGAAGAAATTGTATGGCTGATAGATTTCACGGGATGGTCTTTCAGCAACAATGTACCAATAAAAACCGCACGCGAGACAATCAGCATATTACAAAACCACTATCCACAGAGGCTAGCTGTGGCTTTTCTCTACAGCCCCCCGCGCATATTTGAAGCATTTTGGAAGGTTCATATTGTTTGCATCATGTTTATATCATACAAAAAATAATCAAAAGAACCAATTTAATTGGCATATCTGATTAATAATATGCAGATTGTTAAATACTTCTTGGATCCAAAAACATTCCAGAAGGTTAAATTTGTATACCCAAAGAATAAGGAGAGTGTGGAGATCATGCAATCATGTTTTGATGTGGATAATCTCCCAACTGAGTTTGGTGGGAAAGCTACTATGAAGTATGATCATGAAGAGTTTTCAAAATTAATGATTCAGGATGATGTCAAAACCGCTAAATTCTGGGGTCTTGACCAAACGATTAACAGGGATGCTGCAACAGAGTCTTGAGTATCTTCCTTAGCTTAACAGGCAAAATGGTCTAACCAAGAATAGACTAAAAGCTCCTTTTAAATCTCTTTCTGAATTTTGTTCATTCCTTATATATGTGGTTAAGTTTAATACTTTTACTGTTCCTAATTAAACTTTGTAATCAAATTTAAATTACTTATCTATAGTATTAAAAATTGAATGGCTGTTATAGAAAACTTTCAGGAAATAAGAAAGCAGTATTGATTTGCCACCATGAAAGGAACTGACAAGTTTACAGAATGGAAGTTATGGATGACGACTATAGGTGGCAAGATCTTTGGGTTGGGTAACGGGTCAAATGGTGAACCAGGCCTTTTTAACAGAAGGGTTGGGTTCGGGTTGACCCAAAAACATATTTTTCATTTTCTTTACAAATCATTAATAAAATTCTTATGCTTACCAAAATGAAAAAACTTACAACGGTAATATGAATCCTAGAATCAAATGATTTCGTAGTTAGTATATATTCAAAGTATACTTTGGTAACTTCACAGAGTTCAACCCATTTGACCCATTCCCTAAAATTGCCATTAATGTCCTTCCAGGGACAATAGTTCAACTATAGTCGAAATTGTCACCTTTAATAATAACAAATGCTACAGCTGGCCATCTTCGCTGAAGATGCTAAAATTTATTATGGCATGTTACTACAACCATCAAAACAAGCATGATAACACCTAAAAGCATCTTCTAATTTTTAATTAAATAGTTCCTTAATTGTAGATATATTGAAGTTACAACAAGAATAACATACAATTTCTTACTCAAAACGATCCTAGTGTAATACATGAATTCGAGTTGTAACGCCCCAATGTAATGCCAAACATTTGGCTGAACATCACATCAGGATTTTTTATTTGGTATCATAAAACTTATGAAAACAGCTATTTTTCTACATCTTTTATAACTTATAACCAAGCAGAAAAATGTTAAGGAAGAAAAAGAGATTACTAAAACCATCTTCTAAAGTTTCGGGTGGTTGATTTGTATGTCCGAAACAGAAGACCAACTCCAACTCCGACCCCAAGACAAACACCAAGCCCGATCCCAACACCCACCCTAACACCAGCATTGAACCAGGAAAGTGCACCGTCTTCACCTTCCATAAATTCTCTCTGGCTCCAGAACAAGCTGTTATCATAGTCATCCTCATTTCCATACTTAAAACTTCTCCATCCTGCCATCTGCAAATCAACAAGTGAGGAACAATTAGATTTTCAAGATTAAAAATGACATATTAACATCATAATATGATAGAACTACGACTACCTGAAGATCTAGCTTAGGTGCAACTCCGTTTTGACATTCTGTGGCATCATACTCTGGGATTGAATCTAACATCCCTTTTGTATTGTGTTTCTTCCTAAAACCAGTCTGCAATGTTTTTGTCAAAATAACCGGTGCCCCCGAAAACGATCCTGCAACATACACTTCAATCATTGGCAGCATTGAATCACAGCCAGCCGTTCGTTTATCCTTAAAATATCCATCATTGTCACAAGCCATTGACTTGCAACTCATACTCCAATTCCTAATATTATCATCTTTTTCATTATGCATTTCCAAAGCCCCAGATAGAATAAGATTTTCACCATTAAAAACCTCAAATTTCACACCACCAGATAACCTTATACTGTCGGTGCTCACGAAAGTAGCTTCCTGGAATTTCTTGTCTACTCTGTTTCTTTTTAGCCTACATGAACTACCCTCTGATTGTAGGGTACATCTTTTACCATTTACTTCAAGAACAGTATCAGGGTCCAAAGGTATATGGTTTAGAGTGAGATATTGAGGGGTGTAACCATCAACCATGAAATAGTTTACTCTAACATAAAACACGCGTATATCAAACCAAGACAATAACCGGTTACTATGGTATGAAGGGTGCTTGATAATCTGAAGCCCATGATTAGCAATCTTATTGTCTTTCTTCATCATGGTTTGGTTGAAATCTCTCTCCATATTTACAAGGATCAAAATCTCATAGAAATCTTCTCAAAATGAAACACATGTAGAACAGAATTTGCAGAGCAACCCTAGACAAAAAAATATACAAAAATTGAACTTTTGACTAATCGATTAACGAGGAGACTGCTATTAGTTTTCAAATTATATAGAAGTTTCAAATCAAGAAGCAGAAAACTGAAATAATTCCATATGAGAAAAGATCAAATCTGAAACTGCAATCAACTTACATTTATACAAACAGGTGGTGTGCAATCAAACAATTAGACACCCATTTGGGCAATTTATTTGCAGAGTTAAGATTGGTAATTGCAGTTAAACAACATATGCAGCATGCAAACGATTCAAGCAATAAACATTGATAGAAACTCTAAATCTGCAATAAATTTTTATGATGCAAAGGGGAAGATGCATACCAGAAACCAAAGATTCACACAGCAACTTACTCTTGGTCTCTTTTCAACACCCACCTTAAAACCAGATCAAATTAAACCAGTTTAAAATATTTCAGTCTGTGATTGGGTATAGTGTCAGAGACAGAAATATATACATACATGATATACATATACACATACAGAGAGAGAGAGAGTGGATGATGCTGAATGTAAAAAAAGCAGGCAGCCCACCAGCATTGAATAAGTCACACAAACAACCAAAAACAGTATGAAATCCACAATTCAAACAGTTTCCTATGTTTACAGTCCACACAAAAGTATGTCTGAAATCCAACTCAGCAGATATTCCTTAAATCTGCCCCCACCAAACAGATATGAATCTCTTCAAAACCACAAAAAGATTCATAATTTCTCATGGTACCAATGGAGAAAAACACACAGCCACACAAATATTAAGGTTGCTTTTAGTGTATGATGCTGGACACCCGATAAATCTATCGTAACATAATTTGCGTGGGTCGTATAAAAACAAGTTGATGTATTTTACAATTATTTTAAAATAAATAAACCGTAACAAGTTATGGTTTGTTATCATTCTTCATAGGACCACATGATCGAATGTTAAAACGTATCGGCTTTCAATAATTTTGAAATGAAAAAAAAACACAAATCTGATTACAAAAGGGCAAAATTGGAAAGGAATAATGAAAACTGTATTTTTTTCTTAAATTTTATAAGAATATTAACTTGTGATGTGATCTGAAATTGATTATTTAAACAATTGTTTTTCTAAATACTTTTGATAGATTTGTTTTGTGCTTTTAACCAACCCGGCCTACTTTTTACCTAGACCAATAAGTTTGTTTTATGATTTAAACTAATCTGACCCGTTTTTTTACCTAGACCCATTTTTTGTGTAAAAAATTCTTAAACCATTACTGTAGTATAGCATGTGAAATTTTAAACTTAAATCTCATTATCAATTTATTAAAAGTCGTAAGATTTTAGACAGACTCGGATATCTATAATTACTTCTGAATTGATATTATGTGAAGAGAAAATTATTTATAAATAATTACTTCATGAAACAATTTTTATTTTTTACACCACAATATGCTTTTGAAATAACAAAATTATTTAAAATGAATAAAAGGTTTGATATGATCATCATAACACTTGATGCTTACATTTCATTCCATCGAGTGTGTGTGGAAAGAAATGATAGTACATCTTCTAGTATATTCTATTGCATTCGAAATTAGCACAAGTGCAAGTGTGCAACTATGAATATGTGATAAAAACAAAAACAAAAAGTTTATTAGTTATGATTATTTAATTAATTGACATAATTAATGTATTGAAAAAATGGGAAAATTTTTCATGATAATTTAACATTCAATGTTTACTTTCAAGGAAGTTAACTATTTACCAATCAAGTAGGGCTTGAATCCTTAAATATTTTGAAAATTATAAAAAGATACATGTATTTCTATATAAGGGAAAGATCAAATAAAAAATATATTTTGCTTAAGAAGGATTTTTAAAATCTTCAAAACCGACCCAAACGAACTCCGATTGAACTCATTTTGATGGCATTGGAACCGTCTCATCGAATCCTACAATATTAGATTTTAAGTTTTCATTTTAACAACTAGATTTAGATTTTAGGTTTTAGGGCTTGGTTTTTAGCTTTTAAGTTATATCATTATGTTAAAGATTTGTTTTCCAAGTTTTGGTTTTAGTATTAGGTTTTATTGTTTATGATTTAAGGTTTGGGTTTTAGGGTTCGACAAGCCGGTTCCAATTATGCAAAAATGAATTCAATCGGGGTTTCTTTGAGTCGGTTTTTGAGTTTTTAAAATCCTTCTTAGCCTTCTTAGGCAAAATAGACTTTTTAGGGGAACCTTACCCTTTCTACATAATACCATTTAGTGTTTTAAAATTGATGCATCGTCTCAATAATAATGATTATTGAAATAATTGTTGAGCTTCATATAAGTTAGGCTTGTACACAACTTACTTTTATTGACATGTTTTCTATAACACTTAATTGCAAAGCTAATGATCATGTGAGCAAAAGTTAATGTCTTTAGACATGTTATTACACATGCAACAATCAATTTACATCTTGTCAATAGAATTATAATATTTTCTTCTTGTTATAACTAGTTTTTTGTCGGTAATCATATATTTCATATCTAAGATTTTTATTTTTTGTTGAGTGGTATATATAGTAAATGCTCTACATGACGCACAAAGATGGGTCCTTTACGAAGTAGGGAATGCATGTGGGGTATGAATAACTATTTATGAAAACCATGAACATGAGATTTGCATACAACTCAATTTATTAGTTTTTTATTTTAATGAATCAATATTCCAAAAATTAGTGGGAGAGAAAAATCAATTGGAAAGTTAAATAAGTTTGAATGAATATCGTTTTGCCATCTTGATTCGTGAACTAAAAAATTCCGAACTAAAAGTTTAAAGGATGATTCATTTCCAAAAACTATAAATATAACTAGTTTTATACCCGTCCGGTAGCCGGGTATAGGCCTGTAGACGAACCGAACAGTTTATGAACTGTTCGTAAACTGTTCGGTAAGAAGTTCGTTTATGTTCATTTTATTAAATAAACGAACATGAACAAACCTAGTGTTCATGAACAGTTCGGTTATATTCGTTTATTTACGTTCGTTTATTTGTGCTCGTTAATTTTTGTTTATGTTCGTTAACTATGTAATGTCAGATTTTGTTCGGTTAACTGCCTAATTTACGTGATATGTATTTACATTTAAGAGACTTGTCGTTTGTGCTCGTTTATACTTGTTCAATTGTGTTCGTTTATGTTTGTTCAATAGTGTTCAAATTCGTTTATGATTGTTCAATGGTGTTAAAAAAATGTTCATTTATGTTTGTTCGTTTATTTTAGTTCGTTTGTGTTCATTTATGTTCATGAACAGTTCGTTTAATTTATTAATGAACGAACACAAACGAACACGAACATATTCATTTTTTTAATAAATGAACATGAATACAAAATTCATGTTCGTTAATGTGTTCGTGTTCGTGTTCGGTTAAGTTTAAATGAACGAACACGAACATGCATGTGTTCGTGTTCGTTCGGTTCGTTCACAGGCCTAGCCGGGTACAATACTATAATCGAATTAATTTAGTAAAATTCATTCTAAAAAAAATAATAATTGTTTAACTGGGATACTGGGGAAGTGAGCATAAACGGTTTTCATAACTACCTCCTAAATAATTACATGGCTTAAATTTATTGTCAGCCATTTTAAACAGTCCATACCTTCTCTCAAGACATTTGAATTGACCAAAAGACACACACACACACATATATATATAAATAATTACCAGACACATTCAATGACATTAAAGAAGTGACTAAGGAGCAGCAACAAGAAGAAGAAGAAGAAGTAAATAATGTTAATAATTAAAAAAAATACTAAAAGTTAAATAATATAAATAACTAAAATACACACCGTTCAGGGTCATTATTTTAAAGTGCCTAAAATTATAACAAAATTATGTATTTTTTATATCTAATTTTTTTAAGTCCACCTCACATTTAAATATCTTTTGACTAAACTTATTTATTAATTATATAATTACTATTAGCCTATTTTAACTTATTTATTAAATGTCTTTTTATGTTGCCTTTTGTTTTTTATTATATTTTAAAATTTGTGTGTTTTTATGCTTGAGATCATGTTTTTTGTCCTCTTTAAGCCTCAAAGCAAGGCAATCCCTTACTTGTATATATTTAAAAAAGTTGTTAGTTACATCAACGCCCAAAGCACGCAAGTCACGCCAGCGAGTTGGCCAGTGTTTGTCGCAGGCGTGACTTGAGTGCTTTGGGCGTTGATGTAACTAACAACTTTTTTAAATATATACTAGTAAGGGATTTCCTTGCTTTACAGTAGACCCATGGATAATCAATGTGTTTTTTTGTTTTTACCATCCTTTTGGCAAGATCACTTATTCTGTTTATGTTTGCAAACTGCACATCTTCTTTCACATTAAGAATGTAATGGCCAAGTTAATACTTAGGTTTGTCTTTTTCATCAAAATTAAAATCATATGGATACATGTAAGCCACTTTAGCAACTTTGTTATATCAAAGGAACTAAAATTTTGAAATGGGCTTAAAGAACTCATACATTTAAGCAACTCAGTGGTTACCTCGTTAAAATGGTTATCAAGCTCTTGAATTTGCATACGGAGAACTGTGTTGAAATTATTAACCTCATAGTGATGACGATTAGTGATGTTGGTCTTCCTTCTTCGATGTTTCAGGTCACTATACTCGTCTTCCATGTTAACCACTTCAATCTCATATTTGTCATAGAAGGATGTGACATCTTTCAAAAATGATGTAAAACCCTCAAACCTATACCTTTGTAATTCTTCTTTGGTTAATTTAACCATCTCAACTACATTCAATATATCTTGATCCTTTTTTTGAAGAGCTACACACAATAAGTTAGTAACTCCCAAGATATGCTTCATCAAATACAAATAATATATAAAATTAAAAGACTTCATGTATATTTGAAGTCCATTTGCTTGACTTTGTCGAGCACTATCAAATCTGAATGTTTCGATATATTCAAGGACATCAATAACAGTAGGATATAAAGCAAACAAACAAAGAAGTTTTTTTTTTGTGAGAACTCCGACGTGTATCCCCAACTCTTGCAAGTGACAATTCTTGATTCTTTCCCTCGTCCGATTTCAAGTTCCAGATTAAGTCTTAATCTCTCTCTTTGACTTTCTCTTATCAAATATATTCTTATGCAAGATGCCCAACAAGATTTGTTAAATCTGAGACATCTTTAAAAACTTACAAATTTCAAGGTGCTTGGTTACAAGGGCCACAATAACAAGTTGAAGTAGCAAACATTTCATCAATTGCACATTTTAGAGATAGCGGTTGTTTATGGAGATGACATTTGACTATTCCCTGGAGCATTACTTAATATAACATTACCAATTTCTTCATTTATTTCTCCCAACAATTTTAAAAACTCTAAGAAATGACCTCTATATAAAGATTCTTCATATTCATCATGGCCACGAAAAGGTAACCCACCATTTAACAATCCTTTAGCAAGTCTAATTGAAGTACTTAACCGAATTCTATACTCTTTTTTTTTTTGCTTTGTTTATCAAAAGCCACATGTATTGTGCGACACCCCAACCCGGCTATGGCTGACGTGTCACTATTACAGAAATCAGAACAATGCATATTTCTATATTAAATGAATTAACACTAATTAAATACAAAATATCTAATTTCATCATTTACTATCATAATCAACTTTCTAATCTTTTATCTTCTCTTCACACAACCCTCGAATCCCATGAGTACCTGTTTTAGAAACAAAGAAAACAACAAAGAGAAATACGAATGAGCCAAAAATTTGCTCAGTAACGGAAGAACAACAGTAATGATGATATCTGAAAAAGGAAATGAATAAAGAAGTGACAAGGAACAAAAATTATGAAAATAACAACGTCAGCAGAAGCAACTGTAATGATCATAACAAACATAGGATAACGAATGTCTGAACGAACTAACCATACGAATAAACAATTTCAACTAATCCTAACGAATACATAATCAATTAAGTCGTAGGGTAAGGAGATACCCATTTGAGCACAAAACAAAACAAATGGTGTACACAGACTCGTCGGCCTAATGTACCAAATTGTGAGCTGTATGTGGGCACACACCAACACTCACCAAAACAAAACAATTATCCTAGGACCAGTCCATACGCCTCCCAAAATATCACTTCTCAACTGCCAAAATATGGAGACGCCGAGAACCAGTCACACTGTCACGGAAAGTGCTACGCCATTGATGCCCCAATGACGCGCTGGTAGAATCACCTACCGGAGGTTTTGCTCTGGTATCAGATTCGAAACAAATTACATATACAAAACAATCAAATGTTCAGACAAAGGGCGCATGAAATAATCTCATACGTTAATATAACGGAACATGCGATAATAAATACAATTTAACAATTATATCGCATGCGTAACAAATCAGAATTAAATCAAACGAATGCTCGAAAAACCAAACGGTTCAACATAATTACATGAATAGAACAAACGAGGCAAACAAAATATACTATTAGTAATGAAAAGAAAATCCGTACAAAGGACAACAAAATTTATACTCTGAGTTAAATAAACGGAATCCGTACCTTAGACTTAGCAATTAACTCAGTTAGTAATCAGAATATAAACACAAGCACGTAGTCTACTTCTCCAACGATTCAGATATCTGTATTTTATTCGATTTCATGTTAGTTTTAAAAAAATAATAATTAAAATTCGTATACGTAATTGATTAGATTTTTTTTTGTAATTTAGACCTTTAATGTTAACCCGGTCGAATTGGTTTCTTTTACTAATTCCTTGATTAATATTTGTAAATATTCTTTAGTTTTGTCACTTAGAGATTCTAACATTTTTGATCGGAACGGTTATGATTTACGCACTTTTATAATGAAATAATTAAAAAGTTGTTTCGAATAGGACTCGAACTCATGACCTCTTAAATCGCATTTTCAAAACTTAACCGATTAAACATAACTCATAATTATTTATTTAGAAAAAAAAATGTAAAATTTTCTTGGTTCTAAAGCCTGTTTAAAATGGTTTTACACGATAAAAGAAGAAAAGCAAAATAACATGTTTTTAAGAGGGCTTGAACTCATGAACTTTTGTATAAAATATTTGAGGCTTAATCAATTGATCTAAAATTACGCTGTTAATATTGTAACATAATAAATATATATATATATATATATATATATATATATATATATATATATATATAGGGCATGGAATTTTTTATAACCCTTAAATATTGTTACAACTACATAACCATCATCCAATGGTTACTTTAAAAAGAAAAGTGTATAGGATCGTGACACGTGTCAGATTCCTTTTTTTTCATTTTTTTTAATATAAAGGGCATTTAGGACATTTGTTATATAAGTAAAGTTTACCCCATTTTTTTTTAAACATTCATAACTTTTTTATACTATATTATTTTTTTAAAAAAATTGCACCATTATACTCGTCTCATTTTTCTCTTTAATTTCATTATAGTCTCGACTAGTTTTTTTTTTATTTTTTTGATGTCATGTGTTTACATCATTGTAACGAGCTTAAAGATAACAAATTAATTAGAATTTTTTTCTAACAATGGTAAATTACAGTAATGTAACAAAAAATGAAGTAATGTAACACAAAATGAAGTAATTTACAATAACATTATTAACGGTGACGTAACACATTATTTACAGTGATGTAAGTTTTCTCTTTATTGCCCATTATAATGTTGACTACCTTTTTTATTTTTTTTTCTCATTATCCATTATTTACATTGATGTAACGAGCATAAATATATCACATTATTTTGAATTTTTCTAACAATGATAAATTACAGTGATGTAATATAACACATTATTTTATTTTTTTACTCTAACAATGATAATTACAATGATAAATTACAGTGATGTAATAGAACACATTATTTTGATTTTTTTCTCTAACAATGATAATTATAGTGATGTAATTTATCATTGTTCGAAAAAAATTTAAACTAAGTTGTTGTATTTAGGCTCGTTACAAATTAGGATGAACAAAAAAGCCAAAAAAAACCGAACCGAAACCGAATTTACCGAAAAACCGAACCGGAACCAAATTAACCGAAAAAACCGAACCGTAACCGAATTAACCGAAAAAAACCGAAACCGAATTTTGCATCAATGTAAATTACATCACGGTAAATTACGTCAATGTAAAATTACATCACTGTAATTTATCATTGTTAGAAAAAATTTCAAATAAATTTGTTATATTTTAAGCTCGTTACAATGATGTAAATATATGGCATCTAAAAAAGGTAAAAAAAAATTAGTCGAGACTATAACGGAATTAAAGAGAAAAATGAGACGAATATAATGGTGCATTTTTTTTAAAAAATAATATATTATAAAAAAGTTATTAATGTTTAAAAAAGAGTGGGGGGAAACTTATAAGGGGTAAAATGACTATGATGCCCTTTTTAATATTTTAATGAAATGCATATGTGTAAGCTTATAATTGGTTGAAATGGGTTATGTAGTTGTAGCAAAAAAAGAGGGTTATTTTTTATACCCTTCCCTATATATATATATATATATATATATATATATATATATATATATTCATGTCTAGTTCATTTTCTTCCTATTACTAGTTTTCCAAAATTTACAGTTGGTCTAAAGAATTATTTCTTTCAAAACCTTATGCAGGTTTACATATATACATATATCCTTTCAATTTATAAGCTCAATTACGTATCATATTTCTCAAATGATCTCAAGATATCATGTTTATTTCTTTGTTTCTTTTGATGGTTTTAAGTTTTAACTAAATTTTCATATGAAACAAATATTGGACCATAACGTACTAACTAAAATTACTATATTCAACTGACAAGAAGTTACCTTAACTGTAAGATAACCACGATTTCAAGGAATTGATTCTCACTTGAATGCAAACTTAAATGATCGTTGCTAAAACCAAGAGACGTGTTCGCGCGCGATCTTTTTTTTCCTCCGGCTGCGACTGTTTGCTACGGTGGCTGTAGCAAAATGGACCAGAAGAACGGAGATGTCGGTTTGTGAGGAATTGGGATATTTTTGGAGATGGTTTCTATGTCGGTTGCACGTATTTGTGAACTCTTTAATCAATGTACCATACGTAATATCACCATAAGTTCAAGTCGGTATAACATTTAGATATTTAGGGACTAGATAATATATATCACACAAGAATTATCCTATTAGCTCGGTTAATACTTTTAATTGTAAATCGAATATTACTTAATTGGACCGATTCTCATCTTTAAATGTTGTTATTATTATTATTTTGTTACCAAACAATTGAAACATTAAATTAGTTAAAAAGTGACTACAAGTATTAATCTATTGATATATAATTATAATATTAGGTAAATTTTTGAATAAATCAGGCGGTGGTTAATTGAGTCGGTTATTAACTTCAGTTAAATACGGTTGCAAATACTAGTCGAAAGATATTTATTTAGACTTGCGAATTTAATCAAGTGATATTTAAATGAGTTTTCACTGTTATAAAAATGAGACAAACACTTGGATCATTTGTTTTGGTTGGTATATAATAGCCGAGTCGAAGTTTCTTAAATTAAATAGTTCGGCTATTAAATCATTATTTCTTCGAAACTTGTAATTAAATTTGTTGGAACGTTATTAATTTATATTAATCATTTAGTTTTGTTTATTAAGTTTTAATTTAATTAATATTTAGTATTTTATTTAAATATTTAATTGTTACATTTTTATGGGTATTATATATTGATTGAGCTTGTTCAAGTGAGTTGTACCCTTTTTTACGTGCTCTATTGTGAAAACTATTGTTATCACCAACATGGATCTTAAGTCTTTCGATATTGTTCCAATCATTGAACCCTTCAACTACAAATGCATCCTTTTGTCCACTCTCCTTAAACAAATCTTACTGTTATAATAAACAAATATCTTCATTTGCCACTTGTCACATTTCTAATACCATAATGTCATTTGTCAATTTTTTATGCTCTCATTTAAGTCTTTCTCTTATTAAATAATTTACATTATCTCTTTCATTAAATAATTATAACAACAATAAATTATGATATTATTTATCTTTGATAATAGTTTTTCAGTATATTCAAAATCAATTCATTTTATTAGGGAACATATTTTAAAAAATATATTTTTTCCAAAAAATCAGATTTTTGGATAAATAGGAAACATTTCAAATTGTTATTTTGATAAAATAAAAGTTTTATTAAATACAATTTTTTTTCAAAAAAATGAAATATAAACCGAAGTTATAAAAATGATAATATAAGTTACATTTTTTATCTTTGTGTGTTTAATGATAATTTTAAATTAGGTTCTTTAACTTTAATAATTAAAAAATACTACTTATTATCTTAATTTGAAATAGTTAATTTTTGAAAATAAACGAACTAATTAAATTTTTAACATTAGTTAGTTTAAAGATCTCAATTATTACAAATCAAGAAGTTAAATGATATTCCTATTGCTATTACAAAAATTATTGTTTTGTTATTTAAATTAATACATAGTTTAATCATTTATATCATATATTGTTTCACAATTTTTGCATTTTCAATAGTAATTATTTAATATTTTATATTCAATCCGTATAACACACGGGTAATAACATAGTATTATAATAAACAAACATATTTGTTTGTCACTTGTCAAATTTTTACACAAGCATTGCCACATGTCACTTTTTGATCAATCTACTCAATTATCTCTCCTATTAAATAATTAGGTTATAAATCCGAGTATCACACGGGTTTAATATATAATATTAAAAAACATCATTGGTTGATAAAAATCTCATTGTTTAAAACTCATTTTATAAAATATTTTAATTAAAAAAAATACTTTTTAAGATAACTTTTTCTTTATATAAATTTTGTTTTTTGAAAATAGAATATTTCTTACTTTAAAAATTTTGATTTTAGAAAATTTCATATTTTATTATTTTTTTAAGTGTGCTTATTAGTTATTAATATTATAATTATTTAATAAGAGAAATAATTTATTTAATAAGAGAGAGAATATAACTATTTAATAGGAGAGAATTAAATGGAATGATAAGGTGTTGACAAGTGGAAATAGTAGTGTAAGAAGATGACATGTGGCATTAGTGGTGTAAAAATGTGACAAGTGGCAAATTTTTACTCTTTTATTATAGAGTATACTATCTCATATTAAATAATAATAATACTAATAAAAAAATAATTTTTTTTGCCTTTTACATATGCAAAATAGTTTTTAAAAAAAATAAAATAAAATCTTTTTATTAGAAAGCACAATTAAAAAAGTTTATAAAATATAAAAAAAATAAAGTCAAAGTATTTTTCAAATAAGAAATATGTTATGTGATATCTAGAAAACAAATTTTTTTTGGAAAAAAATCCATTTTCCTAAAAAATGATTTTTTTTTGAAAAATAAAATAAAATTTAAATTAGAGTTTTAAAAAATGTGATATTTAAACAAATGATGTTTATTAATTTTCTGAAAACCAAAGTAATAAAATTGCTAGGAAAGTTACATTTTGGTCCTTTGTGTTATGATATTTTCAAATTGGCTCATTTAACCATAATAATTACATAAATTATACCTTATATTTTTCATTTACAAAAATTAGATTTTGACATGATATGAACTAAAGTTCTCATGTTATTAGTTCAATGATATCAATTCTTACAAATCAAAAAGATCATCAATAATTAGTTTTAATTATTGAAGTTTTTAATTATTATTTTATTAGTTAAAGTACTTATTAATATGTAAATTAACAATTTTTTAATTTTTTAATTCTATTATTAACTATTTACTATTTTATATTAAATCCGTGTAATACACGGGATAATAATCTAGTAAATCTATGTATTATAATAAATAAAAGTTTTCCTTGCCACTTGTCAATCTTTAGTTAAATCAATTTATGAATTTCCCGCCTCTCTGTCTTCCATTAATGTCTTTATTTATTAAATAATGAAAATTGAATAATATATTTAAAATAATAAAATTGTTTGCCTATAAATAAGTTAAAATTAAAAATGATCAAAAGTAAAAAAATTAAACGAAAGTAAAATAATAATAAAATATATAAACAGAAAGTTAAAAACTAATATTTATTCAATATATAACACAGGTGAAAAAAATTAATGATTTTAACAAATTATATAAATTAAACCCATGTAATACATGGGTTTTAACCTAGTTGCTAAATTTTCATTGCTAACTATTTAATATTTTATATTAAATCCTTGTAATACAACGGTTCATAACCTAGTAACAATATAAGCAACACACTTTATCTTTTTTGAGACTATATTCTAACCAATTTCCATGTTCTCCTTTAAACCAATTTTAATTAAAACATCTTAATCTACCACTCATATTTGTTTGTGGGAAATCATGCCCTGTCGGTTGACATGGACCTCTAACCAAATAGGATCGTCTAACTTCATCTTTTTATTAGGATGATAAGATAAAATTGGTTTCCTTTCGGATGGATCCCATGGAAGATCATTTAAACCTATTTTGGACAGTTTATTACTTGAAGATGATGACCCAACGTTTAATGGTGATTCTCTTCGTATAAATCTCTCCATAATGCATTGATGTTAACACCTAAATTTCAAGGCTCAAATAATAAAACTACAAATGTATTAAACTAAAAATATATTATACTATAGTGATTTTTTATGTTCCAAACAAAACAATTAAACAAATGAATTAAATTACATATTCTTATATTAAACTAAATTGATCATTTAAAAATTCTTATTTGCCAAACAATTAATGATATATAGAGACATTCACAATTTCACATGCACATGTTGGATGAATAATGAGTTGTACTTACAAGTTACCGCCTTATCACTTATCCGGCCAATATACAACACCCACAGATCGGAAAATTATTCTCCAAGGGTGGCAACTTAAATCTTCTCCACGCAAGTCACAGGGAGCAGACGATCGATACTTCGGAAGGGCGTAAGGCCGAAAGGTATTTGTAGTTTGTTTGGTTTGGGTATTTAACTGTTAGCGGGCTAAATAGTATAAGTTGGTTTTTTATACTTAATCAAAATGGGCTGATAATGGTATTTGGTTATGGGTATTTAATTGGTTAATGAGTTATATATTTGATAACTAATGATGTTACTAGTTCAAAAACCGATGCTGTCACTTGAAAACATTGTTTATAAATGTACATATACGCTGAAAAATCACTGTTGTCCGGGGACTACTGTCCTAAGTGAGTATTGTCGCCACTGGTGGTGCTTGGTTGTTTTTGGTGTGGTTGTTGGCATGTGGTAGCATAGGGGGGCGGTGGTGGTGGAGAGATGTGATAAGGATGTACACGGCGGATTTTGGTGTAGCGATGATGTTGGTTGTGGATGGTGAAACCAAGACTGTTTCTAAGAGATTAGATGTCTTGTGCGAATGTTAAAAATAAGTTCCTACGTGTGTGTTAATTCGTTTGTAACTAAATTTGAAGTGGTTATTCGTTGTAACTAAATTTGAAGTATCCATATATTCATCTTAACATCTCATCTCTGTTACTTCCATCCTTTGCGTTTATGTCTTCTTGATAGCACATCAGTATGTTTCATATAGTACAATAGTATAGTTGATCGAACTGTCATCATATAAAATTTCACCTTCAACCGATTTAAGAAGTTATTGTCTCACGGTACCTATAAAGCTGCCCTCCACCTCCACTTATACTATTTATATGTAACTAGGTTTATTTCCCCCCGCGTATTGCGGCGGGTTGTTACAATATACTCCCGAGAACGGATATTATATATCATTTACAAAATCATAAGTTACATAGTAAAATCAAATCTCTCATCACGAACTAAACCCTAAATCCACATTGTTTTTCTTCTTTGTGTCAAAAGTGTGAAACTCAAAAAGATACTATTCTTTTTTTACTTCTTGTGTCAAAGTGTGAAACTCAAAAAAATATCACAGTACACTCGCGAGAACTGATATTATATATCACTTGTAGTTGTAGAAGCATAAGTTAAATATCAAAATCAAATATCTCATCACGAACTAAAGTCTAAACCCTAAATCCACACTTTTTTTTCTTGTGCCAAAAGTGTGAAATCTTTTTGATTATTCTTGTGTCAAAATGTAAACCATGAAAAAGATACTATTCATTTTTCATGGTTTTTAATATATATATATAGTAATATCGTAAATTTTATGTAATTACATAAAATAATGTTTGAATCTCTAATAATATGAGGAGTATTATTATTCAAGAAAAAAAAAAACACATATTAGGTGTGTTATCCCATTCTTATGTTTTTTTTGGTTATATACTATTTTTTATAGTAAGTTAATAGAGTAAGATGCTTTTTAATAAGGTTTTAAAACCCAGGCCCGACCAGAAACCGTGGGCAGCCCAAACTAGTCACGCAAACCACCCTCAAATGGACCGGCTAGTTAAGCCGATTCACTGATTAGACTGCGAGCTGCTTAATTGGTCAGGTTTTTTTAATACTAAAATCCAAAAAATAAAAAATTAAAACCAAACCCTTGTATTATTTAACATGATTATATTTGTGTGAGCATTAATTATTTTTGTTTAAATATGTTTATAATTATATAATTTTAAGCAACTTTTTTATATATTTATTATATCATCTAGTTCTTAAACCCAGTCTGAACAATAAGTAGTAAGAAACTAAGATGCCTAGTTCAACATTCAATCCGGTTATAAAACATTGCTTTTTGATGTTTAAGTTATTGGTTTACCTTTTTTAATAATATTCTCTTAATTGATGTTTTGATCATCGTGTCTGTGTTTGTAATCGGCTTTCTTGATAGTAAGCTTTCGAGTTTACATAGGAGAGATCGTCACTTTACGACGAAGTATGCATTTGTGTTTTAGGTTAAAGTAACAACCGTTAAAAATCATGATGGATATGTATGACTAATTAAACAAATGCATTACAATATCTATAGAAGATGGTGATACACCAATATTCTAAAACCCAGGGCCGGCCCAAAGGAGAGGTAAAGTGGACGACGACCCAGGATCCGGTCTATTAAGTGTCCGAAACTCAAAAAAAATATATATATTATATTATTAATTTTTTATATATAAATTACTAAGTTAGTCTTTTAAAGAAGGCTTGAAATTTTTTTCTCATTAAAAGCCTTGGGAACATTCAAGTATTCAACATAACCTCACCAACATAATCCTACCACAAACGCACTCAATCAAATTCTAATCGGCATTTTTTTTCCAACAATTTAACAGAATTATAATTGTCAGTCATGTTGGAAAAAAATTTACTAATTACCATTTTTTACATTATGTCTTTATTCATATAATGCATTTTTGGTTATAGGAAAAGCTAAAAAATGGGTGTATTTTTTTTTTTCACATCATCTAAGATTTTCAATGAAAAAGCAATTTTATCATACTTCAAAAAACTACAATCCTTTCGTAAGGATACTAATATATACCTGTGATAAACTTATATAATTGTTTATCACAAATAAGACTCGAGCCCTCAACCTCATAAATATATAACTTTTTAATTAAAAAAAGTGAAAGTATTATTTGATTGTTACTATTGATATTTTCAACTTAATCATAGACATCCAGACTTGTACAATACAGGTTAGGCAATATATTTGCAAATCATACTAAGAAGGAATTATAAGCAATGCACAACTTTTACTGCATATACTACAAATTACTAATTATGTAGAAAGATTTACCTAAAAGAAACCCATGGATTCTAATATGGCACAATAAATTGAAAGTAATATCTAAAAAAAGATGTATTGTTATTTTGCTGTAGCACCTGAACCAGCTTGTAGTTGAAGGGGATCAAGAAGGTTTTCCTGTGATGCATTCATGTTGATCCTTATTCTGCATTTAAAACAATATTTTTTGTTAAATAAAAATAATATTGTCATTAAACAAGTCTTTCTTTCTTTCTTTTTTTTCAAATTGAATTCGTTCATCTTACCTGTTGTGGATGTTTACATATTCATCGGTTTCATCCAATATCTCCTCCTGAAAATCAATCATGTTAGCATTATTTAATCAAGACTTTTGACCAAATTGACAGATTTGTAGATTTAAAACTAATAACTTCATTTTTTTTTAGATATACCTGAAGAAGCTCTTCAATGACATCTTCCATGGTAATCACACCAACAACAATTTCGTTCGATGGATAAACGGGAACGGGATTGTTGTCCAAATCCAGTATGCAAAATGAGCAGCCTCTATGTCTTTTTTTGAAACCAGGAGTTGAAGGTGGACTTCTTTTTGTCTGTTGATCTCCCTCATCAGCATCATGAAAATGTGATTTCTTTGCTACATTTTGAGTTGCTGAAAATCAAATAGAAAACAAGTATGTCAACAAAAAGTGGAACCAACATAATTTGAACACACACACATATATATGGCTCTCACTCTCTGTATCTTCAGACTTTTTCAACATGTTTATCTTTTTGTTCAGATCTTTGTACACAACAGCTATATGACTATGCCCTTTTTGAAATTCATTCAAGATATCATAAAGGGGCATGTTGTCTTCAACCCTGAAAAATTGTACACATCCTTGATAACATTAAAACAAATATGTTCACACTTTCACGCATAATGGGCATAACCAGTGCTTGACTAAGCTCCTGCTTTTGCGGAAGGCCCGGGGAGCGGCGGGATTGCTTTGCGATTTAATGTACACATCCTTACCCCACACATTTGTGAAAGAGGCTATTTCTCACTACTTGAACCAATGACATCAAGATCACAAAGCACAGCTGCTCCAAGGCCCTCTCAAAGTTTCACACATAATAATGATATATGATAATTCAGATTTTGTACCTTGGCACCTTCCTTAATAACATCTTTCTAAGAGGAACTGCATCGTCTGGTTCAACTGCCAAGAGGTTCTTAACCTGCATACAATAATACAATTAGCAAAATTGGGGCATTTTACTTTGATAGATTATGTATATGCCGAAATGGAACATGGGTAATGTGTAATAACTTCACACACACACACAGTATACCAGGATGATTCCAATAATATTTGTTCGGTCCCCAGAATAAACAGGAATTCGGCTGTGACCCATGGTCATAATTGCATTTAATGTATCCCTATGCAGACACAAGAAAGCAATATAGTTAACAAAGAAAATGAGAGAACTTTTTATGCAATATGAAATATAGGATAAAAATTGATAAACCTACAAAGTAAGAGTTCCATCCAGATCAAGGGAAAACGCCTTTGATATAGGGGTCATTGCATCTTTTGCAGTTTTTTCGGTCAACTCAAGTGCTCCGGCTATTATAGTAGTCTCATCATGGGTCAAATCTCCACCTTTCCCAGCCTATCAGCACATAATGTTGTCACATAAGTAATTTATTTCTTAGAAGTTTAATTTTTAATTTAGACTTTAGCTACCTCATTGCCATGAAAATCCACAAAAGTTTTTAACTCTGCCCTGCGTAGTAGGGCAGCATGCCCCTTGCCCAACATCCAATCTAGAACCTGAACAAAATAACAAAATTGATATCAAATTATTCATAAATAGATAGTATAACTACGCACAACAACTCAATAATAGATTGAAGAATTTGAAAATTACCCTGCTGATAGGATAAGCAATAGGGAAGAAGAACCATAGCAAGAGACGGACAAAAGGTGCTACTGTTGCTCCAACTGTCAAGCCATAGCGTGTACAAACTGCTTGTGGTAATATCTGTAGAAAAAACACATAAGAAAAGAGTCGATCAAATAGAAAACAAGGTTAAGTGGAACAAATATCCACCTAGTTTATCAAGAAACGATATTATTATTTTATACTACAATTTTGATGATTATCAACCTCTCCAAACATCAGAATTAGTGTTACAGATATCAGAACTGCAGCCCATGATGGAACAAGTTTATCCAGGAATATTGGAAGAGACTACAGAAGACAGAAACAAATTAACAAGATAATAACTTGATGCAACGGACAAATGTAATCAACAAATCACAACCAATTTCACAAACCTCCATCGCTAAAGAGTTGCCAATTAAAAGCGTACAAAGCAGTAGATGTTGGTTCTTTACAATAGGGAATATTTTAGCTGCCACCAAGAAATTTCACCAGATATTATTGTAACAAAGACATGTGTACGTGATTTCAGTTACATAGTACTGTGCATATACTCCAATAATACAAATAGGATAGCAAAATGATCGACTTAAATAACTTCAATTTAATAATCTTTTTCCCAAAACTTCTAAAGTCATATGCAAAAAACTTCTATAGATCTTTTTTCAAGCCATAACTGCAATTCAATCATCTTTTTCCCATAACTTCATTTTAGGATTGTTAAATTGCCCTAAGAAGTGTTCAGACAGCAATTATAGAAATCAAGGTTTTACACATGCTAGGCTGCTAGCTCTTAATTTCTACTAAATATTATACTTGAATCATATCTTTCACATGTTTGTTGACAGTTTCAATAATAATTTCTAATAATATATCAATTACAACTTGACTACCAACTCAAATATTAATGATTATCAAAACTTCAAAAATTTTCGAGTAGTTCAGATTTTCAGGAATGTACAAAGTGTCTAAACTTGCAGTCAATCACACTCATGTTGCTTTATAGAATCGAATAATAACCAAAAACGCAGAAAATTTTCAATTCCTGATAACTAAAAGCACTATCTAGCTAATCCGATCTGACTAAACCTCACAAATACAGCTAATCAAGCAACACAAAAGAATCATGCCGTGTGTTAATAATGAAACAGTAGAACTTACAAGCATGTTTGCGATCTCGCGGCCGGCCAGATTGGATGAGGACTTCGAGGTCGACGAGTCCCAGCGACATAAGTCCGAGCGTCAGGCCTGCCATCAGACCTGCAAAAGCTACTAGACCGACGATTATCATCAAATACAGGAAGAATTCGGATTCACAGCACGTCACATCCGCCATTTCCTTGATCTCTGTAACCAGTAGCTGAGTATCGATTAACAAGGCGAAATTGAAGTTTGTTTCTTCTTGATTTACGGAAAAAATGGAACTTAAACCCTTTGCAGAGGATATTTGGAGAATACACGTTATTTTCGATATCAGTTTTATGATTGCTCCGACCAACGAATAAAATAAAAATGTTGTAATATCCAAAATATTCTCAATCAAAGTGACCTAATTATTAAGTTTTTTTTAAATAGTTTTTAGCAAAAAAAAAACTATTTATCAAAGGACATTTCTCTCTAAAATAGGTTACGGTTCTAGTCACATAGCAACGGTGGAAATTTTTGATGTTCAAGAAAAAAGAAAAAAACTATTTATCAAAATAGTTTTTTATGAAACTATTTACTAACATAGTATTTTTGATTTGTTGCTTTTTATTAAATAGTTTACTGAAAAATCATTGTTTTGGTAAATAGTTTTTTTTAACATTGTTTTTGTAAAACTTAATTATATTATATTTTGAAATTTTTAACTGGCTGATATTTGATTTTTTTTAGTAAATAATTTTTTTTAAATGTAATATAAAAAATAAATAACACAATTTGTTATTTGATGTTTTTTTTTTGTTAGAAAACCAAATTGAAAAGAAAGAAAAACAATACACTAATAATACAATACATGTTAAGACTTTTTTATATGAATAACACAATTTAGTATTTAACGTTTTTAAATTACGACCGCTTTACCGCTCAATTATATGAAGTTTTGTACTAAATTAAAATTAGACAGTTTCACCGAATATCAATTTCAAAATCAAGTTATATGTTCTTTTATTATTTATATATTACTTAATAGCAAAATCGTAATCATAAATTATTAACAAAGTTTTATCATATGATCTTTTATGTGGACGACAATTGGAAGGCTTAAACGACGTGGTTTTATGATAATAACCTGTTTTTGAAAAAAAAATATTTCTTACATCTGCCTATACTGATAAATAAAGGTTTTTAGTTTCATATGGTATAATTCTACAACATTTTAACATTCATTTCTCATTCCTCTCTCCTATTAAATACATTTAATATTAAATATTATATATACTTTTTATACATTTTTATAATAAAAATAAATACATTAAAATATATTAATATTAAAAACACATTTTTTTTAAAAAAAAATTATAAATTATAAAATTTTTAAAAACAATTATTTGAAACACAATGTTTAAAGAAAAACAAAGTACAAAAAAAAATTAGTGTTTAAAGAAACAATATTATTATTTTAATACTTAAAATATTAAATCATATGAAATTTTAATCTTATTTTATATTAAAAATCATCTTATGTTTTCTAAAGTTTCATTGATAAATATTCGTTATATTTCTTTATTTAATATGTGTAATACGCGGGTTATTAACCTAATAAATATATATATATATATATATATATATATATATATATATATATATATAGGGAGAGGTTCAAATGTTAACCCTCCCTTATAGCGTTAACCGCTTAACCCTAGCGTTTTTTGCCCGAATCTTAAAATTTTTTTTTCATGGTTTTTATTATGTAAAAATAGGGGGGGTTTCTTTTTTGTGTTTTTGCTAATTCATCACC
Organism: Mikania micrantha; assembly: GCA_009363875.1. NCBI lineage: Eukaryota > Viridiplantae > Streptophyta > Magnoliopsida > Asterales > Asteraceae > Mikania > Mikania micrantha. The sequence goes on from CM018690.1 coordinate 31,442,868, forward strand.
GTTTAGAAGTTATTGTAAGTGTAAGTTACTTACACCTACTTACATTTACTGCATCAGATACGGTTTTGTAAGTAAGTGTAAGTAACTTACACTTACAATAACTTCTAAACGGTGATGAATTAGCAAAAACACAAAAAAGAAACCCCCCTTATTTTTGCAAAATAAAAACCATGAAAAAAAAATTTTTAAGATTCGGGCAAAAAACGCTAGGGTTAAGCGGTTAACGCTATAAGGGAGGGTTAACAATGGAACCTTCCCCTATATATATATATATATATATATATATATATATATATATATATATATAAGATAGTATATGTGTAGTACGTACGTGATTTCAAATAACATATTAAATAGTACTAATAAGTATTATCAAATGCATGGTATAAAAATACCTTTTTTCCTCCTCTTGAATTTAAAAATATAGAACGACGTAAATAACACGTGTTTAGCATTAAAAAACATTAATTTTCGGCCTAATTATTGTTGCATAAGTCAAATTCTATGGAAATCTCAAAGAAAGTTATGTAGTTGTTAAATGAAGAAAAATACAACCAAAATGTCTCAAGTTCAATTCTCATTTTGGACGATTTTCTTTAGAAGCCACCGACACAATTGCTTACGGTCGCGCTTAACCTGTTCCCCCGATTAGTCAGGTATTAGGAAGACCCGAGATTTACCATGTAAGTGGGTTTTCACGGTTATTAAATAAAAAAAAAAATTCTACATCACATAGTGTAATGCTATTTGGTTAGAACCAAGAAAATAAACATTTTTAGTTTAAACCCAACAAAATATACATCTAAAGAAAAATTGTACTTTTACGTTGCGAAACCATATTTATAAAAGTTAAAAATCTCATTCAGTTTAAAATTTTATAGTCTGTAATTGTGAAATAAAATTCTAATCGATAAAAACTTAAAAAAATATGCATATAATAGACAAACAAAACCAATAAATATACTTTGGGAAACAAATATATAATATGCAAATCGTAAATAGGTAATTCTACCAAGTTAGCATCATAACTACAATACATAATATATGTATGTATGTATTATATATATATATATATATATATATATATATATACATATAACTTTTACGTTGCGAAACCATATTTATAAAAGTTAAAAATCTCATTCAGTTTAAAATTTTATAGTCTGAAATTGTGAAATAAAATTCTAATCGATAAAAACTTAAAAAAATATGCATATAATAGACAAACAAAACCAAAAAATATACTTTGAGAAACAAATATATAATATGCAAATCGTAAATAGGTAATTCTACCAAGTTAGCATCATAACTACAATACATAATATATGTATGTATTAAATATATATATATATATAGAGAGAGAGAGGAGGGTTCATAAGAAAACCATCCATTTTTAAAAAAACCAAGAAAACCTCTCTCAACCAATCAGAAAATTTCATATATATTTTAAAATTTTTATCCTAAAGGTTATTTTGGTAAAATCAATATTACCTATTTATGGAATTTATATATTATCTAACTAATTTATTTTTCTTTCTACCTAATTATCTCAAATCTTCAAAAGAAAATCGTCATATTCTTTTTCTTTACTATAATTATTTCAAAGTTTCATTGTCATCATCACATCTTTATGGAAACTATTGTCATTGTTAAACACTTGTTCTTCACGATCATCAAGATCATCTCGTGGCTAGGGTTTTTTTTCTAGGTCACGAATCGACTGGTTTTTAAGACTTGGTTTACAGACTAGTTTGATGATGGTTGGACCTCGTCGTCTGAGTTGGAATTGGAGGGCATGTGGTGGATTGTAGGAATTAATGAAAGTGGTCTTCATGGGTACCAGTGACCCATGGGTCAAAGATGCTAGAGGGCATGTGGTCGACCACTGATGGGAAAACCGATTTGCTAGGTCTTGGTTCACGAGATCCGACGTCTAAGTAAGAATTGGATGGCATTTGGTCGATCACCTGATTTGGAGTAAGGGGTTTTCATGGGGTATGGTTGACCAATGGGTTAAGCACATAACCCAAATAAGGTTATATGTTGTCATACTCTGCAAGAACTCGTGACTCATAGAAACAAAAAACTGGAAGCAAATTGATGCATGTGGAAAGACAAAACCTTAGTACCTAAATTGCTAGTGGGGTCATGATTTTATTCTAGTGCTTAAACATTATCAATTCTGGTATATGACAGACCATAAACATTAATTATTCATATAAGGAACATATGTTTAAGCTTTGGGTTTTGTGATCCTTAAAATTTGTATGTTGTATCTGTTATGAATCTTATGAAAAACATAATGGTAGGTTGACATAATTTCAATTTGGTTTTATAGTTTGACATAATTTGCATACTAGTCATTAGTCAATTGTTATTTTCTTTTAGTCATGGTTTCACGTATCTAGTCTCAATTTGAATGATGAATCGTTATGTTAATTTTGTTATGGCAGTGATGATGACGAAGATAATTTAAACATGATTGACGTCATTAACGCTCGGTTTTCGAAAGTGTATGTGCATATAATATGAACATCATATGCACTTTTTTTCTTTAGATACATCTTTAATGTTTGATTCTGCTATAATATGTTTTCTTTAGGTAGTTATTATTGTTTTTTTACATATATGTAAGTATGTAATGGTGTTATTTGGTAGAGAGAGAATGTTTACCCACCAAAAAAGGTGATTTGTTGTATGATGATATTCTTTTAGTTTTTTATGGTTTAACTAAAATAAAGTTGCATCCAAATGATGAGATGTTTACATGTATACTTACACATATGTAAGCTTGTTTATTTGAATGCTTACATATATATAATCATCTTCAACATTAGTCGTTGATTTTTTAATTTGTGTTTCTTTACTTTATCAATTGTGTTACATATATTTTGTTTTATTTTTTTAGTAATGATATTTTATTCTCTAATGTTGATTATCTATTGATTACATATATGTAATCACTGTTGAATAGTATATGTAATAACTGATGATTACATATATGTAATCAACTTACATATGCATAATCAATTGTTGCTTACGTATGCGTAAGCATTGTTAAGTAGTATATTAAATAACTATTCCTTACATTTTAAGCTATTTAATATTTATACACTACATATTTATTATTAACTTTATATTATGCTGAACATAGGTGCAATGACTTTTGTTTTATATATGTAATCTCTGTTGATTAAATATATGTAATCACTATTGGGTAGCAGGGTAGTATATGTAATAACTGTTGATTACATTTATGTAATCACAGTTAAAGTGAACTATTTTAATGTATTTTAATAAAGCATCCATCTAAAGGTAAATTTATATTCATTGTAATTTGTTAATATTTGTACACAATATATAAATGTTAACTTATATTTTATGCATAACATTTGTGTAATAATTTTGTGTTTTTTTCGTAGTTATTATTGATTGCATATAATGTAATCACATTTTAAGTAATTTATTTTAACTAGTTTGCCATTATTTTATTCAAATACAACATAAACTTGTTCACATGCTATAAATAAGAATTATACATCATACATTCACACTAAATATCATGTATATTATCAAAAACTACTAAAAAACATGTATTAAATAACGTAAACATTATATAGAAATGTTGATAATTGTTGACTAATAAAATTATATAGAAATAACGAACATTAACATCATTCTAGTAGCATATTAAACAAAGCATAATCGAAAATTAAGTAACTTTTCACTTATACAAAAAACAACAAATCATTAACAAAAAACGTCAACAAAAACACCATTACATATATGTGATCACAATAAAAATTAATTTAACTACTTAAAAAATATTTTAACATCTAGAAAATACTAAAAACCCTCATAACATATACAATTTTGTATATAAGCATATTATCCTGGAATCAAAAATTGAGCACCTATTCAACTAGTTATTCAAAATGTTAATACTAAATTTACTTTCGTATAATTAATTTTGTTTTAAAAGTAATAAAATTAAAAAAAAAGTATTACTTTTATAAATGCAACATACTATGAAATCAGTGTTATCATCTTCATCAAATAATGCCAGGGAATTTATAAAAATAATCAAGAATATTTTACGACTAACGAACTTAGAAAAGTAATTATTGTTATATTTTGTAGTATTTACATATCAATAAAACAAGGCCGTCTAGAAGGGCACCAACGATGTATGCTTCTGTCATCTTTTTCTTATTCACTGTGAATTAGTTTTGAATCCCTGGAATCATGCTTATAATTTGGGGGAAAGGTGATTAATTAGGTAAGAGTTGATTTATTTTTATTACTTCCTAAAATGTAAATAAACTTTTTACCCAAAATACCCTTTAGATTTATATTTATTGTATTCTTGAATAATAACATTTACAAAACTGCGACTATCAATTACAACCATTGATTGTTTTGATGAATGGTTAGATTAAGGTTTTTTTAGTTTTCTTAAAAAATAGAGTTTTTTGAGGAACCTCTCCCCCTATATATATATATATATATATATATATATATGTTAAATGAAAAAAAATTCGAATTGCAACTCTACGTTCAATTTTTGGTTCAAAAATTTTTGAGCTCTGTCTCAATTGCAACTCTATGTTCTAAAAAATAGTCGATAAACAAATGGCATTTTCGTTAAAAAGGGAATAGATTTATTAATGTCAAACTTAAAAAATATTCCACACATACAATATATAATATATGTATGTATGTATTAAATATATATATATATATATATATATGTTAAATGAAAAAAAAATTCGAATTGCAAGTCTGTTAAATTTTTGGTTCAAAAATTTTCGAGCTCGACTCAATTGCAACTCTATGTTCTAAAAAAATAGTCGATAAGCAAATGGCAATTTCGTTAAAAAGGGAATAGATTTATTAATGTCAACTTAAAAAATATTCCACACATACACTCTTATCATCGAATTTACTTTTAAATCTACTTCATACAAATAACAACTTATTATTTGACAACTAAAATAATAGGAGCTTGCATGATAGAGATCGCGTAACTGGTCATAATGGAAAGTATAATTTACAATTGATCATCACTATGGAATTGTGAGTGATGACTCAAAAGAGAGGCAAGCGATTCCTAGTGACTCAACTACCAATAACCAATTATGTAGAAAAAAAAATAATATTAACTTATTTAGTATGCTACTGAACCAAAAAGTTTCTCGGATAGTGATACCATCTTAGACATTTTTGTATAAAATGTCTTAAGTTCGAGTTTGTCTGTGAGCAATTTCTTCTGAATAGGCATTGAGTTTTCGCATTAGTAAGTTTTCTTCTTAATTTATTAGACCTACATGTGTTACTAATGGACTTTACTTTAAAAATGTATTAGTCAATTGACTATTATCATTCAAAAAAATTAATTAATTAATATTGAAGTACGTAAATTTAGATGTATATTTTCGGTGACGTGCAAAAAAAAGTTCGGCCATTACTCAAATACCAAATAATGGCATGCCATATAGTAATCAATCTATCATATACTTAAGTTTATAATAAGTTGTTAGTTTGATTGTTAATATTTAATAATAATTATATTAGACATCGTTAAACAAAAACGGTTTATTACATTTACGTTAGTTATACTATGACCCTGTTTGGCTTTTTCAAAAAACCAATAAGTCAATAAGTTGTTTGTCAAGCCTAAAAGGACTTTTGAAAATGATTTTTTGTAAAAGGGTGATAAGTTGTTTTTCAAAAGCTAAAAGTTCTAGCTTTTCAAAATGAGTTATGACTTATTAACATAAACTTACACATTTACCTCACTCTTTATCCTTTACCCAATAATATTAAATAGTGTCAATAAAAAATGTCTTTTTGGACATTTTGAAAAAGTAATTCAAACACATTTTTAAAAACTCAATTTCAAAGGTCATAAGTTAAAAAACACTTTTAACAAAAAGTCTTTTTACAGCTAAATAAACAATCCAAAACAAGGCCTAATTGATGTTAAGTATTCCGTTAACTTAGTAAAACGGAGTTTTTTTTCCAAATAGGTGTAGTCGAAAAAAATATATACCAAAAGGATGTAATTGAAAACTTTTTTTTACCAAAATGAGTGTTTTCCTTTATTTCATTACTTTTAATTAATCTAAAAAGAAAAATAATAATAAAGAAAAACACTTATTTTGGTAAATAAGTTTTCAAATACATCTGTTTGGTAAATATTTTTTTCAAGTACACCAATTTGAAAAAAAAAAACTCGAGTAAAATGACTGAAGGACACTCTACAAACAATTAAAGTAAAAGAAATCCTGATAAAAATAAAAAATAAAAATAAAATTATATAAAACATGATATACGCACCGTAAATTGCAAAACTTGATGTATAAATTGCTAACCACATGCAAAATTAGACAAGAATTGACAATAACTTTCTGAAATTTTCGAATCGTTAGATTTGCTAATGTAAATAGGCGACCTTCTCTTGAATTCTTAAAATTTATGTTAGTACTTTTTTTTATCACTTAAGAGCTGTGCTGTCAATTGCTTTTTAGTCGTCTCAGTCTCTCAGATCTTAGGATTGGTGTTTACCTTGTAAGATAACCACAACTCATCCGCTGATTCCGTTGAGTTCTTACGCTTTCATGTTTACAACTCAAGATTATGTAGGATTATACACGAAAGATCCTTGAATAATCGAAATAAGCAAGAATACTATTTCTACAGAGAACTGTAACATTGGTCTATATATATGTATGTGGCAATCTTTAGTGAGATCATATAAAAAATGGAAGAATTACATATTTATCATTCATAACTTGAAAAATTATATATTTCCCAAAAGTATAAATTTTCAATACATAATGTATAATGTTCTTAAAGCATAATTTAAATAAATATATAATTTAACAAGTTAAAAAAAATAAAAAGAAACATGTAAAAGCCCCTTAAAAAATAAAGCAAAGAATATCAATATTTGAATCATAGAAATGTATGCATCGTGCGTATTCGTATTTGAAATTTGGACACAAGTTACAATTTTATAAGCTCAAGACTTACTTCCTCTTTTTTTTCAATTTTTTTGTGTTTTATATTTTTATTCTTTATATATTATTTAATTTTTCTTTATTCAACCCTCAATTTTAAATTTACTATTTTATCATTTAAGATTTTTAACCACTATCTAATTATTTATTTTTATATTTAACCTTTCTAGGATACTGTTTCTGATTAGTATCTTGATAATCTTAATATAAAAAAATAAAATGAATACTTTAATTATAAGCACTATTTATTTTATTTGTTTACTTTCTTGTCCACTACTAATTCAAGTGGAAATCCATTTCATCATAACCACCTGAATCTCTGCCCACAAATGGTTCGAGCCATGCCAAGATAGACCCCCCCATCACCAACTAAGACATTTCACCGATATTGAAAACCACTCATAATATATATGATCTGCAAAACATGTTATCCATAAATTGCATTATCTTATCAATGTGGGGGGGCAAAAAAGATCCTTTGGCTTGTGTAGTTCCTTTCACCACTTGTACATCATGCATCAAGACTTGTACCCTCTTCATCACACCTTACTCTCATAGAAGTTCAATGTTATATGTGTGATTCAAAAAGACGGGTTGGTATGGGATCCATGGTTCGATCGCTTCGAGGAGAATAGCCAAAGGCCCAAAATACCTGGTTTTCTGTAGTTTTGAAGTTGATTTGACACTATAAGTAGTATTTTACCGGATTCTGTTAGTTAGCATAGTGCTGACGCGTCGCGTATATTGCCAACAACAAAGTTTATAAAAAATTGTCTAAAAAAAAAGAAAAAGAAGTAGAACATTGAAAGAAAATTAAGTGGCCATCGTGGACTCCTTAACAACCCTATGCAAAGAACATGGATACGATTGAGCATTTGTTAGTTTTGTTTGTGTGGCTCTCTTTTCCCTTATCCTTTTAAACTTTTAATTTCATCAAAATAAACCCGGCCCACTTGTTTCTTTTAAAATGTGTTACCCTCTTCTTTCATATCCTTCTGTTTACTCTTTCAAATCACACCCAAAAATTAACCAGAACCATGAATGGCAGCCTCCCGGATCACCATAACTGGCCACGACCGGGGTTGTTATACAGTGAAGCGGTCCGGGAGCTCCATGCAACCATTGAGAATGATTGGGACTCGGTTAAACAGTCGGCTTGCCAGACTGCAGCCGGGAGGGCTCTATGGAAGCATGTTGTGCATGATCCATTAGCCGAGTTGTTTGCTGGTGAAACGTATCTGAAAAACCTTTATGAGAAGATCAAGAAAGACCGGTTGAACAATGCGAGAGAAGTGTCTGGGGTGATTCTTGCGGTTAGGACTCTATGGTTCGAGTCAAAGCTCGAGGCTGCGGTTAAGTCGTTTGGTGGTGGAGGTCAGGTTGTTCTTCTTGGTGCAGGTTGGTGATCAGTTTTCTTGCATTATGTACTGTTGTATCCTGTGTACACAATGTAAACACGAAGGAAGTGATGATTATTGGTAATAACATTAATTAATCAAAATAAGGCATAAAGCAAAATTAGAAGAAAAAAAAAATCTTGTGACTATGAACTTTCACAATTTTTGCAGTTAAGTCCCTCAACTTTGGTTTGCATGATTAAGGGTAAATATGATAGAAAAACCACCATGCTTTCTTATTTTGTTTGAAAAATTCTCTCAACCTAATATCTTTCACATTAAAGTACCTACAAATGTAAAAAATGACAATCTAAAATCCTTAAACTTGTCTAGAATATTGCAAAAAAATAAAAATAAAATAAAATAAAAGTATTGGCTTGTTACCTTAATTTGATGAAGTGATACCTAATATTTTTGCACAAAGACAATGACATGTGCATTCTAGATAAGTTTAGCGAGTTTAATAATCATCACCATCATTATCACCGTACTCAGTATATCCTTTCATTAGCAAAGCTAAGATAAGATCTGAGGAGGGTAAGATGTAGACAACCTTACTTCCACCTTGTAGGAATAAAGAGAATGCTTCCAATAAAACCCCCGGCTCTTGATGCATGATTAACCGACGAACCCAACAGTTTTAACGTTATTTTCACAGAAATCAAGCAAGCTAACGTTAAAATTAGTGCAATTTTACTTTTGCCACTTAAGGGCCGACACATAGATACATTAGTGAGCATAATATACCAAAACTAATTTGATGGGCCATTTTTTTGGTAATTTTGACATGTTTAGGAACTTTCATATACCAAAATATGATTGAACTCGGTTTACCCGTCCCCCCGGTTAGTCAGGTATTGGGGGCTACTCGGGGTTTACCACGCAAGTGGTTCCCCGGTCATCAAAAAAAAATGATTGACCTATTTTTAAGTAAAATTATAAGAAAGTCCATCGGTTTTTTATGTTTAGGACTTAAGAGTGGATAGTCTGATTACTTTCAGGAATGGATACACGGGCATATCGGCTGGAGTGCTTGAAAGAAAGTGATGTTTATGAGATAGACTTTCCAGAGGTGATGCAAATGAAGGACACCTTACTTCAAGCAGCAATGGAATCCATAAACGAGCCGAGTCAACTGACATTAACCGCCAAATCACTTAGACGAATAGCAGCCGATATGAGGGACGAGGACTGGTTCAAAAAGCTTCTGGAATCAGGGTTCATACCCGAGAAGAACACTGTATGGATTCTTGAAGGAATCATCTATTACCTCCCTCATTCCCAAGCCATGGGAGTACTGAAAACAATTGCAGACAACTGCAGGATCACACAGACGGTTTTGCTAGCAGATTTCATGAACAAACAATCAACCACACTTTCAAGTTCCAACTTTCAGTTCTACAGTGATTGGCCTGATCATCTGCTTCCTTCTCTAGGGTTCTCTGATGTCAAACTTTCACAAATTGGAGATCCAGATGCTGATTATGGTCTGTTCCATGATCCACATAATCTGTTTAACAAGCTGCGTGGTTTGCCAAGGTCAATCCAGAACCACCCGGATGATGGAACTCCATGTTGTCGGTTGTATTTGGTGCAGGCTTCTGGTTCACCAAACCAAACCATTTCCAGAACCAGTTCTTCGTGATCAGAGAACAATCTTTTATGTTTTATTATACAATTATAATCAGTTATATGTAGTTTTGTTGGCATTAATGTGATTCTTTGAAGCAGCAATAAGATGATGGTAAGTGATGGCATCAAATGTTTGTATATTTATAAAGAATCAAATTAGGCAAATTGAACAAACTCTTGCAGATTCATATTATAAAACTACACAAACTGGCTAATGTTCTAGAATCTACAGTACCTGTCATCAATTTATGCATACAACAGTGATCTAACAAGCAATTTGCAGGCGGAAAGAAAGAAAATGAAGAGCAAATTTCAAGAATTGATGATTAATGTGATTGCATTCGTAAGAAATTTGATCCACTAACCGTCAGATCGATTAAACCTAAATACCTGTTTGAATAATTCAACTATCATGTTAAAACAGAAGGAATTAGGGAAAGCCAGAAAACCTCAATGCCAGGATTGGGCTGACGTGTTTGATTCGCATTAGCCAATTTAACAAAAAATTAAACTTCAATCATATCAATGATGAAGAACTTCAACAGCAACAATTTTCTGAAACGTAATCTGAAATATACGAAAATCCAAACTCTACTGAAATATATCTCGGATATTATTATTATATATTCGGATGTTCGAAAGATACAAATTGTTTTAATATTTTATTTTTTTGCGATTTCGAATATCCGAAATTTTGGATACACATTCGACTATTAAAATTTACTATCCGAATGTCATATCTAAAAAGGAAAATGCTATGTTCACCCCGCTTCAAAGTTGTATTTTTTATTATACTTTTAGTTATACCTTTTGGTATTTTGTTATGTTTGAGTTTTTTTAAATAGGTTTAGTTGAAAAAAAATATTTACTAAATATGTGTAGTTGAAAACTTATTTATTACAAATTTACAATAGGTGTTTTTTTTTTGTTTTTTTTCTTTTTAGATTAATTAAAAACGAAAAAAAATTCATTTTATTAAATAAGTTTTCAACTACATCTGTTTATTAAATATTTTTCAATTCCACCAATTTAGAAAAAGCTCGTTTGAACTCATATTATATATTTATCTTCTATGTTATATTTCAGTTTTTACATTACAAATGCGTGTTTATGTTGTTTGTGACGGTTATATGCACACAATGTTTGACTTGTTTGATTGGTTACGTATTATAAAAAAAATTAGATTAATTAACAATGTTATATTTTTGTATAAAACACCCACATTTACTGGTGCATGCATATAATGTGTGTGTGTATATGTGTGTGTGTGTGTGGGCTCTATCGTTAAAAGCGTTGAGATGATTAACCTCAAACGATGACTTTGAGCCGGGGACTCCTTCAGAACAGTCTCTCTAACCTTCCCCTAGACCCTACTATAAGTGAGATTTTTACTAGGTATGTTTGTTTTATATTTTTGTATAATTTGTTATGTACAACTTGTTGATCCAACAAAATAATACCTTTGTAAAAAAAACATTTCTTTTAAATTTTATCAAAAGTTGTTCAAATTTATAAAAATTGTTAAACAAATATTTTGTATAAAACGTTTATAACTTTTAATAAAAAAAACTGTGTTATATAACATTATACTTCATGTACATGTGTCAGTTGAATTTAAGGTTATCACCTATATGCTTCTAGGGTGTCGAAAAATTATATATATATATATATCTTGACAACACTATAGAGCAATAAATCAGAATAATCAAACCGAACTACACACTACAAGCAAATGTATCTAATGTATGAAATATGGCTAAACAAAGTCTGGATTATGAACCTGAGGATACATAATCGAAAAAAAAAAAAAAAAGCCTAACTAGAAACATGCTAGGATAGGAAAGCTATTAATTTTAAAATGACAGTGATTTTGTGAAATGAGTTTTGAACAACAAATGAACTTAAGAAAACTAAAGAAATCAACTAGATACAACAGGAAACAACTAAGAGATCATATACGAGGAAAGTTCTATCCAGACTATGAATCATAAAGAAATCTAAACAACTATTAAAATGTATAACTGAATGATATCGGATCTAATGATACAACCGACTCGAGAAACTTAAGAAATGCTAGATCTCATGATTAAACTCTCTAACACTACGAAAGATCCTTAGGATCATGTAAAGCTTATCGGGTCAATCTCTCCAAATGGACAATGCTTAAAAATTCTAAGGTTAGGTCATTATAAAATACCAAAATATACCAATACAAAAAAAATCAATCTAATTAAGATTCACTATGAATTTGAAATAGAATGTATAAACAAATCAACAAGTAACATAATGATCATGCAAATTACCTGAAAAAACCATTTAAACCAAGATATCCCAACACCTTATCACTAGATCAATCTCTAAGATAGTTAGCCCACTAATTATAATATGATTGCATACAATTCCTATGATTTAGTAGGATTAGCCAAATCACAATTAGGTTAAAAACTAGTTTTTATCCCAAAATCATGCAAAGATAAAGTTTTTATGAAAAAGATCCAAACTTTTTTCGCAAGATAGTTTTAACATGTAATCAAATCATTCATAGCAAATCTAATAACATCATAATCAATTTTTAACATGTTTAAATCAAAAGAAAAGCTTCGTTCAATCAAAACAAAACCGAAAAGCCGAATATTCATCAAATAATCACCCAAATATAGGCATAAAAAGAAAAGCTTCGTTCAATCAAAACAAAACCGAAAAGCCGAATATTCATCAAATAATCACCCAAATATAGGCATAAAAAGAAACCTAGCCTAGAAACATGTTCCAAATAGCAACACGATCAAAAACATTTAGAAAGATGTAACAGTTCATTAATGAAAACATATAAACATTAATTAATCAGTTTGTCTTCTAGTTTAAATTAATTTAGTTGTCTGCCGGTCTGATAAATTTTCACCCGTGGTTCTTTTCCAACATGGTTGTGGGAGAGCAATACAAACTTTGTGCTTCTAGGCAAAGCATTGCAATTTAGATGATGAAAGTTTAGTAGCCGAAAGCATCACCAGCTTATGATGATAAGATGATAACTGCAAGATTCAGAGCTACCTGGCTGCTAGCTTCGATTCACCTTTTTTTTTTTGTTTATTCGCCAATTGTCAGCTTCTATTTTTTTGCATTTTGGCAATTATATATTTATATATTTCTTTAACCTAAAAATGATTAGAGTCCATTAATAAAATTAACCCAATAGACATACAAGTGTATATTGTGAGACTGTGACTAACAATAGTCTTTGTCTTAACAAGTATTAGCATGGAGATTGGAGACTTTCGTTCAACTGAGAAGTGAGGAGTGACTTTGTGATGAAGCAATAACAAAGTACAAATTTAAATAAAAGTTTTCTTAAATAAATATTAGTAAGAATAAACCAGAGACAACCACTTAAACAAAAGTTGGTGAATGAAAATAAAAGTTAATATAAAAAGAGTAAAGCGAAAATGTTCTTTGTGTTTATGTAAAATTAGCTTATTAAGTTTTTAAGTAATTTTTATTGCTATTTTAGTCTTTTAATTTGTAAAAAAATGTCATTTTTCTCCCTTAATTTGTAAAAATTATCAATTTGGTTTCTTAATTTGTAAAAAAATGTAAATCAAATCTCTTAATTTATTACTAAAATCATCAACAAAATAGACAAGAGGGACCTGATTGACAATTTTTAACAAAATTTACAGGACAAGTTGACAATAAAAATTACTTAATACTAAACAAACAACTTCCGCATTAACACATGGATTTTTTTGGCATTTTACTCATATAAAAATTATAATTTACCAACATTTACAAATAATTTTTTGAGTAAATTACGGCTTTGTCGTTGTGGTTAAAGTGTTTTAATTATTTCAACCCAAAATAAAATCTTTTATCAATGCAGCCCTTATGGTTAACTAAAGGTTTTAGTCCCAATCATAACTATTCAAACATAATCACAAGATAGGATTGCCAAAACCGCTGGAATAGTTATGATTTGAGGTTAAAACCTTTAGTTGTTTAAACTACAAGAATTGCATTGATAAAAAATTTTATTTTAAGTTAAAAACTTAATATAGTTAAAACATTTAGGTAGCGTTTGATATGCATAAATGAACGATGGAATGAAATGATGAAAAAAAACGTGTTTGATACCACGTAAGAATGAAATATACTATTTCAAAAGAAATATTATTCTTTCACTTTTAATAATTTTCATTTCTTGTAGTAGATGAGTTTTTTTTCATTCATTCTCTTAAAGGAATGATCCGACCAATGACCCAACCCATATCCAAAACCATGACTTGATCCATGACCTGAACCATGTCCCGACTCATGACCCGAACCATGACGTGAACCATAACTCAACCCATGACCTAAACAATGACGCGAACCATGATTCGAACTATGACCCGATCCATAACCAAGCCCATGACCCAAACCATAATCCGAACCATGACCCTAACAATGACCTGAACCCTGACCCAATCCATGTCTCAAACAATGACCCGACCCATGATCTGAACTGTGGTCTGTCACATGAACCAAATCATGAACCGAACCACAACGCAATCCATGAACTGCCTCATGACACGACCCGAACTAAACAAATAACCGATCAATGAACCGACTGATGGTCCGAACCATGACTCGACCTATGATTCCAAAAATGCTTAGAATCACGACTCGACCTATAAATTGTATTTAGTTGTTTCATTTTTTCTATGTATAACAAACAAAATAAAGCAATGATTTATTTTAGCTAACCAAATATGATAATGTAATATTAACGATCAATGTATTTCCTTTGATGATTACATTTCTTCGTATATTTCATCCACACCCTTAAATCATAGGGGCAAAACCCTAATTTGACAATTTTCTATTTTTATTTTTTGTATCCGTTCGTGATTGAACAAATTCCGGTACTAATTTTTGAATTTCAAAAATACTCGTTGTGCCGTTTGAAAACCACTCAAATCTCAACGTAAACAACTAAACACTTTCATCTCAAACACCAAACTTCATCTTCATCCCACACCAAGAAGTACACAGTTTTCTGATTTCAAGAACACATCAATGGAGGTCAACAAAGATATTCAAACCCCGGTGAACACCATACCGGCATTCACTGTACTCAAGAACGGTTCCATCCTCAAGAACATTTTTCTCTTACGCGAACAATCTGCCGTCGATAAATCATCACGAAATCAAGAATCAGATGAACAAGTCTTGCTTTTTGGACGGCATCCGCATTGTCACGTTACTCTTGGGCACCCTAGCATCAGCAGACATCATCTCCGTGTTCATTCAAATCCCTCTTTGCATATGATCTCCGTAGTCGATCTATCATCTGGTAAAATTCTACAGCACTCACGTATATGTATTAATTATACAATTTTCATTGTGTAGTTGTATAATTTGGGGGGAAAGATTGATTGTAAAGTGTTTAATCTGTTTTCTTGATTTTATTAACAATATAGTTCATGGGACATGGGTGTCGGGGAAGCGGATTGAACCGGGGGTTCAGGTGGTTCTGAAAGAGAGGGATACGGTGAAGATGGGTGGTTCAAGTAGGGTTTACGAGCTGCACTGGGTTCCACAGAGCCAAGTTTATAATGTTGATGAACAGTTCGTGCCTAGAGTCTGTACGATCAAAGAAGGAGAAGAAGAAGAATCAGATCAGATGGATGTGAGTATTCTTATTGTTTTTGTTTAAACATTTGTCTAAATTTCAGATCATGATGGATAATTTATTGGGTCTAAAAGTTGTTCGATGAAATGCCTCTTTGTGTTTGGTCGTGTTTTTTTTTTTTTTTTTTAATATATATTTTTTTTTGTGGATTTATAGGACCAGAAACATGATGCATATTTGTCGGATAATGATTTGGATGGCTTGGATGCATCATTATCCAATGAGATATTGAACCTTTTGACATCTTCAGGGTCCTCAGAAGACTCGAGTCCACGGATAACAGACACTGAAAATGGTGAACCCTTAGCCACTGTTTCTATTCAGGCTCCACTTGTTACCTCTGAAGCTATATCTGATTCAGAGATTTCAGATTGCCTTAACAAATCAGAAGATAAGTTGAATTCTTTGAGGGACAATCTGAGCAAAGAATCTGAACAGATCAGTCATGGGACTATAGAAGATGATCTGGCTTCTGTGGATCGTTTTAATTCTGTTGAAGCACATGAAAGGGGTTCTCTAAATCAAGACTCGAGTCCACGGAAAACAGACACTGAAAATGGTGAACCTTTAGCCACTCTTTCTATTCAGGCTCCACTTGTTACCTCAGAAGCTATATCTGAATCAGGGATTTCAGATTGCCTTAACAAATCAGAAGATAAGTTGAATTCATTGGGGGACATTCCGAGCAAAGAATCTGAACAGATCAGTCATGGGACTATAGAAGATGATATGGCTTCTATGGATTGTTGTAATTCTATTGAAGCACATGAAAGGGGTTCTTTAAATCAAGACATAGAAAGAAGCAATGAAACTGACATTGAAAATGAAAATGGGGCAAACAAGCAGCAGAAAAGCAATAGTTCAGTTCCTGTGGTACTTTTTGATGGTGTGTATAGAGATTTGGGATGTGAATTTGTTCAACATGCTCAGACAAAAATGATGAATGAATCAGATTCTATGGTTGTTTTCGATGGTGTAGTTGCGGATGTTAATTCTGAATCAGTTGATCATGAGATGAAGGAAGAATCAGTTTTTGTGCTTCCTGATGTAACACACCTGGATCAAGAAAAACCTTTAACTCCAGACATATCAATGAATCAGCAGTCCATGCAGGGTGTGTCAGCTTCAAAGAACCTTTTTCATAGTTTAGATGGAAAAGAATTGGAGTTTTATACTCCAGATAAAGAGAACAAGAATCCCAATGCTTGTTCTGGGAAATCTTTGTCAAAGAAAGCTGTAAAAAGAGGTGCAGGCTGTGAATTTGAGCAAATGGATCAGATGCAAATGATGGACAAATCAGCTTCTATGGTTGTTTTTGATGGTGTAGATATGGGTGTCAAATCTGATTTGGTTGATCATGAGATTAAGGTTAAATCAAATTTTGTGCTTTCTGATGTAACAGATCAAGAAAAAACTTCAACTCCAGACATACCAATGAATCTTCTGTCCGTGCAAAATATGTCCGCTTCAATGAAAGTTCTGGATAGTTTTGGTAAAGAGAACAAAAATGCCAATGATTGTTCTGGGAAATCTTTATCAAAAAAATCTGTAAATCCAACTGTTTTTCAGGAAAAAGACATTTTGGGTTTTTCACAAAATTTATTTGCTACTGATGAAGGAATGGAAAGTGAACACAAGGTTGATGCGTTTGTAAATTGTGAAGAAGTTTTGGTTTCTTCTGAAAAAGATAATACATCAAGACAAAGGATAATTAAAGGAAGCTGCAACTCCATCAACGAACATCAAACTGTTCAAAAGACCGTTCATTCATGTCAAGTAAGTTTGGCATTTTTTGTTTAAAATTTCAACATTCCTGCAAAAATGCTAAAAGAATACCAGACTGTATGCCTGCCAAAATGGGCGGGTTGGGTTGGTAACGGGTTAGAATGGGTTCGGGTCATGATGGGTGCGGGTCAGAACGAGTTTTAAACAAAATAAGTTCGGGTCTAAATGGATTGTTCTTAAAAAACATCAATTTAGTTTAACTTAAGATGTGTTATAAGTAAACAAATAGCCCATTTGGATAATTTTTAGTAATTTTCTCATCGAATATGTTATTAATCATTTTTAAATGTTTGAATCTATTGCATTTACATAGTTTTTTGGTTACCCATCTTGACCCGCATTGTGTTTAAGTGCTACCCATCTCAACCCATTCAATATTATGATGTTACCCATTTCAACCTATTATACTACAATTGTTTACCCAAACCAACTCATTTCCTTTGATATGGGTAAAAATTGTCACCTCTACCAGACTGTTAAAAAAAATAGCAATTTTGGGCTAAAATGTGTTGCATCATGCCATTTTCTTGCATATACAATTTATCATGTGTCCGACTAATTTGGCAAACTATAATATTTGGAAGGAAGATGTTTAGTTTTTTTTTATATTTTTTAGCATTTTTACAAGGAAGATGGTTGCTTTTCACTCGCAGCCTAATATAAAATTTGATTATATTTTTTAGTATATGTTTTTAGTATTTTTATATTTTTTTAGTATACTAATTTTTAGTGCCGAGGGCCCCCAAGCTTTTGGGGCTCCAACCATACAGTTATTTGATTTCAACCATCCAAGTTATTTGTCTTGTCGTTTTGGGTCTAAAGAAACAAAAAGCCCTCTCATATTATTAAAAGAGAAAGTGTGTTTAGGGTTCTCTTTTTCCAAGTGATCACACCTCATTTGTTTTTGTTTCACCTTTGCTTGGTGTTAGAATAAATCTTTTATTAATGTTATAGTGAAAGATTTAGACAAGCTTTCTAATAGTAAATAAATGGATAATCAAGCTGATTAACAAAGAGGAAGATAATTTTTATCGCAAAATTTGAGGAGATTAGATTACTCTAACTTGATCTTAGATTGTAATAACTCTAACTTGATCTTAGATAGAGGCAAATCATTTTTTTTTTTGTTTTTTAGAATTCATGAACCACAAGTTTTTACTGTAAGCAAAAAATTTTTTACGGAAAAAGCCTTAATTTTTGTAGTGACCTTGTGCTTTCGAAAAACTTGAGCGGTCCTACTAAATTTATAAAAAAATAAACTGATACACGTTTATTATTCTTGTTTAGAACTTGGCAAAGAAAAGTTGGACAATGGTAGTGGACACAAACAGTCTTCTAGACAACAAATCATTGAAGCATTTGAAACTTCTGGAAGGCATTAAAGGGACTCGGCTTTTTGTACCCAAAATTGGTAGCAAGTCCTACTTTCAGTTAATTAACTTAATTATGTTGAAAATAAACTATCTTTTGCTGTAGTCATTGCTTACAATTTTCTTTTTATCTTTTTTAATACTATCATCAGTTGTAAATGAACTAATGGACATCAAGAGCCAAGATCATTTTTTCAAAAGAAGCTCAAAAGCGGTTTCTTTGGCATTGAAATGGATGGACGAATGTGTGATGAATACAATATGGTGGATTCATATGGATGATGAAATCGTATATTCATCAACGGCAGTACCTGAGGTTCTTGAAATAGCCCTTCGTTTACGCAAAGAAATTGCAGATCAAAAGATCATCATTCTTAGTAATAACCTCACATTGAAGATCAAAGCCATGGCAGAAGTACTTCACATTTTTTATTTAGTAATAATAATACTAGTACTGTTATTATTAAATTTATTACAACTGTGTTATCATTTTACAGGGGCTTATGTGTGAAGCAGCAGAAGAATTTCAAGAGAGCCTGGTGAATCCATTTTCAGAGAGGTTTATGTGGGTCGGAAGCTCGGCTAGAGGACTAACTTGGTCCTGTGTGGAAGATGATGATGATATTGTGAGACAAAAATACCATGGGTCTGGTTTAAACAGGTCACATGGGTTTAAGGGTTTGAAGCTATTAGCAACGTGTCAATCATGTTACTGATTAAACTAGTCAGCTGTATGTCAATAGCACATGCCACAAAGCTTTAATCTTTGCAATTTACACTCAACTTCAAATGGATCTGGATCTACAACAACACAACAAGAAGAAATACATGCTTTTCAAGCCACAAAAATCTCAGAACCATAAAAGAATTTGGCCTTAAGCCATTTTTTTTTTTTAATATAATCTTTTCAAGCCACTTGTTGATGTTCCAACACCATTTTAGCTGATGATGTTCCAACACCATTTTAGCTGATGATGCTCCAACACCATTTTAATGGTGTTGCATCATCTAGTTTCATCTTGTCTCTCCACATCATTGATATCTATAGGTTCTGGAAAAATCTCACTTGAAAATCTTCTATCATGTGCACCACTTCCCTGAGAGTTGTCTTTCCCAGATTGCTTTGGACCACTATTACCATCTTTGTTTGTTTGACTTTGACTATTTGTGCTCCCAGAAAAACTTTGCCTCCAGCTACCAAACAATGCAGCACTCCATGATCTTCTTGATGAATTGTTTCTTAATCTTTCTGAACTGAAGTCTTCTTCCCTTATAACCCTGAAAGGAGTTTCTAATGCTTTCAAAATATGAGCCATTTGAGGGCGTTTGGCTGGCTTTGGGTTCAGGCAAGACTTAGCCACAATGGCTACAGCCCACACCTCATCCATTAAGTCGTCGTCTAGAACGAGAGATTGGTCAACAATCTTGGATACCATTTCTTTGTCATAGTTGTTGATGAAAGTCAATGTAAGGTCAATCCATTCTTTTGTGGATGAATCTTCTGAATTGCTGATTCCAAGTTTGCCCGTTACCAGCTCAAGTAAAACTTTTCCAAAACAGTATACATCATATGCACAAACAGGAGGTGCCGATCCTGTTTATTCCAAAATACAAGCAATGATATCAGTCTTGACTTGATAAATTTTTACTTTATTATCCAAAATCCACTAATTTACATACCAGAAGGTGTTGATTCAGAGTTCCTGCACATTCCCGAAGAAGAAGAAAAGGTATGAGTATATTGTATGAAAATTATAATATTGCTAATAATTATCTAAAGTAAAAGTGCAATAAGATAACATAATATAAAATAATAGGCAGGTGCAATTTTCTAAATAGAGATTATTTCTAAATTGTAATTAACTATTTACAAGAACAAGATTGCTAGAATAATAATCCAAGTCTTTAAATAA
Source organism: Mikania micrantha (assembly GCA_009363875.1). Taxonomy (NCBI): domain Eukaryota; kingdom Viridiplantae; phylum Streptophyta; class Magnoliopsida; order Asterales; family Asteraceae; genus Mikania; species Mikania micrantha. Next base: position 31,463,655 of record CM018690.1, read on the forward strand.
AAACAATTTAGAAGGTTGTTATAAATCCAAATTGATCCATCCAAAAGTCAATAAGTCAAAATTGGCACCTTTACTGAATACTCATGTATGACAAAAATTGATAACAATGAAGAGCTAGATTTGGTTTCAAACATCACAACATTAACATAACAGAAGAAATAACACTTACGAAGAAATTCGCAGCAGCCTAGCAATAACATTTTGATTGTTATCAATTCCTTGAGCACAAACTTCACTCAAGCTTCCCAGTCGCACATCAAATTTATCATCAAGTAGGATACTGCTTGCTTGAATATCTCTGTAAATTAAAGATAATAAATAAATAGATAAATAAATGTTCCAAAGTATTCAAAACCAGCAATGTGCATTAATAACTGAAAACAAACAAACAAACAAACAAACAAACATACCCAGTAAAGTCCCACTAATCAGTAGGATCAGGGATGAGACAAAGGCATACCTAACCTCTATCCCAATAGGATAAAGAGGCTACCTCTATCCCAATAAATGAAAAGTAAGGTGTTAATTACCTATGAACAAGGGGAGGATTGCATTCATGGTGCAAGTATGCTAACCCTTCAGCAGCACCTGTAGCAATCTTTAATCTTGTGATCCAGTCCAATGACTGTAAACCACCATCTTCCAAACTGGTAGGCCTATATAAAGAATTCGAAAGATCTCTGTTTGGCATGTACTTGTACACCATAAGCTTTTCAGTTTCATGTTCTAAACAATGACCTAAAAGAGGCACCAATCTGGTGTGCATACCCTTACTGTACAACTCCAATTCTGTCATGTAACAATCTTTTCTTGAAGAACGCATATCGATTTTTTTAATAACTACAGCAGATCCATCTTCTAATCTCCCTGAAAAGATGTCTCCACTATGACCACGCTTAATAAGGTTTGTATCACTGAAACCACTTGTGACTTGTAGCATTTGCTCATATTTAAATGAGGTTATTGAGCTTAATATATCTACTGATAGAATTTGATCCTTTGTGTTTCCCTCTTCTTGAACCGGTTCTACATTTGCACTTCTTTGGCTAACACTTCTCTTATTGCATGCTTTTAGTATGAAAACCAATAATAAAACTATTATTATAAAAACACCAAGTCCACCAAAAACTCCCGCCAAAATATATTTCAAATTGTTGTTCTTTTTTGAGACTGGAGGTTGCATTGGAGATATGGGACCTCCATCAAAAGGAAGACCGATCAAAGCATAAAATGTCCTACAATCATTTAAACTTCTTTGATCTGGGAGTCGAAGAAAACAGTTTCTTGAAAAGAAAGTACTATTTCCAGGATGAACATCTAAACCTTGAAGATAGTTGTTGGATAGATCAATCAAATCAAAAGTTAATATACTGGAATTGAGGCTTCCATAGAATAAATTGTTTGAGAAGTTTAATGTGACACCAGAAGCATTGGAGAATCTTGAGAGATCTGGAAGACTGCCGGTTAAGTTGTTGTTAGATACATCAAGAAAGATGATATCCCGCAGTTGTATTATCAAGTTGCTAGGAAAAACACCACCCAAATCATTGTTTCCAATCAACAATCTCTTCAATCTTGTTAAAAGTCCTAGCTCGATTGGTAATGATCCCATCAATAAATTGAACCCAAGATCAAGGTCAACCAGCTGAGAAAGATTTGCAAGCTGTGTAGGCACAGAAGAAGCAAGACTATTGTTTGAAAGATTCAAGTATTGCAAACCTGAAAGTGAACCAAACTCCGGCGGAATTGACCCGGATAAGAAATTTGAAGCTAAATCAAGAATTACAAGATTGCTGAGAGCAGAAAATGAAGACGGTATGGACCCTGTCAACATATTACGTGAAAGATTCAAACTTGATAATGCAGAAAGCTGCCCCAAAGAATCTGGGATAATTCCAGTAATAGAATTATCTGAAAGAAGTAAACGATTAAGTTGATTCAAAGAACCAATCGACTGAGGAATTGGACCTGAAACAGAGCTAGACCTTAGGTCGAGCACCTGGAGTGCACTAAGATTTTGTCCTAACCAATCAGGTATCGACCCCGGAAGCGAAAATCCAGAAGAATTAAACGAAACTAATTGGGTACAATTAACCAACGAATCAATGGCGAATCTAGGGTTCAGACGCCCAACACGAGTCCGCCGCAAACCGAACAAATTTATCCCGGTGACACTGCCGTTCCGGCATTCGACCCCTGTCCAGTTGGTGCACGGCTCAGATTTCCTCGGCCAGTACACGGCTCTGATCCCCAAAGAAGCTCGGAGATCGAACAACGCCGTCCGTTCTACCGTTGAACTCAGTGGCGCCTGAGTCAACACCGAGTTAACTAGCAACAAGAAGAAGAAACAAAATTGGAACCATACCTTGATCACAGCATCCATGATAAACCGATGCAGAAAGATCTGTTATTCCATTTCAATTGTCACACCAGCTGATGAACACAATAATTACTCGCTCACAGCTTAAATCATAAGAACTGACACAATTCTCTGTACACGATGACCCTCCTTCCCACAGTTGGACAAGATGGAAACAGTGGCCGCCCATTATACAACCATAATTACACGAAGATTGCTGTGATGAGCGGTATATGTGCTGTGCATACCATTTACTGTGTATACAATTCAGGTGCAAAAAGCCCCTATTTTCAATGCAATTTGAAGGAGCATTTACTGTGTATATGCATATGTAGATACAAAACTACAGAAGCAATATTTCTTCCTGATGTGTGTGTGTGAGATACGAGAGCTTTAATGATCGTGCATTAATGGAAGCACCATACGCTCAACAACAAAGGTGAAGAACAATAAATGGCGATGTGGAGAGCCTTAAGATTTAAGAACACACATAGTGTGTGTATGTGTGTGTGAGAGAGAGAGAGAGAGAGGTGTTCGTTGACTGAGGAATGATTGGAAGAAGGTGAAGCTTTTTGTCCGTTGTAAATCGTGCCTCATTTGGTTGTATATTTGTTTTTGGATGTAATAATAAGTTATAATAATTACTAAATAATTAAACATTACATTATATTACATTATATTATATTATATATGATTAAGTAATCATAAAGCTTAGGCTTTTTGAGTTTATTGGTTCAAATTCTAACCAAAACAGTTGGTAAAAGGCTGTATCATATAGTGTGTTTCCTACCAATGATGCATTGTCTTAATTGTACTACAAGATTCTTCTAAATGTGAGTTCTTGGTTTCAAATCCTTCTCGCAGCGAAATAGGGGTCTGAGAGGGGTCATGGGGTTTTCCTAGTGAGGTTTCCTCCTGGGGTGGTTGTGGTGGCTCATGGGAGGTCCAGGTAACTAGACCTTGGTGACAAGGCCTGGAAACAGTGGGTTCACACGATTGAGACCTTCGCCGTTCAAAAAAAAACATAGTGTGTTTCCTTCTGAAAAACAAGTGGATTTGCTTGATTCAGCGTCGCCAACACCTAGGCTTTAGATACCGGGGAGTTGCCAGCGGACTGTAGGCACAAAGTGTGGGTTGTTGGGTCCGATGATTTATTTAAGCTATAAAGAGACATGTCGTTGAATCATCGTTAGTTGTTAAAATAAAGTAATCATATATCCTAATAGAGCATCTTATTTTATTTTTTTACACGGCTCAATTAAAAAAAGTTTCTTTCTTTCTTTCTTTCTTTTTTTTTTTTTTTTTGAAAAAGGGAAAAACGAGACAAAACAGTTAATAAAAAAAAGACATGTTTAATTAGAATTTGTTTTTGTGGGTATTAAACAATAAGCTTTTATAATATGTTATAAAACACATCTAGTGTACGCTACTTGCTACTTGTTATAGAAAACCTCAAAACCTAATACAAATTAATAATGATCGTTTAATAATTATAAAGAATTAAAAATTTTTTGAACAACATTTTATAAGCTAACATGTACTCAAAAAACTCATATATCAACAATTTCACGTATTTTTATCAATTTAAAAGAAAACGTACCACTAGGAAACTCATTTTTATTTGTTTTATTTAAAAGCTTTATAATTTGTTTGTCAAAAGCTTTTTATATAGTGAAATATTTAAAAAACAAACTTTATAATAAACAAAAGTTAAAAAAATGATATGTTTGTTTTGTTATTTAAGTTCTTTACTTTGAGATTATTTAAAAAAAGTTAAAAAAATGATATGTTTGTTTTGTTATTTAAATTCTTTACTTTGACATTATTTCAATAGCATTGTATATCAAAGTATCGTTTCAAGCTTTGTAAGTTTTCATAAATAAATATTTAATTTTTTTTATTTAATTTGTGCAATATATGCTAACAACTTAGATTTTCTGTAAAGTTAACATTTATAATATAATGTTTCAACAAAATATTATAAAACAAACATATATTCTAAAAAATGAAAGCTAGAAAAATTACATTTTGCTTTATTACCTATACATGATTTTATCTTAAGATATCTTTATAATTTAGTATTTCTTGTTACTTATTATTAAATATTTTATTTATTAAACTCATATAATGCACAAATATTAAACTATATTTTTGTAGAAGAATGACCTTTTTTTAAATTTTATAAAAAAACAAAATATATAATAAAACAATATTATAATGTTTGTTTTGATAGTTACAGTATTAATATATACACAATTTTAATCATATTTTATTTCAAAGTTGTTTTACAATTTACAATAAATATTAGGCATAACTTTACACAAATATAACCAACTTTTCATACTGTCCTAATAAAGTTACTAAAACTTTTTTTCTGTCCTAATTAAGTTATTTAACTTAGTATGTGTGTTCTAATCCTATATAAATAACCTGAATAGCAGGTTATTGCTAATTTTCTACATATTTAACTTATTTAATATGTTAAGTGATAATATAATCATTTTATAAAGTAAATAATAAGAAATTAAAAATTATTTAAAATCATCCACATTTACGCATAATATTTGAAAAAAATTAAGTTTCAAACGTTAAATATTGACACACATTGTTTTAAAAACTTTTTTTTTCAAATATACTGCGTAAATATGGATGATTTTAAATAATTTTTAATTTATTATTTACTTTATTAAAATGATTATATCACCGCTTAACATATTAAATAAGTTAAATATATAAAAAATTAGCAATAACATGCTATTCAGGCTATTTATATAGGACTAGAACACTCATACTAAGTTGAATGACCTAATTGGGACAAAAAAAGTTTCAGTGGCTTAATTGAGACAGTTAAAAAAGTTGGTTACATTTGTGTAGGGTTATCCCTAAATATTAATTACTAAATATTTATCATTATTTTCTATTTATCACATGTAATATACATGATTTATGTATAGTTAGTTAATATAAGAGTGAAACAAATAAATAAGAGTATAAACAACCCAAAAATAACAAATACTTTATATTTATTAAGAAAGAGTTGCGTGAAAAAAATATCGAGATTATTTCACAATGTAACACATATCTTCTTATTTATTTATTAAATTAGGTATATCTATAATTTTTTTGTTGGTACAAAACGTTTAATAGACAAGACACGGCAATAATTTATCAATTAGGTATAGCTTTTTTGATGTTATGTTTGTTAGTAAAAGATATTAGAGTTTGGTGTACGAGAGATTTGATAAGTTAACGAGTTGATGGGTTAAAATTGATGAATTCAAACATAATCTAATAATAATTTCTTTAACATAAGTGACATATGTATTTATTATTGTCACAAACCCTCTTGACACAAGACTTCCTCTTCATCAAATGCCATGTTGTTTAGGAGATCAAACCAATTAAAGAAGCTTCCCCATAAACCATTATACGTTTTTGGAATTAGATTCTTGTTGAATTTACCAAACTATAAAAATTCTTGATACGGTTTTGAACTTTAATTGGTATTTTTTTCTCTAGAACTATATTGAATTTGGATTTTTAAAACTTAAGTCGGTTCAATTAAGTTGTGGTTGTAGATGGTTAACATTCATAGTGATGGGTGGTTGCAAAGCCGACAAACCATTTTGGAGGCCCTAAGTCGAATAGAAATTCGGAACCCTTTACTGAAGGTTATGTTAAAAACACTTTTCCTTGACCAACAATAATAAATTAATTTTTTTTCATGGATTATAAACAAGGGAACTTTTATTTGAACATTTCTTGTGTTCTTATTTTCTTTAAAGCTCACAAACTAGAAAAAGGTCACGGGTCAAAAAAACCCAATTACATATAAAAAAGTTAAAAAATTAGAGATCGTATATTTTGGGAGCTTTAATCCATTGCTTAGGTTGCTTGACCCGACCCTGAGTGGTTTATCGAGGTAGTCCATAGGTGGATGGAGATGGTGGGAGCAATGGAGGGCGATAGTGGTGCATGTAAGATGGTTGCAGCTGACGGTGGTGATTGTTTTTTAGCTTTAACGTTAAAGAAACATTATTTAAGTAATACAACTTAGCAAAAAAAAATGAAACTGAAACTTTAATCATTTTACTTATGCTAAAGACTAAAGTAAAAAAGCAAAGAGTGACAACAAGAGCAAATTATGCTATCGACAATGAAAGATATCATAATTTTGATCAAATCAAAAAGGGTGATTTAATTTATAGTTTGCTTTAAAAACCTTTTAGCAATTAAAAATGTAAAAGATAATATTGGGAGTTAAGGTGTAGCTTTCGAATCCTTCTTTATTTCGTTGAACAGTTATTATATTCATGCTTACGATTGCCAAATTAAGATTTTAAAGCCAGGCAGCAGAAGCTAAATTTTGAGTTAATTCAACAAAAATACTTCTATAGTGAGTTATTTATTTTATTATATACACACGCATACGAGATGTTCAATTGTGAACTATCGTTAGTTGAAAATTCAAATAACAAATTCTAACCACAAGTTTATAATGTCATAAAAATAATTTTCCTTATTTTAAAAATTATTTTTATACCTCTTAAAACATGTGATTCAAATTAGTTCATATTTGATCGTTCATATTTAATGTTTTTATATATTAACGTAATATGTGTGTGTATATATTATATTGTGAATGAAAAAAGAAAAAGAAAAAAGAAAAGTCACATGTGTGGAAGGGCAATTAGGCAGGATAAATGTGTTTTTGTCTTCAAAGAAGAGTCAATAAATGAAAATTGTCTGCTAGTATCTTCCTTATAACTTTAAAAATAATAACATGTTTTATTATTTAAATTCAAACTTTTACTCTTTCTTGTGCTGTTTTATTCCACGTGTTAAAACTATAATACAAATGATATATTTATATATATACTAGATTTAAATCCTGAGTGATACACGGGTTGAAAACTGAAATTTATATATTTTGTAAGAAAACTTGTTTTAAAAAAAGTTTTTTCGTATAACTTAATTTTACAAAACTTTTATTTTTTTCTAAAACTACAAATTTAAAACAATTTTTGTAAATAAAAATTGATTTTTAGGAAAATTTCATATTTTGTAAAATATTTAAAGTGAGTTTTTTGATAAAAAAAAGTTCTTCATTTTTAATTATCAAAATTATTTTTTAATATACAAAATGTATATAATATCATTATCATTATATTTATAATTATTTGATAAATTAGTAAATATAATTATAAAATTATCATTTAATACGAAAGAGAATGAATAAGAGTATAAAAAATGAAATGTGTCAATAATGATTTAAAAAAAATGATATGTGACATTAATGGTTTAATAACTTAACATGTGGCAAGAAGATTGTTTATTTATTATAATAGTAAGATAAGATAAGATTGTTTTCTAGATATTTTAATTAGGACACTAAAAGAATATAAACCTTACGAAAAAAAAATTAAAACCATAATTATTTAGATTAGATATATGGGTGGAGTTATATTTATATAACAAGTTCATTCGAGTTAAAGTGTTTGTTTTTCCGGAGATTAAATATTCGAACTCCATCGAAGACGAATTGATATAAAAAAAACTTACACCTATTTTTACATAAACGTAATTTATTTTAGATAGAATCCCACTTGGTTACCGGATTGTTTACATCCATAAATATTTCTCTATCTTCTTGGATAAGGTAATGTTACATTCATATCAATCTCTCTAAATCATCCTTTAATTTATAAGCGTGATATTATCGGGTATGTATGTCAAACCTCTATGAAATATCACGCATTTTTTTCCTCAGATGTTAGTAGGGCTGTTCACGAACAGAACCGAACCAAACAAGGGTATTGCTCACAACCCAAGCGGATCGGTTTGGTTCGGATTTGCAAAATCGAGACATATGTTACAAATGTTAACAAAAAAGAAAAAAAATAAAAATAAATGTAGTTTATATGTTATTATATATATGTAAATTGTACACTACATATATATGAAGGATTGTGATCAAATTATAACCTTTCCTTAGAGTAATAACCCATTAACTTTAAACATCCAATTTGAAGGTGACACACGACATTATTCAAAATATCTGATAAAGGGTATATTAGTAATTCGTTTTATGTACTAACTTACCCTCTCTTTTTTTATACATCCATAACTTCTCTTTTTTTATACATCCATAACTTTTTTATACTATAATATGTTTTTTATGAAAATTGCACCATTTTAATTGTCTTATTTTTCTCTTTAGTTCCGTTATAGTCTTGACTGGGTTTTTTTTTTTTATTTTTTGCGGATGTTCGTATTTACACCAATGTAACAAGTATAAAAATAACAAATTATTTGTAACAAGTTGTAACGAATTGGGGTTTACATTGTTGTAGAATAAATATGGGTTACGTTTAAACGAGCCAAGCCTATCCCGATGTCGTTAATTACGTTATATTCTTGACTTGGTTTTTTTTATTTTTTCTGGATGCTCCAAAATTCGTTATATCTACAAGATTGTAAATACATTTTAATACTTTAAAAAATTATATGTAAAAGATTGTAAATACATTTTAATACTTTAAAAAAATACTATAACATTTTGTTGATAAAAACCAAAATTCGTCCTTGTAAATACATTTTAATACTTTAAAAAAATATATTTACAAGATTATAAATACATTTTAATACTTTAAAAAAAATACTATAACATTTTGTTGATAAAAACCAAAATTCGTTATATCTACAAGATTGTAAACACATTTTAAAAACTTTAAAATTATATCTACAAGATTGTAAACACATTTTAATAATTTGAAAACCAAAATTCGTTATAAAATCAAGAATATAACGTAATTAACGAGCATCCGGAAAAAATAAAAAAAACGTAGTCAAGAATATAACGTAATTAACGAGCTCGGGATCGGATTGACTCGTTTACACTCTTAAACGTAACCCGTATTTATTCTACAACAATGTAAACCCAAATTCGTTACAACTCGTTACAAATAATTTGTTATTTTTATACCTGTTACATTAGTGTAAATACGAACTTTCAAAAAAAAAAAAACTAGTCAAGATTATAACAAAATTAAAGAGAAAAATAAAACGAGTAAAATGATGCAATTTTCATAAAAAAATATTATAGTATAAAAAAGTTATGGATGTATAAAAAAAGAGGGAGTAAAGTATTTAATATAGCAAATTATATTAATACTCTTATTCCCTTTTCTTTCAAATCAAGTACATTATTATATTATAGTTTAATATTAACCATTAGATTAGAATCTTGTAATTTGATCATTAAATATGGTGAGGTTATTGGGTTATTAATGAATCCCAAGGTTAGCAATAGATCACTTCCCTATATATGAATTACGTGTATGTAACTCATAGGTTACATACGTAACTTTGTGAGTTACATATACGTGACTTCGTGATCTACGTATTTTTGTTATTTTTTTGTTTATTACATTTCTAAACTAATAATAAAAGAATCATAAATTCTTATATTTAAATTGATTGGTTAGTAAGAGTTTTCACCAAAATGAGCGATTTTGTTTTGAACCCTTATTAATGATTTGGTGATAATCCATGGAGTTTAGCTTGGTAGAGTGGTTGAGTAGTTGAGTTGCGTGCTTGTGCAAGAGAGTAGTCTTGTTTCTTGATTTTAGATTTACCGTCATACAATTTTGAAAGTGGTACTTTTATCAAATTTGTTTACTAATATAATATTTACAATGTATTATATATTTACATTAATTATTTTCTTATTAATTAGTTGGTTATATTACAAATTTTGATTAGTTAGTTGGATTATTACTTCGATTAGTCAGTGATTTATTAATTACTTGAAATCTAGTTTATTATTTCGATCATAGACCCGGGTAAAAAATGAGGGTTTAAAAAAATTGTTAAAGAGCCACATTTTTTTATATTATTTAAGACCTTCAAAATAGTTGAGCCAAACCTGCAGACGGGTAAACATGATAAACAAATGTTTTGTTTATAGATATACGTATTTGAACGCTCATGAACACATGTTTAGTTTATTTTTAGAGTAAATTACAGTTTTGGAACCAGTGGTTTTAATTGTTTTAACTATTTCGGCCCAAAATCGAATCTTATATCAATTCAGCCCTTGTGGTTTAGACAACTATCGGTTTTGACCCCTCAAACCAAACTATTATAACGATTTTGACATAAAATCTAACTATGGTTGGGACCAAAAACGTTAGCTGTCTACACCACAGGCATAATATTATTGTATAAGCATTTTCTCCGTCTCACAATGAAGTCGATCCAGTCTTTATATATAAAAGTAAAAACAAAATAGTTCAAGTAATGGCGAGTGTTAATTGCTCATTTAACATGCTTCTTTAGGTTAGGTTTGAATATTGTCGATGAGACGTGTTATTATAGATTGTGAGATCTTACAACTATGAATTGAAGTGTGATTGCTTTTGAAATTTTAAGTATTATACGCGAATACTAAAATGAGTATTATAAATCTAAAATAATGAAACCCTGTCAGAGAAGAATAAATGGGGTGTGAGAGAGGAGAAAGCGGGGAGCAGGAGCCATGGAGACCAGGATTTGTTCCTGGCAGGGAGGGGGTGGTGTGCCCGCTTAGCCCTACCAAAGCAAGGGAACCCACTGGGGTCGGGGTACCCATTACACACAATCTAAGGCCCAGCCCTGAATTTAAAACATCAAGAAATTTGATAGGCTTATAACACATCTATTAATTTAGGTGTAAAGTAAGCTTAGTCGTTCAAAAAAAATTAATTACTAATATATAAAAATTATTTGGGACACTTGTCACAAAACTAGAGTGTCCTTACACTAATTTTCTTGTTTATATATCATATTAAATAAATATATTTGTTTCTTTTGACCTTTTTCAATTAAAAAAAATACTTAATATATTAAAAAATATCTTAAGATTAAAAAAATACTAATAACATTATAACAATATTATCTACAAATTATATTATTTATACCTTTTATAATTAAAATAAAATTCTTAATATAATTAAAAATATTTTAATATTAAAAATTATAATAACTTCCTATACAATTCTGAAAAAAAAACACTTTTTTAAAAAACAACATTTTTAATGAAATGCTTGAAAACTAAACTTTGAAAAAAGAATTGTTTATTTAATTATTATTTTATTACTTGAAGTATTAACTTATATGTAATTTCAATCATATTTTAAATTAAAAAATCATTTACAATTTATAGATTTTTATCATTGAATATTTATTAACTTTATTCAACTCGTATAATCGATGCATGGAGTACTAAACTAGTTCAGTTCTTAAAGATATCTTCATTTTGTGTAGAGTTTCATATCACTCACTAAACTTTCCTAGTTTATAATCAGGAAGTGACCTCAGTGAAAATAAAATGTATTTTAATTCGAAAGTTGAATTAAATGATACGATTCACGACGATAACACATTTAAGAAAGTTGGTCATCACAATTTAACACAACCACAATTCTTGTTACTCATTCATGACTCTTACCAAAACGTGTATTCAAACCTACACCAACGTTTATTTCTTATATTTTATTTCTTTACTAGATATGAGAAAGGCTTCTATCCCGTTTTCAACCTACTTAGACTATTCACAGTGGTCATATCATTAAAGTATTTTCCACTGAAATTTCTTGCCACATCATGACCCTCACTAATAAACTTAAAACTCCACAATGGTCATCCATCTGAAAAACCTTCCACGCTATGTCACATCACCCCACTGAAAAACCTCACAGCATGTCCCAAGTGTATTTAATCCACCAATGACAAAAGAGGAAAAGAAACGAGGAGCGGGCACCGTTCAAACGCCAAAATGGTCACCGCCAGGGGAAGGGGCGGATTTCCCGTTGACCCCCGCCCAAAGATGTGTCTCCGTCGAACCAGCGGCTCAAGTGTTGCAGGCGATCTTATATAAATCTAGGAAACAATCGAAAGTTATATATTTATGATTTAGATATATTGAATTATTAAACTTCATAAATATTATAAACATACATATTTAATGAATCTAATTTAGCTAACTAAAATTAAGTTAACCTAGTATTAACGAATCTAATTTAGCGAGGTAATATACTTCTTGGAGTTTGTAGATATTGATGCTCTTGCTATTAGTTGAATTTTAAAAATATTAAAATTCCTAAAGGTCCACATTTTTAAGTGGTGTAAGGATTGTGTCATAAATTTTAAAAGAGGAAATCTTTAATCTTTTTGTTTTTTTTTTTTTGAACGGCTTGGTACTACGACACCTAAGACGAGATTTCAACCGTTCCCTCGGATTTGACGCTCTGAGGCGTATGCCCGAGCCCACCCCATGAGGAACCCCACAACTGGGTAAACCCCCTGACCTTGCTTCAGCAAATATGCCTCAGCCCGGATTCGAACCCAAGACCTCTTATAGGGAAGTCAAGGGAGTAACCATTACACTAGAAGCCCTTGGTTAATCTTTTATTAGTTTGAAATTTTAAAAAAATATATATGCGTCATATTATTGTTAAATAAAAAATTAAGTTTTAATCTCAGAAAAAACTCCTTTAGTTCCGAGAGTTTTTTTTACAGGAATCCATTTCTACCTTTTACGACTGATTTCCAAAAAAGTAAGTTTTGTTGGAAAAAAAATGGGTGGAAAAGTTTTCCCACAAATTTGTGACAAAAATTAGAGTTTAACGTTCCAATAAATTTCTGATAATTTTCTGGGTTAAAGGTTTTTTATTCTTAATTTTTTATTTTTTTGTTAATTTTCTGACAACTTATTTGATTTTTTTTTATTTTCCGACAACATCTATTATAACTAACTTTGTGAATTTACTTCAACTTTCCGACGCTATATTTAATTATTTCTAATTTATTTTATTTTTCCAACACCATTTTTTTCTAGTATTTTATATTCAGAAAGAAATTATTAAACACAAAAAGATTTATAAGGTTGAGGTTATAGTAAAATGATTTTAGTGTAAAATTGGAAGAAGAATTTTAAAACTATTAGATCTACAATTCAATTAAGATCAAATTTGTACATAATAAGTTAGCAAATGATATTATATTCAAGATCATTTTTGTTGACTTTTTATCATGTTTTCCTACTTTTTTAGATGATCACAACTTTTGTATATAATATTATTTTTTAGAAAAATTACACTAAAAACAGAAGTTTTTATCTTTAAAACGAGTAAAATATTATCATATAAAAAGTTTTAAAAAATTATGTTTCCTTGCACATTATAAAACTAATGCGCCATTATATCTTTTTGATTGTCATTGAGGTTTTTTGTTTGTCATTATATCTTTCTGTTCGTAATTGTGTCTTACTACTTTTTAATGTAAACCACACAATGATAAAATATCAAGAAATTTATCTAATTAATAAAAAACAATGATAGGATAATACCAAATGATAAAAAAACATAAACACGATGATGAATACATATAACATAATAATTTAAAATATGTGTTTTATGAAATAACTAGTTTTGAAAAACAAAATAATGAAATAATACAATTGTGTACTTGTAATATGTAAAACATAAAAACCAAATAATAACAAATTTTTTCATGCATAAAAAACAATTGCCAAAAAATACAAAATGAGATAAAACATAGAACACAATAAATACATATTACAAAATAACATGAATATAAAACACAATATTGAATATACGCACACATATATTACCAAATAACCTGATTGTAAAACATAATGACCTTTTGTAATCTTTTAAAAATTAAGATAATATGTGTTTTTCAAAATTATAACTTCTGAAAAACATAATCGTAAAATTTCACGATTGTGTACTATTAATATGTAAAACATAAAAATTAAATGATAACAATTTATTCAATGCAATAAAACAATGACAAAATAACCCGAAAATGAGTTAAAACATAAAATACAATGATGAAGACATATTAGATATAGGCAAACAATTGCGAAAGCTCTTAAATCACTTCTAAGACCATGTGTTATCCACCGTGACCCATGCGTGATGCCCCTGCGTCACGCCCCCATCACCATAACACACTGGGCGTGACCACCAAGTGGTGTGGGATTGATGGATAACATAGGTAAAGATGATGTGGAGTGATAAGGGTGATGGTGTTGGTTGATTACGTGACGCCTACGTGGAGTGAAGGGGTGTGATGCATAACACATGGCCTAACGGGTACTAACGTTAGTCGACATAAACAATTGGGGACTATATTCTATGTAAGAAACGTATAACATATATTTTTGAATTTTATGCAATGAAATTTTAGTTGGAATTTAAAAGCATAGGCCATAGGGAGGCTTTCAAATTTTGAAAAAAATAAATCTGAACATAAAATGCGAAAGCAAGAAATTCAGGAAATACGTGTATGACATGTCTTTCTAGTCGGTTTGGTGTCTATTTCTTCTTTTTCTTCGTATTACATAATTAAAGATAATAAATACAATAATAAATTATTATTTTTTTTGGTGTTTTTTTATGAAGAAAGAATTTTTTTTTGCTAAATGAACATTGACTTGGTCTCGAACTCACACAAAAACATCACATATAATTTAATTGAAATTACAAATATGTCCTCGTTGACGAAGAAAATAGAGCTTCGTTGTCGAAGACTTCACTTCACTTCAATTTTTTTTTTTGTTATATTAATACTTCTTAGAATATACTATCGGGATTTTAGAATGTTAGATCACTGACTCGTGTCTCGTGTGTCACATAAACCCCCTTAAAATTAAATAATTATAAATAATTTATGTATAATAAAATGAAAGAAATACAATTTTTTTAATTTATATTACGACTTGGCACTAGCTAGCTAGTAATTAATATTTTAGGATCTTAAATTCTTTTAAACGAAGTTGCAATTATACTAATAAATATAGTAAAATTTAATACGTTATAT